>JARHVA010006894.1:415000-787500 GCA_037957365.1 Torreya grandis
ATATATATATATATATATATGTATGTATATATATATGTATATATATACATATATATATATATATATGTATATATATATATATATGATAATATTAAATTAGATATATATATTTAACTAGACTATATATATCACTTAGGATATAAGACAATCATGGAATATTTTGATTCCTGTAACTTGTCTAATTAAATAGTTATTTTAAAACATAGAGTGGATGAATCATACAAGTTGAATGGTGGAACATAACTACTCTCTATTTTGAGTTAAACCTTGCAGAACTTTTAGATATTTTATTATATATAAATCTATTATAAGGAGTTTGACAATGTATTTAGTTATGACTATTTGCATAATTAGAAACTTGGGGTAGATTCCTTTAGCTATTATTCTAGAGTAAAACATTAGTAAGAAATTGAAAGAAATGATTAAGTTATTTAGTGAATTATTTCTTATTAACCCCTAAATATAAACTGATTGTAAAATTGGGTTACTTGTCTTTCAAGAAAATGAAGAGCAAGTTTTGTATTTGTTTTCAATAAGCATGTTCTAGGTATAAATACTTCATTAACTGATTTATATGCTTAGTAGTTTCAATTAAAACACTAAACTATGGTTTATTAATTTCATAACATTGGAATATGCACATGTGGTGTACATTGGGATATACCAGTGTTTGTATGTGGATATTATAACTTTAGTTCCTCGGATGACTTGTGTAATTAATTAATTTACATAGGAATCATGGTATATAACCCTTGGGACAAGCTCCTAAAAGAAATGAGTCATAGGGTGCAAAGTCATAATGGGATTTATGAATAAGTTGACTCACAATTAATAATATGAATGATTGTTTGTCTTATATATTCACTAGGGGATAATTGTATGCATTACATACGATAAGTGTGTTATTATAAATGTTTTCTTATACTTAAGTATAGTGGTACATCATGGTGCATGTTGCTAGTATAAAATATATGGAAGTGGTAGAATTGTTTATTGTTTACTTTTTATTGTCTGCATGAGTTAATTGAGTATTGAAAATCATAAGTTTGGTTTATGTGTTGTTATGTAGTTGAGAACCTATGATAGTATGAGATATCTTAGGGTCGTACGGTTTAAACAACTATATGGTATCTACCTGGTACTTTTTATAGTTATTATACCTAGCTCATATCTACATTTATTTTTATATTACATACATACTAGTCATTATTGTAGATAGCATGTGCTCTTGAAATTGGTAAACTTGTGTATGCATGCATGCAAACTCTAAGCATATAGCAAATACTATGTTGGAATGTTATTTTTTTCCATGGGAATGATGAATTGATTTATTATATATAGTTGTATAATTATTGGGTTTCTATGTACTTAAGACTTCTTCAAATGATTGTTGGTGGAAAACTGGTAGTTAAGTCTTAAAACACTAGACTATGGTATTATGGGTTACCATATGGTGTAGATAACTAGAAAATAATTATATTTAATTATATATTTAAATTGTATGTTTACCTAGGTGGTATATTTTTAATAGTTATTTCTTTTATGTGATATAATATAATATAAGATTCATGAATATGTTAGATGAACTTAATAGGTTTTGTTATTACTCCTATATATAGCATGTCATTTGATGCATGTGCTATTAGGATGTAAATTGTTGAATCTTGTGGCTAAATTTGTATTTGACCAATCTAATTTACTAATACAGAGTAAGGAGTGGGAGGGAGTTCACTGGATTACTAACATTACAATGTTAGATGAAGGTAGTCCAATTAAGTGGTGTGTATGAAATTGATTGATCTAGATAATTATCATTTATTATTTGTAAAACTTTGGTCCAAAGTATGTTTTCTAAGAAATTGTCATTTCATGAGTGTGATTCACATGTTTGTGTAACATATTGGAATATAACATATTTATATGATACATTGCATGTTTAGTTTAGAATCATACAACACAAAGGTACTTGTTATTCTCTCTAGATTCCTACACCATTACTATCTACTCATCTATTAAGGGAAGGTCATTCCCTGATGGGATAGTTTATGGGATCATTGGTCCATGGTTTAGTGTAAAATCACTTAAATTACTCTCTCCCTCCCAGAAATAGTACTACTATTGAGATGACATTTGAGATTGCTACAAATACTAGAGAGTCAAGGGAACTCATGCTGTAAGGAGACATGTATCTATATTTACATTATATTTCATTAGATTTATCATTGAGTTGTAATTAATTATTATTTTAAATCATTAGTGGTGGCTATATACTTTATTCAATTGTAACTGATTTAATGTAACTACCTTTTGTATTTACATTATAACATATACTCTTATGATGTTAGAGATCAGTGTTATGTGATGTGTTATGCTTGTTGAAATTATCAGCTTGTGTGTTTCTTATTTTCTTGATAGAATATCATCATGTAATCTATATTTGGTATTTGTGTTAAATACAAAAAAATATCATGTATTTCTACATCTAACCCAATGGGGTTGTTAGAGGAGTTTTCAAAAGATAATAATGGTGAATGCTAAGCTTTGGAGTTTTAAACCATAAATTTATCTCAAAATTTTGAATTCTAATATAAGGTAAATAAATGTTAAGTATCTTCATTTTATTTGACATAAAACCTAAGTGGCTCTTTGGTTTTGTTCTGATGGATTCAAAAATTCACTTTTGGGAATTGGCTAATCATCGCTCTTAGTTTATCAATGTGTTTTCTCATCATAATATTGACCTTTTGTTGAGGTGACTTAGCTTTATAACCACCAAAATGATCCTCCATTAAAATTTAATTTGTACCAAAAATTGATGATCATGGATAGTAATGTGTCCTTCAGGTGTCATACTTAACACATGCTTGACACTCGATATCTATTCATACATTCCAATCTTTTACTTCAGATATTGGGATATCTAGGTAGGTGCATGATATTTTGGCACATGGAATTTTGAAATTGGGTTACACCTCCTTTTAATGTTTCCTAAATTGACCCATTTTATTTTAGGTTGACATGGTCTTAGGACCCCTACTAGTTTTCCAAGTGGCAAGCTCTCATTAGATCATGATATTGTATGGTTGTATTACATGAAAATCTCAGTGGACCCATCCATTATGACACCTTGCCACATGTTTACATTATATTTGATTACTCATCTTGAATTGTTATGTAAATCAACCTATTTCATCCTTAGACTAATGTGGCCTCAAAAATTTTGTTGGTTTGATAAGTGACAAGTTATTATTGGCTCGTATTGTCATGTGGCTTTGTTATATGATTTTTTTAATGGACCTAAATGTCATGGCACTTCACCAAGTGTCACACTTTAATTTACTCATGTAGTAATTGGGTTTCATGGCTTCATTTGATCATATTATTACCACTAGATATGGGCCCACATTTCTTTAGCCCATTACTTCCAAATACCATAAGGATTCCATGTCACATCTAGCTACCTAAGAATAACCAACTTAATACCAAGTTTCATCTTGTCATGTAATTTTTTTATTATGAAATTGAAATACTACATCTTCACTCTAGGGCACGACCAAGTGTCAAGTGGAATAATGTGATAGGATTATATTGTCATGAGAATTAAAATATAATATAAGCCCAAGAAGGCCATGACTGAGTACTATATGGAGTGTTCCAATTGAGTTGTGTGGTCGTGAAATTTGCAACTTATTCATAATTTGGAATGATATGACTAGGTAACAAGTGTAAAAATCCCATTGGATCACATTTTTTCTCTATTTTTAAAGGCATAAAGATATGTGACAAAGTCTAGAATTTATACTACTGAGTCACCATTGTATGTGACACTTTTTTATGTCATTTAAATCTGATCAAACATTAGGGTTCTTAAAAAATAAAAAGGTGCCATGTCTCTATCAAATCCATTTCAAGGACCTCTAGAATCAACATGAAAGGTATTACAAGGCCCCACTTCAAGGTATCTCCTATGATATACCTTAAAATCAAATTCCAATCATGTGCATGTTCAAGGTATCTCCTAGGAGATGCCTTGAAAGAATATTCCAATCATGTGCATGTTTAATGTATCTCTTAAGAGATACCTAAAAATAAAAATAAAAATTATGTGTATGCTCTAGGTATCTCTTAAGAATTACCTTGAAATAAAATTCCAATTGTGTGCATGGTCAAGCTGTCTATGAGGAGACCCTTTGAAATTACTATAAGGCCCTTCCAAAAAATCCCATAGGAGATAATTTGAAAGAAAATTATAATCCTATGCATTTTAAAGGTATCTACTAAGATAACCCTTGAAGGTACCATAAGACCCTTCAAGATATCTCCTATAAGATACCTTTAATGGCATTCTAGTACCTTCAAGGATGCCTTGAAGGTATCTCTTAAGAGATAATTTTAAAATTTCATAAATTTATCCTTGAAGGTAGTACAAGGCCATACAAGGTATCTCTATCTAGTAAAAGAACCCTTGAAGGTACTATAAGAGCCTTCAAGGTATCTCCTAGAAGATACCTTAAAGGGCATTATATTACCTGGAAGTCTACCTTGAAGGTATCTTTTAAAACTAAGTTGGAATCAAGGTTCTTGCCAAATAAAAAGGTGAATTGGTTATATTAAACCCCTTGCAAGAACCTTTCGAATCAACATTGAAGGTATTCCAAGGCCTTTCAAGGTATTTACTAAGATATACCTTGAAAGAAAATTACAATAGTGTGAATTAATAAAGTTAGTCTATATAATTTATAATACCATACTTTTTTCTTCTAACTATAAAAGTTAAAGAGTAATATAATTATAACTTTGTTAAAACAAATAAAAGAAATATTCAACAAACAAGGATAAAATTTAAAAGCAAGTCCCCATTTCTTGAAGAAAAAAAGGGGGAAGTTGGGTATAATAGTATCTACTAGGAAAACCCTTGAATATATTATAGCACACTACAAGGTATCTCCTAAAAGATACCTTGAAGGGAATTTTAGTGTCTTCAAGGTTACATTGAAGGTATCTTGTAAGAGATATCATTCAAACATGTATTAAGGTATTATTTAAGGTATTACAAGGCCCTCTAAGGTATCTCTATCTACTAGGAGAACCCTTGAAGGTATTATAAGATCATTAAAGGTATCTCTTAAAAGATACCTTCAAGGGAATTGTAGTACCTCTAAGGCTACATTGAAGGTATCTCCTAAGAGATATCTTTGAAACATGCATAAATGTAATACAAGGCCTTCTAAGGTATCTCTATCTACATTGAAGGTAGCTCCTAAGAGATACCTTTCAAAAATACATAAAAGTATCCTTGAAGTTATTACAAGTTCTTCCAAGGTATATCTATCTACAAAGAGAACCCCTAAAGGTACTAAAAGACCCTTAAAGGTATCTCCTAGAATATACATTGATTGTCATTATATTATCTTCATAGCTACCTTGAAGGTATCTCCTAAGAGATAATTTTCAAACATGCATAAAGGTACCATTGAAGGTATTACAAGGCCATCCAAAGTATCTTATAAGATATATATTGAAAGATATTTTTGATAGTGGGAATTTTCAAGGTATCTAATAGGATACCCATTAAAAGGTACTAAAATCTCTTTCAAGTTATATCTTAGAAGATACCTTAAAGGACCTTGTAAATCCTTCAAGGGTACCCTAATGCATGTTTGAAATTATCTCCTATGAGATACCTTGTAACTTTAAAACATGCATTAGGGTACACTTGAAGGTAATACAAGGCTCTTAAAGGCATCTCATTGGAGATACCTTGAAAGATAATTTCAATCACACGCATGCTAAAGGAATGTTAGCAGAGTTTCCTAGAAATTCTCTAGAAGATGCAAATTATAAGGATAACTAGTGCAACAAAAAGTGGAAAATAATCATAATAGCATGAGTGAGTTTATAGAATCTTCAATTTTATACATAGTAATAAATATAAAGATAAACTAACATTTCATTAATAATTTCAAAACATAAATAACATAATACCAGATAGAACAAGCTAAAACAAAATAGAGTAAACACTCTGCAATAGGCATATGTAAAATAATCTTAAGAAAACCATAACAGATCTAGTTTATTAATCTCTATCATGCATCAAAACCATATTAAATTACATCATAGCATTACATATAGCTTTTTACATGGCTCTATCTCTTCACATTGCTATTGACTAAATTTGACTTCAAGGTCAAATTTGGACCCCTATAAGTAAAAAACTTGGGTTTTAGATGTTTTATAAGTATAATAATTTATCATAGGGTATGTTATAATCTATTTGATGTTACTTGATTATTTTTTAGCCTTATTCATGGTCTAATAATTTTATTTGTCATTTTAGGTCATTTAATCGACTTTTAGGGGTCATAAATGAAAATGGCACAGTTACCAAGGTGTCTAAGTGTCTTATTTTACTTTAAAACATCCAAGAGGTTATATTATATATCAATAATGTTATCTCAATAATAATCTTGTAGGTTATCTAACTAAAATTTAAGAAACCAAATGAAAAAGGAAGATTTTATTGCTTGCATGACCCATGGGGGAAGGTGTCACATGGGAGAAGGTGATGTAATGTATCTTCATCTTATTTAAGTTCATTTTCATGTCTAAAATTCTTTGGAAGTTTAATTTTTGAGCTAAAACTATTCTACTCCTTCCTTGCCATTCTAGACACACAAAAGTGGTTAGCAAGTTTATGCTTTGTACAACAGTTGGAGAGGTTTTAGGTCAAACAATTTTGGGAGGTGAAATTAAAATCAAAGAGATTCATTTCCATAACAATATTTTAAATAATTGTGTCTTGTGATTTACGATTAATCTTCATAAAGTTGATTGTGTTTTTAGTCATGGTGTTTCATGTGCCCTATAAATTTTGCTCCATTTTGGGTAAGTCCATATAAAATATTTGGTGATGTTGACTCCATAGGATGTGGGATCTCTTCTCAGAGGTTATCCATTTTTATTTTCATGTTTCATGGTGTTTGGATGAGCAAGTTATCTCATGTTGTAGGAAGGTGCCACCATGTGCAATCTCAATTAGTTTTCATTGATTATAGAATATTTGGTTCTTAGAAGAGGTCTCATAGGAATGTGATGTGATGTTTTCATAGGTCTCAAGTCCATATTTATTAATTCACCTTCATTTATAGTCTCATAACACCATGTTTTGATCAATAATCAATCTTGCCTTCCTCATAGTCAACTCTCCACTCATTTTCACTTATAGACACATGGATAAATCCTATTTAACATGTTCATGGGGTGGTAGTGAGGGTATGTCAACTTATTCAATATATAAATAACTAGGGAGAGTCTAATTGAATGTTTTAGTAAGATTTTGTTTAGTTACAAGTTCATACACCACACTAACTAGCCACTAGACACCATTACTTTCTCTGTAGCATTTGTTTGTAGGAGGTTTTCACATTAGAACTAGGTGTTTTGATAATTTTACCAAGATCCTCATAAGGCCAAAAAATCATTTTAGGGATTTATAATGATACTATGAAGGTTCATGAGATCATTCATCAACATACTTTATCCAAATGTAGTCCACTACCTAAACTCATAGTCTCCTACCATTAATGGACATGTACAAGTATCTCATGAAGGTCAATCATGTTGAAAGGGAGTTTTGAGCTAAGCAAGGTCTTGGTAATGAATGATTATATTTTAAATAATTTAATTATCTAAATATTCATTTAAATCTCATAATCATGTTTTCTACCTACAATCTTATACTACTACTTTTAGACCTTAAAAAAACCACCTACAGGGGTTAATAGGGAACCAAATAGCCATATATAAAGGTTGAAATATGAGATAGACAATTTATTTATTTATTGATATGTTTTGTATACCATGATAGACCTATTTGAATGTTAAGTTGGAAACTACCTAAGGCTCTTTTTCATAAAAATGCAAAATAGAGGCATAAGGCCATTTTGATAGAGTCATATGAAAAGGTTGCCAATTATTTTGATACATATAGATATATTCAATATATATACCTATCCTAGGTATATGAATTTAAAATTTTTTAGGGAAGAATGAATAGGGGATTATATTTTTTGAGAGGCCTAAATTTTCCTATAAAAACACTAAACTCAGGCATTGATGTCTATAAGATTTTGATCCAAAAGTGACCTTTCACTCTAAGTTGATAGTTATAGACCATGAAAACATATGGTAATGGTTAAAAATGGTAAAATTGAGCATTAATTGCATAAAAATCATTAAAATAAGAGGATATACTAGTTTTTTCTTCCCATGTACACTTATAATCTATACACTGAGAAAATGTTAACCTATAGCTAAGACCCATTTCCCATATCATTCATAAGGAAGAGTTTAAGCATTGATATATCAATTTTGGTTGATGAAACTAATAAAAAATGGGTACGTAGGAAATTAGGAGAAGGTTATTATCTATGTTTCAATTATTAAGGTAAATTATAGGTGTCTTATCACACAAATGTTCACTTACAGCTAGCTGAGTAGATAGATAATGAGCTAGAAACTTTGTATAGGTGATGATCTATCCCAATTGCGATGATTAAATAGGTCCAAAAACTATAAAATGATCTTATAATATGTAAATAGGTATTATTATCTATATCTAAGGCCTAATTCATGTAATGAACACCTATAGGTGGACTCCTATTTTGAAAAACATAGTCATACTCAAATGGTGCTTCGTCTAGGCCAACCAAAGATGGGTGTAAACCATATAGAGTTAGAGAGGGTAAAAATGGATAAAATTATTGTAATGGAATATAAAAAAATATAAATACACCATATTTATATGTAAAACAATCAAAATAATAACCCTAATCAAGTAATATATAGTCCACATCTTGGAACATTATCTACAATCCATTTCACATAGTCAGTCTTGGACTTTTGAAGAGTTGGAAGGTTAGATGACCTAAATAGAGGAAACATATTATTATATAAGATATATATCACTTGGATAACCATCTAAAGTCTTCATATTATCTAATAAAATAGGGTGAATATCATTTATTTTATCTCAGACATAGGGCACTCCCCTCATGCACAAACCCTAGCAGTTTTGGAGGAGACAAAATGATGAGTTAGGACCTATTTAGACATTTTTAGAAGATGTGATAAGATATAACACACCTAGTAAAATAAAATAAATTTATCACATAAGAGTGAAATTCAATAGGGTGTTTTATAATCGTAAGGTTGCAGTCATGTCTATGAGGTTTGGTGAGGCCTAGTGCCAAATGAGGAAGTCATTGTCGCTTCCACCTTGAGATGATATTTATAACCTATTGAGACATGTTTATAGGGGAGTAATAGATTTTTTTTTATCTATTTTTATGTAGATTAAATCATGAGAAAGTCATATTGGGTCTTAAGATAACTCAAGCCTGTTAAACAAGGTTTAGGCCTAGTGTCCAAATGGGGAGTCATTAACACGTCTAGCCTTAGATATGTATTTTAACATATTTTATCATGTTTTTGGGGTTAATTTAGAGGTGATAATGTTTTTTTAAGGAAAATAAATCATAAATAATCCATTTTTGGACTCAAAACCAACTCAGGCCTATAGGAAATATGAAAATGAACTCGATAGACCAAGTTGAAGTGCTCACATCTCTCATGAGACTTTGCATTGAGAAAAAATACATTTATAGGTATTAAAAAGGGTCATAAAAAACCTTATTTTTTAATTTTTTTTCAAGTTTAATGTCTCATATTTATGAGCAAATCTTAAGAGGATAAAATAGGCCTAAACCCTTGCTAAACCCTTGGAGTGACCAATTTGAGTAAATGTAAACAGAAATATACTCTAATGGCTTATAATTTTGATAATTATGATTGGAATTTGTATAATACTCTCTTAGGCTACTTGCCATCAAGATGTGTTGTACGTAATTATATGGATAGGGTACAAAATATGATACTTTTGATTATTTTATGTGTTTTTTAGGTTCCAAGAGGAGTCTAAAGATGAAAAAAACTTTGGGATAAGTATTAAGACTTTGGATCACCCTACATTTCAATTTAGTTCTTCAAAATAAATTCTATGTATTTAAACTAGCTACTTCATCTCAGCTAGTCAAAATTGGCGTAGTGACCAAGCTAGAGACAATGGTAGAAAACTTCAAGTGAACTTATTTTAAGGTGTTTATAATTCATATAAGGAAATTTAGGGTCATTAAAATTTTCATACACTCCATTTTATTTTATTTTTTAGGAAACTAAACCCAAATTTGAGGCTAAGTGTGCAAGGTGTGGAAAGAGGAGTTTTTTAGACTGTAGATGATGATGGCTCATTCCCAGATGACTATTTATGACTATGAATATAACCAATGGATGGAGAGGAATTTATTAAATATTTACCATTTATTCCAATCATCAGACCTATCCCTAGTTAGTTATAGTATGTTCAAATAGGTGTGGATGATGAAGGTAGCTTTTTGACCCAGAAGGAGAAATTTCTTTCCTCTTTGCAAGAGTTTCATGACTTGGAAAGCCACATGTTACTTATAACCTTATATGTTACATTAAACATTACTTTATCATGCAAAATTAACTCATTTTATCATCTTTAAAATAATCCTTGTGACCTTTGGGCTTCTCTCTTCTTCTCTCTCTCTCAAGTTTTATAAGAGCTAGCCATTTTGGCCTTTGTAACTTATGCTCCACCTGAGTATGGTGAATCCATTCTCATTTACATACCATTTTATGAATAAGACTACTGATTTTTACCTCTTCCATTATTTTTCCTATTTATTTTACTTTGAATTTTTGATCTTGCATAAGTGATTACTCTTATTTCCTTAGCATGGTTGTTTTATTCCCTCACTTATATGTAGTTGGAAAGCTTCTTATTGTAGGGCATATGAAGTGTTATAAGAATTTTCAAGGTTTATTGAGTTGGTATATTCACTAATTACACTCAAGTCCTCTTGTTTAGTCTTCTTATCCTAAACATCCATCCATAACCTCATAATGTAACATTGATGTGAGAAGATGTAGATTGGAAAAGTGCATGTTTGGTTAGACCTTTGTTCTCATGTGTAACATGAAATTGGTTATTAGTCATAAAATTATTTGGTGTATCACCTCCATTAGGGTAGTTTGCTTTCAATTTTCTTTCTCCCTTTACCCCACAAAGTTTAGGTGTAGTAGTGATCCAAAGTGGTACATCAATGGAGCTAGCCCTATCTACAAATTTACCTCATTCATAGGCTACCCATAATTATATAGGTGTTTCAATTGTGCCACTTGGATGATGAGAGATGAGACATATCCTTAAAGGGTGAAAATCCAAGTGACAATAGTTTTTGGCATGCCTGGTGAGACTCTTAGTCAAAAAAGTTAAAAGATTTTTGGTTGTCTTTCAACACATCAGCCTTTAGAGGTATCTATCCAAGAATTAATAGTGACTCTAAAGATATATCAACTGGTCAAGTATCCAAGGTTTCATTTTTAAGATTGTTGATAATATATTTCTTTGTGTTCTTTCTTTCAATAAAGTTCCATGGCTGACTTTGGTGTTGAGTTTTACTTTACATAAGTCAGTGAGGTATATCAAGCCTATGGCATCCCCTATCATCCCTATCATGATCCTTACTAGATACAATATTACCATTATCAAAATTATAGTGATTTGTATCAACCCATTCATAAATTTTATTATCCCTACAATCAACCTTCTCTATATCTTGCTCCTACTCAACCTAGTCACTTCTCAAGTCAATCCATTTCCACCTTCAAACAAACACTTTTGGGCTATGAGAAGTACATGTTGGATCTTAACACAAAAATGGGATATGGTATAAATGTTACTATTATTCTTATTAATAATGTGAGAGATGCATTAACACTAGTTAAAATAGAGTGGGCACCTATTGAGAGAGCCAATTGTCAAAGGCCCACAAGTGAGATGTTGGATGTGAGTGGCCTAGTTTCATCCTTGGATGATAGGCTAAAAATTCATGAGAAGTAGTCTCACCAAACCTACCAGACTTCATATCCAATTTCCAAAGATTTCTATCAGTTCTAATTGACCCTTATTCATGAGCCCAATCAAGCTTATTAAAGTCATCCATTTCCTAATCATGTGGAAGAGAGAGTTGAAAAGAGAAACCTTATTTTTAAAGAAAATATTGATAGGTAGATTGAGTTGGCTAATATGAATATGTATTATTCCATGTAATTATCAATATAATTGGATTATAATCCATCATTACCCTCTCTAATTACATCCCCACATCAATAAGTTCCCTTTAGATACGAGATTCCAAGTTGGAGACAAGGTGGAGAATCTAAGCCTAAGGAGATCCCAAGTTTCTTGAACACTTGATCCACTCCTAAACTTACATGAAAATATCAAGAATAGAATCCTAATCATAAATTACTAATCTATAATAATATAATAGTTTCATGGGGAAAGAAAGAGGATATAAGCCTTGATAAGGAGTCTAAAGTTGAGAAAGAACTTGATCCTATATTAGACCCTCCCACCCTTCCTCAAGAGACCTATTATCTTCTATGTAATCCCTCTTTTACTCATCATCCTCATGATTATGCATATAAACTCCAAAATAGACTATTCTAAGAGAACCTAGCTAAGCAAATTAAAGAGTAAGAATCAAGGATGAAATTGCTAAGTCAAGGTGTGATAGAAGGTTTAGAGCCAAAAGAAGATAATATGCCTAAATACACCCCATATAACCTTCCTCAAGAGATTATTTAAGATAAATAATATGTTAATGAATTTATTTTAAAATGGAAGGAAGAAAATCAAGATATTTTATCCCAAGGGCTGCCTCCCCTTCCTTAAGAGTTTCCAAAAGAATCCCCTACATTTCACTATTAATCTGATTTTGAGATCTATATACCACCTCTACCAACTAGATAATATTATCCCCAACCCATAACATTTTTACTTGATGGAGATGTTGTATGGTAAATTTAAGAGGAGCATTTGGTTGATAAAAACTTAGAACTATTGCTTGAAGAAAGTCTATCTCCTTGGCAACTTCATTGGACTATGCCACATGACTTCAAGATGCTTGATCTTGGAATCAAAAAGGAGATTGAAGATATTTTATCCCTTGGGAACCAAATTCATATTTTATAGGTTAAGATGCAATTTCAGATCCATAAATAGGTTCTAAATTCTAAATAAGAGGTGATATATTGTGTTGAATCTTCAGATTGGGTTGATATGGAAGAATTTTTTCTTTTGCCAAAGAGGGAGAAATGATCATTGGTTCTTCCATCACTATGGAAGATATCATGGATGGGAAATAAAAATATCCACACCAGAATTTTGATTACTTATTTAAAATTATTGGCTTAGGATATATTCCTCTTCAATGAGGCTTTGATCTAGTGAAAAATGGATAAGGTAGCCTTAACATTCAAGTGAGTATGCAAAGAAAAGGTAACTTTTCAAATATATCCTTCCAAGAGTCATATGCATCTCATGATGACATTTTTTAAATAATAAAAATGGGATATAATCCTCTCAAAAAATTGGGAGAAACACATCATCTCTTGAAGGATGGAACAAGCTCCTATTGGCCTCAATATTCTAAGAAACAAGAAACCAATCGTCTTGAAGCCAAGCCTGCAAAGAAGAAGCAAGTTGACCATGAGATGAAGAGTGGGAAACACTATGAGGTATGTGTACAATTTAAAGAGGAATATATATACATTTTATACATATTTAATGATGATTTACTTGAGATTATATCAAGTGAAGCTCCAAGGAATAGGTCTCATATACAAAGCATCCAATTCAAGGAGAAACATATTTGGCACTATGACTCATCTCATGAAGAAGAAGATTCAAGAAACTTTAATTTTTATCCTAAAAAAAAGGTATGATTGGTTTTTATTTGAGAATAATATTTTGTTTTTTGATTCCCCTAAGTGTCTTGAGCACATGTGTGTGTGTGTCTATTTTTTTTTTTTTTTGCTTTATTATGTGTGTATCCTTTACTTTATGTGGTTGAGGTTGTTAATTTGTCTTGTATTGATAAAATTTTGTGTTCAAAGTAATATTTTTGTGTCTTATAATTTATGACTCCCTAATCCTAATGGATTGATAAGTACATTGATCTAGATAGTATAGCAAGCATACTACCCCTATGAGTCACCATTTTGTTGACCAAATTTGACTTCAAGGTCAAATTTAGACCCCTCTAGGTAAAAAACCTAGTTTTCAGATGTTTTAGGGGTATAATACTTTTTAATATGGTATTTTATAATATATTTGATGTTATTTATTGTATTTTTAGCCTTAGTCATGGTTTAATAAGCTCATTTGTCATTTTGGGTCATTTAATGAGCTTTTAAAAATCATAAATGCAAGTGGCATGGTTCCCAAGGTGTCCATGTGTCCTATTTTCCTATCAAATGTATAAGAGGTAAGATTTCCTATCATAAATGATATTTAAATTAGAGTCTTGCAAGTTATCTAACAAAAATTCAACAAAATAATTGAAAAAGGGAGAATTTGGCACTTATATAGCCCATAGGGGAAGGTGACATGTAGGACAAGGTGATGGAATGCCTCTTCATCTTCCTCAAGTTCATTTCCATGATTTAAATTCTATATAAGTGTCATTTTCTAGATAAAATGGTTATGCTCCATCCTTGCCTTTCTAGACACATAAAAGTGGTTAGTAGGTTTATGTTTGGTATAGATATTTGGAGAGGTTTTAGGTCATATTATTTTGGGAGGTGAAATTAAACTTAGATAGATTAATTTCCATAAAATTATTTTAAATAATGGTGTCTTGTGATTTATAAATCATTCTCATGAATTTATATGTGTTTTTCTTCTTGATGTTTCATGTACTGTATAAGTTTTGCTCCATTTTAAGCAAGTCCATACAAACTAGTTGGTGATGTTGACTCCAAAGGATGTGGTATATCTTCTTATATTATCTCCATTTCTAGTTTCATGTTTCATGGTGTTTAGATGAGAAAGTTATCTCATGTTCGAATAAGGTGACACCATGTACAGTCTCAGTCAATTTTCCTTATTTGCAAAATGTTTAGTTCTTAGAATAGGTCTCATAGGAATGTGATGTGATGTTTCAAAAAATTTTAAGTTCATAGTGATCAATTTCCCTTCATGTTTAGTCTCATAACATCATGTTTTGATCAATATTCAGTCTTGCATTCCTCATAGTCAACTCTCCACTCACTTTCACTTGCAGTCACATGTATAAATCTTGTTTAGCATATTGATTGGGTGGTAGTGATGGTATATCAACTTATTCAAGGCATAAATAATTAAGGAAAGTATATTTTAAGGTTTTAATAATATTGTGGTTGGTTACAAATTCATACACCACACTAACCAAACACTAGACACCATTGCTTGATCTATAGCATTTGTTTTTATGAAGTTTTCACATTAGAACCAGGTGTTTTGCAACTTGTATAAATATCCTCATAAGGCCAAACACTCATTTGAGGTATTTATAATGAGACTATGTAGGTTCATGAGATAATTCATCAACATAGTTTGTCCAAATTTTGTCCACTACCTAAACTCACAGTCTCCTACTCTTAATGGACATGCACAACTATCTCATGAAGGTTAATCATGTTGAAAGGAAGTTTTGAGATGAGCAAGGTATTGGTAATGAAAGAGTATATTTGAAATAATTAAAGGATCTCAAGATTAATTTGAATCTCATAATCATATTTTCTACCTACCATCTTATATTATTGCTTATAGACCTACAAATAACCACTTACAAGTGTTAATAGGGAACCAAATAGCCATATAGAAAAGTTGAAGTATGAGATGGAAACCTTATTCATTTCTTAGTATGTTTTGTATACCAATATAGACAACTTTGAGAGTTATGTTGGCATATTCAAGTTGAAAACTGCCTCTAAGGATGAGATTACTAAATCTAGGGCTTTTTTCCCTAAAAATGCAAAAGAGAGGCCTAAGGCCATTTTGATAGAGTCATAAGACAAGGTTGACAATTATTTTGATTCATCTTGATATATTAATTATATATACCTATAATAGCTCTATGAGTTTTCAATTTTTTAGGGGAGAATGACTAGGGGAAAATATTTTTTGAGAGGCCTAAAGTCATCTATAAAGACACTAAACTCAGCCATTGATGTTTCTAAGACTTTGATCCAAAAGTGAACTTACACTCCAAGTTGATAGTTATAGACCATGACAACATACGAGAATGGTCCCAATTGGTTAAAGTGAGAATTAATGTAATAAATATCATTAAATTAAGAGTATATATATGTTTTTACTTCTCATGTACACTTTTAGTCTGTACACATAGAAAATGTTGACCTATAACCAAGACCCATTTTCCATATCATTCATAAGGAAGAGTTTAAGGATTGAAATATCAATGTTGGTTGATGAAAGGCATACAAAGTGGGAATGGAGGAAATTGGTATAATTTTATTAGTGATGTTTCAAGTCCTAAGGTAACCTATAGATGTCCTATCACACACATGTTCACCTAAAGCTAGCTGAGTAGACAGATAACGAGTTAAAAAAATTATATAGGTGATGATATAGCCCAATTAGGATGAGAAAACAAGTCCAAAAACTATAAAATGATCTTGGTATATATATAAATAGGTATTAGTCACTATATCTAAGGATTAATTCATGTAATTAAAACCAACAAGTTAACCCCTATTTTGAAAAACATAGTCATAGTCAAATAGTACTCAAATTAGACCAACTGAAGAGGGGTGTAAATAATATGGAGTTGTAGAGGGTAAAAATGGATCACATGATTATAATGGAATATAAAAAAGATAATGACACCCTCTTTATATCAAAAATGATAAAAATAATAACCTTGAGAAAGTAACATATAGTCAACATCTTGGAACACTGCATGTAGTCCATTTCACATAGTCAGTCTTAGAATTTTAAAGAGTTAGAAGGTCATATAACAGGACCTAAACTAGTAAAAAGTATGTCCATCACTTGGAAAAACCTATAAAATATTCATCTTTTCTAATAAAATAGGGGGAGTTCCCTCTATTTTGTCTCAGACAGAGAGCACCCCTCTCATGCACAAACCCTAGCAATTTTGGAGGAGACAAAATGATGAGTCGGGACTCTTTAGAATTTTTAAAAATATGTGAGAAGATAAAAATCCTAGGAAAACATAATAAATATAGAACATAAGGGTAAAACTTAGTAGGTTATTTTATACACTTAGGGTTCTAGTCAAGTCTATGAGGTTTGGTGAGGCCTAGTACCAAATGAGGAAATCATTGTCACTTCCACCATGAGATGATGTTTATAAACTATTGATAAAAGTTTATGGGGGAATAATAGATGTTTTTGAGCTATTGGTATGTAGAGGAAATCATAATAAAGTAATTTTGGGTCTTAAGATAAGTTAGGTCCATTAAATAAGGTTTAGGCCTAGTGTCCAAATGGGGAGTCATTAACACATATAGCCTTAGATATGAATTTAAACCTATTGGATCATGTTTTTAGGGTCAATATAGTGCTGATAAATCTATTATAAGGCATAAAAGGTAAAAATAAGCCATTTTGGACTCAAAACCAACCCAAGCCTATAAGAAATATGAAAATGAGCTCAATACACCAAGTTGAAGTGCTGACATCTACTATGAGACTTTACATGGAGGAAAAATACATTTATAAGTGTCATAAAGGATCCTAAAAAACCTTCTTGTTTATTTTTTTTTCAATTTGAATGTCCCATATTTATGAATGAATCTTAAGAGTGTAAAACAAGCCTAAACCCTTGCAAAACCCTTGAAGTGACCAGGTTGAGGAAATGGAGATGTAAAACTACTCTAATTTCATAGGTTGAAAAAGATGATGATTATAGGTTTTAGAATAATCTCTTAGGATACTCCCCATCAGGATGAGCTATACATAATTATATAGACAAGATGTGAAACATGGTACTTTTGACTATTTTATGTGTTTTACACATTCTAGGAGAATTTTAAAGATGAAACTAACTTTGGGAAAATAATTAGGACCTGGTATAACCCTTAATTCCCATTTATTTCTTTATAACAACTCTTAATTATTCAAACCAACTACTTCATCTTAGCCAGTCAAAACTGGCATAATAACCAAGCTAGTAAGAAGGGTGGAAAACTTCAAGTGAGCTAATTTTAAGGTGTTCTTGATGCCTCTAAGGCCATGGAGGGTATTTAAAAGTTTCATACACTCCATTTTATGGATTTTAATTGGAACTTGAATCTAAAATTGAGGCCAAGTGTGTAAGGTGTGGGAAATATGGGTTTCTTAAACTATAAATGATGATGCCTCATTCCCAGATGATTATAGATGACCAAGAACACAAACAATGAATGGAGATTAATCGATGAAATCCTTACAATTCATTTAAATCATCATACCTATCCCTAATGAGTTTTGAGACGTTCAAACATGTATGGATGATGAAGATAATTTTCTAAGCTAGAATGAGAACTTTCATGCCACTTTGCAAGAGTTTCATGACTTGGAAAGCCACTTGTTCCTTTTAAACTTGAATGTTCCATTAAATATTACTTTATAATGCACAATTAACTCATTTTATTATCTTTAAAAGTGTCTTTGTGACCTTTGGACTTCTCTCTTCTTCTCTCTCTCTCAAGTTCTATAAGAACCAACCATTTTGGGCTTCTTAAATTATGCTCCACTTGAGTATGACTAATCCCTACTCATTTTCATACCATTTGATAAATAATAATACTTATTTCAACCTATTCCATTACTATTAATAGTTTTTTTTACTTAGAATTCTTGATATTTCATAAGTGATGACTCTTGTTTCCTTAGCATGGTTATTTCATTCCCTCACCTATTTGTAGTTGGAATGATTCTTCTTGAAGGGCATATGTAGTGTTTTATGAAGTATCAAGGTTGAGTGATTCAATATATTCACTATTTCCATTCAAGTCCTCTTATATGTTCCTCTTAGACTAAACTTCAATCTATAACTTCATAATGTAACATTGATGTGAGAAGATGCAGATTGGAGAAGTGTATGTTTACTTAGTCCCTTATTCTCATGTGTAACATGTAAGTAGTTTTTAGTCATCAAATTATTTGGTGTATCACCTCCATTAATATATTTTTCTTTAAATTTTCTCTCTCCCTTTTCCACCCCAAAGTTTAAGTGTATTAGTGATCCAAATTGGTACATCAAGGGAGCTAGCCCTATCAATAGATTCACCTCATTCATAGGCTACCCACAAGCCTAGAGGTGCTTTAATTGTGCCACTTGGATGAGGAGATATGAGACATCTCCTCAAAGGGTTAAAATATAAGTGACAATAATTATAACCTTATAACATAAAAAAATAAAAGAGTCTTGGTATTCTTATATCTATCACTTGGCTAACAAAGATCAAGACATCCAAAAGATCATATAAATGATAAAATGATACCCTTTGCACATGTGTCAATCAATTATAGAGTTGAAATTTTATGAGGCCCTATTCCATGTCTAATAATTTCCTAGACTTAAACTATTTTTTCATCCTAAGACAAAATTTGAACTTTGATCTCTACTAAAGCTGGAAAATATTAGCCTTTCATATAAATGGTAGTAATCACTCTAGGTGTTGTTTACTAGTTTAAACCCTTTACACACTACTTAACTACCTTTTTGGGTTTTCAGTCAATTGGCATACTTTCTTACTACCCTTTATAGTTTTCCATAGACTACCTTAACTAGGTGGCCATCTAGGTTAGGTGTTTTCAACCAACCTAACCCCAATCCAAAAGCTTATGACTATGTTAAAAAGTAGAATTATTTTTTAAACTACAAATCTTAAACTACACATTTACCTACTTTGGAGGTGGTGGTGAAGTTTAGATAGGTAGATGTGTAGGTTGTGGTTGCCCAGGCTATGCCTTTATATCCATCTTTCTTTTTAGAAAATTTTCTTTAAGATCTTGCAATGGAATGAACTTAGGTTCATTTATGATATGCATAATAACTAGTTTAACCTACGAGATTTCATGCTTGAGCATTTTCCAATTATCAAGTATTTATTGTACCATTGTAAGAAAAATGTGTATTAGAATCTGAATGACCATAAAAATTTTCACATCTTCTTATTATACAATGATAAGGAAGTCTCTAGCATTTGATAGCTTAAGTTGGATATCTAACATAATATCATCCAACCTGTCTACAGTCCTTTGGGATTGAATAAATGTAAATATGTTGTGCATTATCTCATTCTTCTAGACTTGGAGCTTATTCATCATGGTATCCTTAGCATCTAAAAATTATTGAAATTCACTATTTTGTGTTTATCCAGTAGCCATTTGATCACTCATTACAACTTTATCTTTATCTATTGTTATGAACTGTAGTTTCATAAAAGCCAATGATTTGTCAAGGTGATACCTCTAATCAAGCATTCCTCGTGATATTTTCTTAGCCTAATGTGTATTAGTATCCAATACCTATATATATTCCTTTAATATTTAACAAATGTCTTCTATTTTATCATAGATAGCCTACCCTTAGGTGAATAGTTTATATGCGCTCACCTAATCCTTTATTAGCTCAGTCAGAAATGTAGTGAGTTATTTGTCCTTATACATTACTTGATCACCAAGGACTTGTGTCAATAGGGAAATATTATTGCATTTATGAGTTACGTAGCATTATAAATTTTATTTGGTGCTTTTGCTTTCTCCTTGTATAACCAAAAAACAATATGTTCCAAATATATAACCTTTTGCACAATGGATTTTTGAAATGCAAATGATCCTTCAATTTCCTTGGATAATGGTAGCTATGAAACATATAAATATAACTCCATAAAAGTTAAATCAATTCTAGTGGATGTGATTATAACTATGGTAGGATATGGTTTAAATTGAGTCAATAAAAGCAAAAAAGTGTTGTGATAAGATGATATGGTAGGGAGATCCCACAACCATTGGGTAGAGGGGAGACACTTTGATAGTGATGTCTCCTTTGGTGCACCTAATTGGGTCACATACTTTTGGGATGTTTTGTGTTCTTCTTATACCTTACCTTCCTTTTCTTTCATAGTTTGTGCCTCTACATGTTCTACTTATACTTTTTCCTCAACTTAAAACTTGGCTATAGCTTCAATGTGAATTCTTGTTGCCTCTTTGGCCTTGGATATTTTGATAATTTAGGACTTGACATATATCTTATCCTTATGTTTTTCATCGACCTCTACTCTAAATTTGGAAATAGCCTCAAATTTTTTCCTTGGTAGTTTACACCTCTTCCTTGCATATGGCTTCCTCCTCCTTTTGGCATTATTCTTTGGCATCTTTTTCTCACACCTCTTATTTTATTCTATTTTGTCTCTACATAGATTATGCCTCTTAATACCTATGTACTACTTCTTCATACTCCATTCTCTTCCTTTTGGCTTCTTCTTCCTTGGATTTATTTGTCTTAGCCTAAGCTTCTTTGACCTTCTTTTTCTCAACCTCAGCTTTTTCATACTTCTTTTGTTGTTCTTCCTCCTCAGTGTGCTATTGACTTATATTGTTGTGAGCATTGGGATTCCTATGTAGCTACATGTTCGGTGGCATCTTTCTTATTTTTTTTCTTCTCTAATTTTCTCTTTTTCCTCTCTTATTTCATCATAGCCTTCTCCTCATGATCAGAGGTATCTTGTGAAACATCCATTTCTTTTTCTAGATCTAGCATAGTGGTATCTGAAGATCCTTAAATTATATATGCATCATTAATTTCCATGTCATATTTTGAGTGATCCAATGATTCATATTTGATAACCACACCTTTGTGCATGAAAATCCTTCTAGAATATATCAAAGGGACAAGTGTATCATTGTGTCTCCTCATACCCCTCATCTTCACCTAATGGTCACTAATTTTTATGGTTGGCTATCTAGAAGATACCATACATTCTTGTATAGTGGTTGAAAGCCTAGCCCAATCATGAGTACATTATTTGTGAATTAGTGGCCATAATATGATCCCTCCTCTAATAGATCTACAATATATATAGATGATGAACTATATTTTGTATCTTTTGGAGAATTTCTGTCACAAGTTCATGTTGAGCTTCTTCTTGACCTATAGTATCTAAAATAATAGAGGGATGTGGTAGTGTAATGTCAACCAAAATGTCATTACATATCTTATTCTATACTTGGAAACTATGTACTACTTTCTATAAAAAGAACTCATTCTCATCCTCTTTATTATAGACCTCTTGGTCAATGTCTTAGATCATGGATTAAATAAATTCCTATTCATCGACATCCAACATTATGATATCAGAATCATAAGATATCCTTGGCACATCTGGGTTGATCTCTTTCTGGCTAGTGGTACTGAAGATATCTACACATGTCCCTTCCATTTTCCTTTTTCTTGCTATTGGGGAGTCGTGGACTATTGTGATGAGGCTTAGGGTTATGTAACTAGTTATGATTATTCTTTCTTTTATATACGTTATTATTCACCTAGAGGGATGGTTTGAATAGGCTACACTAACCTTATGATTAGGGATCTTTACCTCCATAATTTATCTTTTCTTTCAACCATTATGATGAAAAAATCCATTGAATTCATAGTTGGCATGGCCAAATCATTCACCTTGATTTTAATACCATTGTAAAAATTGGTTACTAATGCATATTGCCCCAAATATTGCATGACATCCTATGGGATTTTAGGGTGTGACCTAATCACATCTAGAGCCTCAAGCCACCATGTGTTAAACCACCATATATTATCATAATATTTACCTATATTAGTCCATGTGATGTGTGTAAGGGAAGTAGAAATCCAAAAGTCCATAGTAACATTAACCTGGCCTAATGGGGACTTCTATTGGGTGAAGCATAATAACAAAACCAAAAATTGATATTGGAAATTTTATAAGCTACCTAAAAGTACCTTATTGATATTATTGGTAAGATCATATGCAAAAAACATGACCCAATTAAATTTCTCATTTAGGTGTATCATGAGATACACAATGTCAATTACTCTTGTTATTGCCTACTTAGCCTACTTCATTATCTTCCAAAACATATTTATAATAAAATCTACTAGAATGTGCATTTAAACATCCTTAATAGAGTTAATTGGGGTTATTCTAAAATATCTAGTGGGAAACTTATCCCAAATAAATGAATGAATTAGTGGTTTGGTGGAATTTTATGGTAATAAGGATTTTGCATGATTTAGGAGGCCTTTGGCTTTCACTGTGGTCTATGTAATGATCTAGACAGTGATATCTTGGGACAAATGAATAACCCCTTAGTTGTATCTACTTAATAAGGTATGCATTACCTCATCTAGTTACTTAAAGGTACATAACTTTATTAGCCTCTCTATAACGGAACCCCAAAGTAGATGTTGAAGTATAAGATCTCTTGCTTATGCACCTAGTTGTGTTGATGGGGTGAAGAGATTAACTTTGGCCATTTCCACAAAGCAGAAGGGATCTAGGTCATTAAATTTGGTTTGTTGAAGACTTAACCCAATATCCATTTTCACCTTATATGCATCTATGAGTGAGATCAACAAATTGATGCTATCCATGAGTAAATATATAATCTTCATTGTTTGATTTCATTATTCTAACAAACTTTGGGTCTCAATTTTTATATATGAAAGTATATCAAGAGCAGATAGTAGAATACTCTTATTTATCAAAGTATGTAATGTTTTGGTGTTGTTCATCCCCTTTGTTTTATGGTTTTGGACATCCAATTTTCTTTCGTCACCCTCTTTAAATGCACTGACTATTTGCACATGAGTGTTCTTCCTCATCTTTAATATTTTAGATTTTATAGTGACAATTTTTATCTCCTCAATATTTAAATTACCCCATAGCATATGTTTGATGTGACCCTATGTCACTTCATGTATTCAATTTGTTTAATAAATCCACTTGTCACATCCCAACTTGATCTAACTTGAACAAGATTCAATCTTTAGAAACACCATGTCATTAATGGTTTTGCATGACTGCTAGCAGTCTTTATACCATACTTGACTTGTTTCCACTGCTCTCCTAGACTTAATTTGAGCTCAATGTACTTTTTATACAAGATTTATCCTTAATCTCCTTCTTAGGTAAAGTAAAAACAATGATATTTTACATTTCAAACTAACTTATTACATGCATTTAGTAAGTTATACTATTTAATTTTTGGGACTTAGTTTTATTTATAACTATTTTGTTCTTAGATTTTGTTCAGACAATAAGTTTAGAGTTTTATTTGTTAGGGAAAGTATTTGAGACTTGTTTATTGGACATTTTACTTAGAACCTCTATTTTAGAAACTTTGTGATTCATGGTTTTTTTTAATAAAACTTATTTTCTTAAACTTTGATCTTCATATATTTTGATCAAAACTTGTCCATCAGACATTCTCTTTGAACATTGTTTTGAAGGATTTTTTTTCTAGATTTTGATATCAAAAATTTAAATTTGAAGGATCTGTTCAAATATTTTATTTGAATGATGTTCCAAAGGATTTGATCTTTATATATATTATATTCTCAGATGTTTTTATGTGAGATTAAATGTGGTAAGGCTTAATCCTATAGCCATGTATACATTTTGGTAATATGGTTCCCTACAAATCTTTTATCATAATGGTATCTTGTTATGAGACTTCTTGAATAATGTAGGGTCCTTTACATCTAGTGTAAATCTTCCCTAAAAATGCTTTGAACTTTTTATCATATAAAAATACTACATATTCCAAATTAAACTCTTTAATTCACAAGTTTTGATCATGACATGCCTTCTAAATTAGTGATTGAACAAGTCTTAAATAATGAATTCACCATTGATGAATACAAAATGCATTTACACTTTAAAAGATGTTTTTTTTCTAAATATCTCTAAACATCTACTCATGTATCCATAACTCGAATATCCACCACACACCAAGGTTATATCAAATACCTTAAAATAGCCTTTATAATCAACATTTATGTTATTATAAGGCCCTTCAAGGTATCCCCTAGGAGATACCATGAAAGAAAATTCCAATCATGTGCATGTTCAGTATATCTACTAGGAGAACCCTTAAAGGTAATATAAGATCCTTCAAGGTATATTTGATAAGATACCTTGAAGGTAATTGTATTACCTTAAAGTGTATATTTAAAGTATCTCCTAGGATATACATTTCAAACATGCATAAGGTTACCTTTGAAGGCATTACAAGGCCCTTCAAGGCATCTCTTAGGAGATACTTTGAAATAAAATTCCACCCATGTACATGTTGAAAGTAGATTCTAGGAGACCTCTCAAAGGTATTAAAATTTCCCTTAAAGTTATCTCCTAGGAGATACCTTAAAAGAAAATTCCAAATGCATTCATGTTCAATGTATCTCCTAATAAAACCCTTGAAGTGCATTGTAGTACCTTCAAGGGTACCTTGAAGGTATATACTAGGAGATACCTTTAAAACATGTATAAGGGTACACTTGAAGTTATTATAGTTAACTTCAAGGTATCTCCCAAATTATAAATTATATTATCAAGATCTTATTCCATAAATAGTCACTAAGATCTATCAACTAGAACTGTTATGACACATTCTTCATTAACATAACTTTAGTAACTCACAACAAAACTTTTAAAACTACTATTACATATATCAAATAGGTAAGATACTAGATAAATGACATGAAATGGAAAATACCATAATACAAAATACACTTGAAGAGTAACATGAAGAATTTTTTATCTGCATTTGATGTCAAAATTTCTCTTATATGATTAGAGAGGGTGATACACTTTTTATAGGCTTGGGATGAGGCCAACTTCATCTCTTAAGAAAAGTTGAAGTAACACTCAAAATTTCATTAGAGATTAAAAAAAATTAAAATAGGGAAGACTCCAAAACAAGGCTTAAAATTATTAGAGGGGCTACTTATAAGGTGGTATATGTAAGTGGTGGCACTTGTGCACTAGGAACTACTATAGCTATTATAGTTGAAAATGAAATCATTACCAATGTAGGTAAAGTTGTTGTCATAGTGTGGCATGTCATTAAGGATATTGTTACAACTATAATATGAGTCATACTTATAATAATATTTGAAACTACAATTATGTATGTGGTGACCATAGTGTTCATGGCCTACTTACTTGCCCAAATTTGGAGGTAGAGAGTACGACTAGCCTAGAAATCAATTTTAAATTCCTCAAAGTCCAATAGGGGTGATTCAAAAATTTAAGGAATATTATAAATTAAATTTAAGTTTATATTTATTTATGACCCAAGTTTTATGTAAATGGTTTATGTACTAATAACTCTTCATATAAAAAGACTCACTAGTTGTTGCACTTCATTGACTATTGTATAGATAGTGCCCTTATCTCTACTCTAAAATTGATGGTAGCTATATAGATAAGGTATTAAAAAATGGATCCATGTACCAAATATCTATGTGGAATGAATACATTATTGTTCCTTACTTCTCCCAAAATATCCATATCTTTCCTTTCCTAAATGTTCAATTACAAGACCAAAGACTTCATGTTTTGGTGCCATTCAAGAAAGGTATCTCTCTTGGTAGCTAGGTAGTTCTACACCCAAGAAAAATCAAGGGATAATATCAAGTTTAAATGGGTATAAGATTTTTTCCTAGATAATCTGATAAAAAAAATTAGTTTAGCATCAATTTTCTTCATCTTCTATACCTCTAGATATACGTCTCCCCATCGAGGCTGTGACTCCCCTTTTATAACTCTGATTAATTGGATGATATTGTATAATTTCCTAGCCACACTTTGTATGTTGGTAATGATGTCCATTTATTGTTGTATTATGGTTCTTCCATGTAATATTTTTATGGATTGATCATATCCCTTACAAGTTTCCTTGATGACCCCCTGTGTAGAATCAACAAAGGTATAGGGGTCCTCTCAAGTTAGAGAGCTCACATCAGACGGATGTAATTTTATCCTTTTATACCAAGATAAGATATATTAAATTTATTCGAATACAATCTCCTTCCTTTATAAAATTATGGTCTTCCTTTTTACCCTCATCATGGTCTTCGTCTCCTTGTCAAAATGGAACTTGACCACCGGTTGTTCAATAACTGCTAGGTTCCCCTACCCTCTTCTGCATGTTGTAGCTTTTGTATCCATTCTAGTATGTTCAATATTATTGAATATTTAATGGAATTTTTTGACTCTATTATAAAGTATTATTGAGGCTTTCCTAGAGGGATCATGGGCTTAAGTGAAGAGGGTCCTATTTATGGGAAAGGTAGAATTGTCTATCTCTAACTAGTGACCTTATTAGGGGGCATTATATTTAGAAACAACTTTCCCTTTTCCATCTCCTTTTGGGTGGTTACCATAACATTATAGGTGTGAGTATTTTGTTTTCGTGGCATCCCCATTTGGTTGGATAGTTGAGATGGGGAAATAGGTGAATTAAAAATTAAGGCTGGTACTAGGCTCTTGAATGGGACTCATTTCTATAGCTAGGGAGGGTTAGTTATGCTAAAGTAGAAGTACATGGATGGTGTACTAAGAAAATTTTGTAAGTAATCAATGGATGAGGCAAATGTGAGACCAATTATAGTGGTAAAAATTAAATTATGGAGTTAAATAACCTAAATCTCATTTAAATAATTTAAAGAATGAGAGGGAACAACAATACTAGTTCCCACTACAGTCTAAAGTATAAAAGATGAGGACAAATAATAGTGGGCTAAGGTGATTACATGTTTCACAAAATAAACTAGGGGAAATATTATATTAGTTTTCATTATTATCTATTTAGATGAAGGACCTAAAGACACTCTCACTAATTGTCCACTTTTGGAAGCCAGGGGTCTTGAATCTGCTTCATCCTTACTATCTTCCTCTTCTGGAAGTATCTCAATGGAAACCAAACTAGCCCCCAAAATCTTTGTACCCCCTAAATGGGCCTCTTCTTATTCAATCCATTCATCCTTAGAATCACTCTTATTAGTCTTACCAATAGATACTAAGAGTGATGTCTCATATTCATCTTCTCATTCTCCTTCATTTGATGGAAATTTTTATAGTTCCTCATCACTATCTAATACCTCTATGGGTTTTATTATTATAGAACCCTTCCATCCCTTCAAGCATCCCCTTGATCCCTCATTAGGTTCCTCTTGGATAAGTTCATGTCATGGTGATTTCAGAGGATTCCTTGGTTTCTTTTAGTGTTTAATAGGCTCCATAGTGGGGGTGAAATCTTGTGTGGATGGAAATGGAGTAGTAACTAATGAAATTAGTGTGATATTGGTTGGATATGAGGGGAGATTTGTAAAGTAGTATTTATGGCGAGGAATGATGGAAGAGGAACTTCTTGTGTTATGGTGAGTGGAGGAAAGGTCAACATAGAGAAGGCCCCACTGATCCCCATAATAATGGTTATTTCATGAATTAGAGGTGAATGTGGAAGAGGAAAATTAAATGAGGAAATAAGGAAGACAAACTTATTTAACTATAGCGAGTGGATGAAAAAATAACATAGGCAAAACTCCACTACCCATGGAATTTGTAGTGCATTGTGTTATATTTGGTGGAAGAATCATCTTTGCCACTATAATAGTTGTTATGATGATAATGGATGGTAGTGAGGCATTAGGAGATAATTGAGGGTGTGCCTACTCTTATGTTCCCATTTTTGAAAGGGCCCCTTTAGGAGTATCTAAAACTCACTACTCATTTTAAATATTCTTAGCATGTTTGGTGGTTTCAGTATTATACTATATGTGCATTTCCACCACCATTGACATGACAACCTTTTTCATCCTATCATGGACCTCTATGTCATTCTATACATTCATAAACACCTCATGATGCCAAGTGTGGATGTGCCCATAGTCAATATTTACCCTTCTTAGTATCTTTAGGTGTTTCCTCATGTTCTACCTAAGGTACCATTCACTATAGGGTGGACACTTGAAATTATAATAGGTTTAGGTTTTTTCCATTGGTTAGATGTGTTACCATTTAGTGTATTTAATCTTACCAGTACTAATGGGAGTCATGTTCACAACACCCTACCTCTTATTTATTTGTTGAACATCCATTGAGTTAGAAAATTGGGTAGTAATTTCTTGTTTTAATAATTTTTATGGGACCAACTTGGGTAGATACATAGGTTAGGCTCTTGTGTCCTCTATATTAATTATGGTGCATTTTGGATATATCTAATAATTTTCCATATTTATTATGCTATTCTTGATTTGATCTAAGAGCTTAGACCTATATTTTCCATAGATGGCTTGGTATACCATTAAGTAGAAGGTCTCAGTAGTCTTTGTCATGTTCCTCATGAACCTATGAATGTGTTTTATGTTGAACCTTTCACATTTCATACTCATAGGGTATTATTTGGGAGGTTATGAAGGCTCATTGAAAGATTCATGGATGGTTTTAGTTATAACATCCACCATGTATGACATCATATAGAAGCTACAATCTAGGGAGTTGTTCATATTGGTTATTATGTTGATGATGTTAGAACTGATGATTTCCCCTATTGTAATTATCATTTTGGAGGTGAGAATAAGGTTGAGTAGGTAAATCCACACCTTATTCACATAATTCAATATAAGGAAACTGTAGATTCTATTTAATAGGCCCATGACAATTTTAACTCCAAGACAAAAAGTGGCTATTCGAATAGTAGAAGGCCTCTGATTGAAAATATATTGGGGTCATGGGCCCATTTTTTTATCTTGGTGGATACATCGTTGGAATTTATCTATGTATTTACTAGAGTTTGGTTGTATGCCATATTAGGGGAAAGTAGCATTTAGTACCTTTTGAATGCTCTACCACTAAGGTGGGTTATTGGTGTGATAGTTTGGAGAAATTTCAATAGTTTACAATAAATTTTAATATTTGTATATAAATAAAATAATAAGTCTATGTAAGGAATTACCTTGGGTTTAGCTACAAAATTATGTAGACCCACTATCTTCATTCCCAAAAATTCATCTTAGTACCTTCAAGAGAATGTAGAGATTTGATCCTCTAGACTACAAGGTTTTTCCTTGTCAAATTCTTCCCATATAGAAGAGAAGTGATTGAAATAGTGTTTGAGGGTATCTTCATCAAACACTATGTTAGTATATTTTGTTTTTCCTACAATTGAATACATAAATGGAGGAGGTGAACTTTGAGATGAGGAGGCCATGATTATATGGTTGTGAAACTTCTAGTTCATGAGGGTTCAAACTTGGGCTCACAATTTTTTAGTTTGATAGAAATATGAGTGTAATTGGCTCTAAAAATTTCACATATTTCCTTTGGATTCACTGGATTCACCTATAAGGATGTGTAATTCATGTGAATTAATGGTGTTAATGACTTTGGTGTCTCATTTTTATTTTTTATATTTGAATTTCACTCAAATCACAAGATGGTGACACTTTTATTGCATCATACTAATGGGATGATGACACTTTTATCATGTTAGACTAATGAGATGGTCACACTTTGATCACATTGGACTCACAAGATGGTGACACTTTGTAGGATCAAACTAAGTCACTTGCCTAGGAAATTTAATACAATGCCTTTATTGAGTCAATCTTTAGATGACAATATGATGACATTTAACATGATCTCGATTTACCACTTGATAAAATATTTCATACAATAAGTTCAATCTATCAGTCTCCAAGTAAACAGGATATATCCACATGGTGTAATCATAGAGAGTTGCTCACCTAGTGAAATTGAATTATTTTTTAAGTTTTAAAATCTCATGGGTTTGTGGGTGTATACCACATGTAATTTAATATTAAAAAATGAAATATTAATCTTAATTTCATAGGTAACCTTGAAGGTATTATAAGGCCCTTCATGTTATCACCCAGTACTACCTTCAAACCTTCAAGGGTACCCATATGAATGTTTGAAAGGTATCTCTTAAGAGATACCTTCAAAATTTTGCATCCACAACAAAGGTTAAAATCATAGACAAGATCCAAAAATATAAGAATCTAATCATTTTCCATAATTTTTCTCAAAACCTCCATTGCTTAATATCATTTTTTATGTTAATAAAGTACATGGTTTAATATTGACTTAATTAGTTATTTTTCTCTACACAATTATTCAGCTATTATGCATGTTTGAAGTGTATCTCCTAGGATATACCTTCAAATTAGGATGAAAAAAAATTGAAGTATGTAGTATATGATATTAAAAGCTATTATTTTTTGTATTGACATAAATTGTGTCATTAAAAAAATGTTATACATTAACTTTTTAACTTTTTTAGGTTTTAACATATCTCCATGCTTATGTTATGGTATAAATATAGCTTTATCTCCTACATATAGGTATAAATTGGAATAATTTTATATATAACCTAATTAAAAACTCTTTTCATGTCTTTTTCAGATGTGTAGGCTAAAAAATCATACGTCAATGGCTTTCTAATGTGGAGACTATCTTAGATGCCCTTTTTGTAAGTTTGTTAAAGAAAAATAAAAACAAAACTACCATTGATTTTTAGGGTATATATATCTATTTGGAATCTTGTCTTAAAATATATGGATTGAAAATAAGTATCTTTTTTAAAATTTAAAATCTTCACAAAAATGGGCAATAGAATACATTTCATGTAGGTAGATTTTGATAAAATCCATAAAAGAAGATAATGGCAGTTAAAAATTTGTTGGACCAATTGGTGGATCATTTTTAAAATGTTTCTCCATGATTGACATGCCAAGTACATATAGATAACTCATGAGAAAATGTTTGGTATATTTTATCATCTTTCACTCAATAATTTATTAGGCACCACATCAATGCACAACTAGTAGATATGAAATATGAGCCAATATCCCATCCAAAATTCAATAACATGTGGAGAACTAATTTTCATGATGTGACCATTTCCATGTCTAATGAATTCACTAGGTTCAAAACATGCATCTTTTTCACTCAAAAAATAAAATATTTTGGTACCTCTCGAGATATCAATAAGATCATATTGATAAAAAAATTGTGATGTAGTCAAATCAGATACTTTTTGTAAGACAAATGTATTACACATATATACAAATGTCTGAGTAATACACTAAATAGTACCTCAATGTCATTCATGACAAGGTGGAACATAGAAAAAAATTTGTGATAAGGATAGTGATAAAAATAAAATCAATTACTGACATAATATTAGAGTTGTCAATGGCAGGGATTATAACACATGGTTATTGTGTAGGTAGATATGGACATTTTTACACTGTACATTATTGGAGGGTCTAACTTTACTAACGCCTCTTTCAATAAGTGATTCAAGGATATGGAAAAAATAATACCATATACTTATGGATCTTTACTATATAAACATAAATGTTTAAAATATCCATTGTATGAAGCACTTTTGTCTAATAAATGTTACCCTAAATGTAATAAATATAGAGAAGAAGAAAAATTAGTTGATGCCTTAAAGAAACTTCCTTCCAGGATATACCTTCAACTAGACAACTATTGTGGGGATAATAAATACATGTACATCCACACATAATTATATTTAAAAAATATCAAACCTTATATGAAACTAATGTTACATTAATAATTCATAAAATCATGTTATTTTTATACGTATGTGTTGCAATATTTATCTCTCTTTGTATAAAAATGTGTTTTCTTTGATGTCGAGGTCAAATTTCTCCTTTTAGGATATACCCATGAGGACATTGATGACACATTTAGAAAATTTTCTAAATGTAAAAAGAGAAAAGATGTATGGAGTGTGGTAGAGATGGTGGATATTTATAGAACATGTGAAAATACAAGAAACTTCATGCCATATTTTATTGAAGAGGTAGTGGATTCAAAATACTATGTTAATAGTTACCAGTTGAAGGGAAGAAATGAAATAGTAGGCTTAACAAAAGTCCAATACTTTCTTCTACATATACAGAAAGGTCAGTCCATTATGCATTACAAAAAATATATAAGAGATAGAAATTGGTCCCCCCCTCCCTGATTACTGAAGAATAAAATAAAATGGTGAGCCAAATATTCTAGAATTTAATCTGAGAAAAATATATTTCAAAGACTTGAAAAATAGAGAAATGTCTCAAGATTCCATTGGTCCAAAATTATTAGATATAAGTATAAAAAAGAGTTAAATGAAATTAAATATAAATTTATTATGTATGTATACCAATTCAATAAATTTGGTTTGACCAAAAATAGTAAGTGGAAGGATCTAGCATAGTAATTCCAAAACATCCACAACGTAATGAAAGAAGACTTGTTCCATTCTAAATTTGAATGTACATGATATTTTTGTCCTAAACTTTTCCATAACATACCCCTACATAGATATATACACATAATGGTTCATGATAGGACCCTTGATTTTAGAGTGGCATCTACAAATACATATGTTGGTCTAAGAAGTAAAAAAATAAAAATGCATTTGATCTAGCTCAAGATGTGAAAATTAGAGATATGTTAGTTGTTAGACCTAATGATTCTATAGGAGTGGACTATATAGTATGGGTTTCTAGATATAAAATCAATATTGAGATACTAAAAATAAATGGAGATATGGAATGAAGGGTTTTTTAATCCCAATTCATGTAGGTAAAAAAGATGAAGAAGAAGCAAAAATTTATTTAGGTTTTTTGGACAAGAAATGGAAGCCAAACCCAACTAACACATCTTTACCATCCATACTCATAGATAGTATCATCTACACTTGGAACCAGATAAAATTTGGAGAGGTCATAGACTTGTTCTCACTATTTTTTTGAAAGGCATTGTAACAGACTATTTGAATGCATCATCTCATTAGGCACTATCAAAACTAGTGATAAAAGGATTGGGAAATTTGAAATGGTGTTTCCTTAATTTTGGAATGAGAAATATAAAAGTTTTTTTCAAAATTTATTCCATTCTTTTAGAATTAGTAATGTTTTATAGTTTTATTTATTTGTACTTATTTCTAGTGGCACTTTGTATTTTTGGTCTTGGAAAATACACTTTGGCATTTGAGTTATATTTTCTACTATGAAAATTTAGTATTTATCTAACTGTGCATCTATTTAATGGAATTTTATTGTTGGAACATCCACTTCACATTTTTATGATTAAAAATGGTCTCTAGATTTTTCATATTCCAAATATCTAGATCAAATTTTTTGAATCATGAAAACCTCTTCATCTTTTCAATTTTTCAAATTAAAGTTCACATTTTACATCTTTCAAAATGGTCTTTGGAAAATGATCTTCATAATTTGTACATTAGAATTCACTTTGGCTTTTGTGCATTGTAAATAAACTTTCACATCTTGTGTTTTCAAAAAGGTATTCAAGGTTTACACCTTGAAATGTCCCACTTGCACGTCAATATTTGTTATTCAAAATTTATGTATCAATAAATGGTATTCAACTTTTTAGTTTTTCAAATTACACTTTGTAAAGCTACCTAGGATTATTCCATGTGGCACAATCTTGGTGACTTGACTATGCAGAAGGATGACCAGTCCAAATAAAAGTCCCAAATAATAAAAGTACCTAAAATTTCAACACGCACCAAAATATCAGTAACTCAACTATATGGGAGATTATATTAATTATATAATAATAGGACACCCATGATCAACACATGGCATGTACACAAATATGAGACAAACTTTGATGGTTATAAGGACCTCACCTAATTCAAATTAAATAGATAGTTCATGATCCAATCAACTATTGACATGTGACATCTCAATCATTCTAGATGATTTAAATAACATATAATGAGGCACCCGATTGATGTATGAATTATTTTTCCTTAAGAAATAAACTGCCAAGTCTTATTATCTTTGAACAAGTTTGAATGGCCATATAAATTTTGATTATTTTGCATATTTATTAAGATGAGATTTATTTTTAATAAGTTTGACTAATTTTTTATTATTTTGGATTATTTTAAATAATTTGGACTTATTAAAAATATATCATATAGATGTGATTTATTTATAATAAGTCCAAGTAATTCTCAATGAAGTCCAATTTATTTATGATAGTTGTTAACTATTAATTATTTTTGATCTTTTAAAATAATTTGGACTTAATAAAAATACATTAGATAGATGTGATTTATTTGTATTAAATCCAACTTAATCTTGTTATAGTACAATTTATTTCTAATAGTTCTCAAAAATTTAGACTTTTAATAAGTCTATATTATATAAAATAGTCCTTTTACTTCTATTTTCTAGATCACCTCACCCTGTGGGTGGTTATTTTCATGTAATATGACTAGACTAGATGCATATAGATATATGCACATTATAGAATGACTAGTGGCATGACTCTATAGATATCATGACTCTATGGGTAGGGTAATCTATCATTATAAGGCTGACTCTATGCGATGGGTAATATGAGTAGCTTAACTATATACATGACATGATTATATAGGATGGGAAGCATAAGTAAATATACGTGATATATATGAATTTGTATTACACACACACACACACACACACACACACACACACACACACACACACACACACACACACAATATGAGTGTATGAATCACTTTTCAACTTAATTTATTCTAATATTTTATTATTTCCATCACTCTTTGAATGTTTGGGTTAGTTCTCAATTGGGTTATTCAGTCTAAGCTATAGGCTCAAGATCTATACTAGAGGGGTAAGTCATTAGATAATTTCCAACTAAAACTATAGAAGTGATTGACATGACATCTATATATATAGATATAATATCTAGTTATGCAACCCAATCCCATCCATAATCAACGTTAGAGGTTCTAAAGGAGGTAAGGCATTTCTCCTTTTGATGGTATCTAAGGCCTAATTCCTTAGGCACAAGTAGAAAAATGTATAGGGGTTTTTTGTCTCCCATTTTTATGATATACTAACCTCTCTCATGGTACGAGCCCTAGGTCCTTCCCTCCTTAGTATATCTCTATATCATTTCCCCTTAGCCTCTAAAGGTCCTCTACATCTATCTAGGATATGAGCCTCTAGAGGTCCTTTCTATTTATCTAGGATAGTGGATACATAGTTTTTCATATACCCATCTATCTCATAATGAGGTCATTCTACGTGATTATCAAGATTTCAGATAGATGGGTCATTCTTATTCACTTAGTTCTTTTAAATCAAGGGGGGAAGTGAAATAATAAATTTTTGATTTCTTAGTGATATAGGGGGCTGAAAAATAGGTAGATATGTGGGCATAGTATTGTCATTGATGTTAATTTGATGTCATTAGTGTCAAAGTGTGTTTTCAATGATGTCTAGATAAGCAAGGCCAATTGGAAGTGTGTGTTGTGACAATATTATGGGAATTTGAGGTATGTAGTGATTTCCATGAAAGAGAAGGGTACAAGTCTAAGAATCTTATATCTACTTGGTTCATGTTCTGTTGAGGTCATGATATGGAAGGAACATGTCAAGGCATCAAGGTGTCTTATGAAGCCTTCTCTAGACATTTTGAGAAGGTATACATAAGTAGTATGGTAAAGTGAGTGGGCTTAGGCATCTGAGAACTTGTTTGTAATTATATGGGCTTGAGAATTATGTGTAGAATCCTTAAGAAGTGTTGTAAGGTAGGTGTTCAAGGATAAGTTCTTAAGTAGCCTAAGCATAGTCATGTCATGAATGACCATGTGCATGGTGAGCAAGAAGATGTAAGTGAATAGGTGTGTTTAGAGGTATGAAATTATTTGAGAAGCATGTAAAGTATGGGAGTAAGATGTAGAGGAATAAAGGATAGTTTCAAGATGAACCCATAGGGGTAGGACCTATAGACCAAGTCTACATCTAGACCATTTATAGAACCTACCTAGCCTAATGACATATCATCAAGGCATGTGAGAATATTTATGTCATTGTTTTATCATGGTAATAAGTTTTATGACATGTATATGAGTTTTTGAGAGATTGGACAATGCTTAGAAGGCTAATTTTAAGGAATAATGTTGTTTTTAGGTCAAGTATAAAGAGCAAAGAGAGAAATGATGGCCAAATGAGGTATTAGAATAACATTTCAAGATAATAATGATCTTGTGAGATGTTTTATGGCATGAGAGTGAGATTTATATCATGAAATTTATATGTTGAGATATTTAAAAGAGGCATGAAGGTCAAGTGCTTGAGTAATCTAAGACTAGTCATGGTTTGAAAAGTCCTTATGAGAAGGTATGAGTATGATGACTTGGTAAGATGGATGCATAGAGGTATGGAAGTTTATATTAGGATTATTAATCATGTGTATGAGGTATATATTGTATTGTTATTGGCATGAAATTGTGTTTTCAGGTCTAATATAGTATGAAGACTCAGATGTATTAAAAAAGTTGGTGAGAGCATGGCCTAATGATGCATGAGGTTCATTTTATAATACAAGCATGCATAGGTGAGAATTTTTAGATGTGTTATACATTTTCATAGGTGTTTTTACCAAGCTTAAGGTTAAATTTTGAAGGTTTAGGCTTGAAAATTGGTTTTAAGGTCTCTTGAGTGCATATAATGAGGGGTTCTCAACCTGAGAAGGACTTTAAAGTGTCCATTGGCATGTGTAACCTCTGAATGAGAACCTAATATATTCATGGTATATGGTGAATGGTCATAAATAAAATTTATAATCATTATTTTTTGGAATGAGGAGCTAATCTTGTTGAATGATTGCTAATAATGGAAGATGGTTTAAAACCTCAAAGAACCCTAATAGTGACCCAATATGAAATAAGTTGTTCTAAAGTCATTATAATATACTATTATGGATATTTAAGTGATTTTAGGTTTTATTTAACTCTCCCAAGCATCTCTAGATGTGATTGGTTTGTCAGGTGAGTGAGTGGAACCTACAAGAAAATACTTATTTTTCATAGATTTATTGTAGCAATTAGAGTTGATGAAGTCAAAGTATGAACATAATTATATGTATAAGGTTTATAATTTTATTTTGTGTCCATTATGGTTTATAATAAATTTATATCCCTCAAATTATCTAAACTAGTCATCCAAGTTGACCAGTCACTAATAGGCCTAATGGTGCAAATAGTGAGAAACCCATGTAGAAGTGAGATGTTGATTAATGATGTGTTATCATGGGATAGAGATGAATCCAATTAAATTTATATTTTTTCAATACCTTTAATAAAAAATTTTGATTATAATTTTAGGATATATTTGTATATAGTAAAAGGTTACTCATAAAGTTGACTTGTCTAGCTCAGTGAGATCTGTGTATAGTGAGCTCAGGAGATAGGTCTATAAGACAAATATTTACATTTTACCATGTAATTTTTTTATATAATGATTGTATAATTATATCATAATATCATCCAAATTCATTTAAAGTCTTTGAAATTGGTCATACAAGTTTTGGAAGTTATTTTCACCATGACTATGCTTTAAGGCAAACTGACAGTTTTAGGTAAGCAAGTTCTAGTGATGAATTTGAGGCTCTATGCTCTAAGTTGAAGAATATAATGTACATGGTTTTGATATTTTTTAATTTTATTTACTATACATTTTTTTATAATATTTTTTACTCATTTAAAGTAGTGAAAATATTGAAGCCAAAATGGCTTGTCTGACTGAGTGAGGTTTGAAGGAGAAAAGGTCAACAAATTAGTCTGCAAGACCAATAATTACCAATAGATATTATGATATTTAATTTTGAGGTTTTTATAATCATGTTTAAAGATAATTTTAATTCATTTATTGTGTTCTTTTAGGTGTCATAAGTTCAAGTTTCCATGACTATGTTTTGAGGCTAATTGGTAGTTCTGAGTGGGATATTTGTAGAGAAAGGTTGAAGTATTTTTTCCATAAGTTGTGAATTATAAATAATATGGTGATGAAATTGAGTTAATTTATCTTATATATATGTTGTTTTTGTAATGATTACTAATAAATATTGTGTTCATTCTATAGTTTTTTAAGACATACTTTATATGTGTTTGGAGGCCTATTGTGAATAGTATTTTGAGAAGTGGTTCTAGTAATTATTGGATTTGAAAGGTTATTTGGTATTAAAGTGAATTTTTTTAAATTATATTTTAATGATATATTAATTTATAATTCTATATTTGGATATTTTAACCATTCCAATAAATACAAAGTGTAACATGCTCTAATGAAGGCCTAATTGAATTAGGTCTTCTTAAGGCCTAAAAGAGGTTTTGGTCCTATATGCCATGAGAAACATATTAGAATTTTTGTTTAATATATGAAACATGTTATATTACATATTTAAATAGTAATACAATTTTTCAAGTGTATATGTCTAACTAAGATATGAATGAGCAAGAGCCTAGTATATGAACAAGGCTAATTAGGCCTATTTGGGCTAATTGAGAGTGCATGTGCAAGAGAATAAAAGATCACATAAAGGAGCATAAGGAGGTATTGTTTACCATGATATGGGTATATATAGAGAGTCATCAATATATAATAGAAGTTTTTAGTATGAAGATGAAGGTCATATGACCTAATCAGTCTTAAAGAGACCTAGATGAGTGAAGAGGCCTAAGAGGTCATTTTTAGAGGGATAGAAATGTGTGAACAAATGAAGAAGGTGATCATAATTTATTGTATGATAAAAATGAATTCTAAATTTTATCAAGTTTTTTAGTTGGATGAGTTTTTTTTGAGTCATCTAGGAGGTTGGAGACTCCTTATAATTGGGTGCTTGTTAAAGTCGAGCTAGGTTGGTGCTTAACTAGTAGTGGTTGGTGCTCAACTTGAAGTTGGTGCTTTAATAAACTTGATATTTTTATTACAGGACTATATTCCATTTGCAGGTATTAGTGGTTTTTCATCCCTTGAGGTTTTCTAACATATAATTTGTTTTATCTTGTGTTTTTATGTTTTGTGCATATGTGGATTATTAATTAGTCATTTTTTGATCTACATGTTTGAATGAATGTTCATGAATGATTAAGTGTAATTTTAGTAAAGGTTTTTAAGATTGATTCACCCCCCTCTCAGTCATTTTGCTTCCAATAATTGGTATTATGTCAGGTCCTTTAAGATAGGCCTAATAAACTAAAAATGCTACTAAAAATAATAAGCATGGATTGTGATGATGACAATGCTTATCATGATAGCAATGAAGGTCTACCAAATAATGATGGTAATGATAGAATGAATAGTGAAGAAGAATATTCTATGAAATCTTAAAGTATAGATATTGGTTTTTTAAGCCACATGTTTGGAAATAAGAGGGGTATTAGTTATCATATGGCTGATCAAAGTAATAAGAATGAAGAGTGAATTGAGAAGGATGACAAGGTAAGTTCTGATCAACTCATAAACCAAAATGGGTTATTTGATACTATAGAGTATAAGTCAGATTTAAAATATTTTCATGAGTATTATTTGTCAACTTAGAAGGATGATGAAGAATCCAAGTTAAAGTTTAAGCCTATGTTGACAGTCAATCCTATAAGGACATCAAATAATATTCAATATTGTGAGAGTATGGGTATTTTAGAATATCCTAATTTTTTTTGTTACAAGTGCCATATGGAAGGGGTGAATCCATTAGGACTCATGGATATACTCATCAGTAAGTAGAAGCATTATGAATGTTTGTTAAGCTTTGAAAGGCATTGTATGTCAATAAGGTATGAAGACATGTTGAATATTGTTGAGTTTGAGCTAAAAGTGTGGTATTTTGGCATGTTGAGAGGTAAGTTATTAGTATCTGGTTAGAGTTGAGCTTTATCTATGTTGAGATTTGGTATTGGTACCAAGGTTCTTGATCTATGTTGAAGATGGTTTGTGTTTACTATTGATCCACATGGTTGTGTAATTTTGTATGATATTTCTTTGTTGAGTTCTTGCATTGATTTATATATTATTGGTCTAAGGGGGATCTTGGTATCTTTGAGTTCTTTGATAAGAGATTAGTTCCCTTTGTTATTTAAATAGAGTAAGCATGGAGTTAGGAAGATCATGATCTCTGAGATGTTTCATGATTTTGTCTATTGATCTAGTTTTTTGAGAGAGAGTTGAGTGTTCTATGTGCACCAAGATGACCTTAAGGTCATAGAGGACCCAAGCACATATTTTATAGTCTCATTTTGCATATCACGAAGAAGACAAGTTATGATAGAGGTCTATAATAATGAAGCACATAAGTGCATATGTATTTGATATAATGATGTAAGAAGGATGTCATGATGAGGTTTATGGACATGAAGGAAGTATATTGATATAAAAATAATATGTGATATACTATATGGACATGGCATGAGTTATTTTTTCTCTAGCATGGAAAACTAGACTATTTCTATGGAAAAATATCTTTAATTACAAATATACCTAATAGACATGGTGGAAAAAAATCAACTATAGAGATATTTTATGCTCACAAGCATTTAGTGTGATTGTTCTATGCATTTGAAGATGACCTTTGGGTCATGTATCATAGGTTTATATGGTCATTATGCCTTGGTTGAGTTAGGTGAAGGTGATAAAGTAAGATAGAAGTATGGTAGATAGCACACTAGGTATTTTATAGACTTAATGAGTAGTAAAATTATATAGGAAAGGTTATCATGATATAGATGGATTAGATATGGATTATAAAGCTTAGATAAGATTAGAAGAACTTGTTACTCATTATGTCACTCAAAAGGAGAGTATGGACATAGGGGGAGCTTATTAGCTCTATGATTTAAAGGATCAAGTTAGAAACATGAAAATTCAAATCAATATGAAGGTAGATTTAAGGTTGCTGTCAGATATCTAAGGATATTAAAAACAATCAAAATTTGAGATGGAAATCTATATTCAGTTTCATCAAGATGTAGATGACACAAGAGGCATGGTTTCTTAAGGAGAAGATCAAGCATTCCATAAGTTTTCTAAAATAAATGGTATGAGCCTAAGGCAAGTATTTGGTCATCATTTCATTGCTTGGTTTCTTAAATTTGAGGTACAAGGATTAGATAGCTATTATGGAAGACCCATTGTCATTTTTGTTAAAGGGGGAGAAAGACCTATTTGGGGGAGAAGAGATTCATCATACTATAATGTGTTTTTCCATCAATGAAAAAGGCAAAGTATGTTGGCATAGTGTTGTCATTGATGTCAATCTAATGTCATTAATGTCAAAGTGTGTTGTCATTAATGTCTAGATTAGAATGGTGTCTAGATGAGCAAGGCTGGTTAGCAGTTTATGTTGTGATAAGATTATGAGAATTGAAGGTATGTAGTGATTTCAATGAGAGAGAAGGATATAGGTCTAAGTGTCTTATTTTTAATTAGTTTACATTGTGTTGAGGTCATGATGTGGAATTAATAGGTCAATCCATTAAAGTATCTTATAAATCCTTGTCTAAACCTTATGAGAAGGTATATTTAGGTAGAATGGTAAAGTGAGTGAGATTAGGCATGTGAAAATTTATTTGTCATTATATGGTCTTGAGAATTAGTTGTAAAATTCTTCAAAAGTGTTGTAAGGTAGGTCTTTGAGGACAAGTGCTTAAGTAGCCTAAGCATAGTCATGTCATGAATGAGCATGTGCAAGGTGAACATGAATATGTGCATGCATATATATGTGAAGATATATGTGTATATGTATGGCATTATCTAAGGAGCATGCAAATCAAGGGATAAAGTTGCAGAGGCATAAAGGAGTATTTCAAGGTGAGCCTATAGGGGTAGGAACTATAGATCGAGTCTACATCTAGATCATTTCTAAAACCTATATGGCCTAATGAGATTTCATCAAGGCATGTAAGAATATGTATGGCACTGGATGAGCATGGAAATAAGTTTTATGCCAATTATATGAGTTTTTGAGAGATTAGACAATGGTTATAAGGTCATTTTAAAGGAATAATGTGGTTTTTAGGTCAAGCTTTATAGAGAAAAGAGAGAGATGGTAGCTAAATTAGGTATGAGAAATATATTTCAAGATAAGAATAAGATTTTTATACTTATTATGACATGAGAATGAGATGTTGGGCATGTTAGTGAGGTGTTGAGAGCATGAAAAGATGCATGAAGGTTGATTTCTTGAGTAATCTAAGACTAGTCATGGTTTGAAAAGTCATTGTGAGAAGGTATGTGTATGATGACTTGGTAAGATGGATGCACAGAGTCATGAAAGGTTTTATTATGTTGATTGAGCATGTGTATGAGGTATAAAGTGTATTTATAATGTCATGAAAGTTTTTTTTCCAAGTCTAATGTAGCATGAAGACTTAGATGTAGAAGAAAGTAAGGTGGTGAGATCATGGCCTAATGAGGCATGAGCTCTAGTTTCCAAAACAAGTATTCATAGGTGAGATTTTTAGGATGTGTGATAGGTTCTCATAGGTGTGTTGACCAATTATGAGGTTAATGTTTTAGGGTTTAGGCTTGAAAAGTGGTTTTGAGGTCTCTCAAATACACATAATGAAGGGTTCTCAACTTGATAAGGACTTTCATGTGTTAATTTGAACATGTAAACTCTACATGAGAACCTAAGTTATTCATGGTATATTGAGAAGGGTCCTAGCTCAAATTTATAGGCATTAGCTTTTAGAATGAGTTAATATTTATGAATGATTGTTAATAGTGGAAGATGGTTTAAACCCTCAAATAACCATAATAATGACCTAATATGAAAGAATTTGTTCTAAAGTGCTTAGAATGGATTGGTATAGAAATTTAAGTTATTGAAGTTTTTATTCAACTCTCCCATGAATCTCCAAGTGTGATTGGTTTATTAGGTGAGTGAGTGGAACCTATAGAAAGTGTTTGTTTCTTAGATATTTAATATATAAATTAGATTTAACCAATCTATAGTATGAAAATTATTGTATAAATAAGTATGAGGATTTTATTTGGTTTCCTAGTGGTTTTTTATAAATTTATATCCCTCAGGTGTTCTAAACTAGTCATCCAAGTTGACTAGTGGCTAACAAGCCTAATGTTGTAAATAGTGAGAAACCCAACCACAAATGAGAAGTTGATTAGGGATGTGTTATCATGGAATAAGGATGAATTTAAGTGTATGGATAAAATTTTCAATACCTATAATACATGTTCATGTTGATTATATGTTTTGGATATCTTTGAATATAGAAAAATGTTGCTCACAAAGTTGACTTGTCTAGCTCAGTGAGGTCTATGTATAGTGAGTTGATGTGATTGGTATACAATACCAATATTTACATCTAAACATTTTATTTTTGTATATGATAATTTTATAATTATCTCATAATATCATCCAAATGCATTGGAAGTCTCTATAATAGGTCATACATGTGTTGAAAGTCATTTTCACCATGACTGTGCTTTAAGGCAAACTGATAGTTCTGGGTAAGTAAATTGTAGTGATGAATTTGAGTCTATATGATCTAAGTTGAAGTATCTAATGTACTTGGTGTTTATATTTGTGAATTTTATGTCATATAATTTATTTTTATAATTTTTGGTACTTAGTGAAAGTAATGAAAATGTTGAAGCCAAAATGGCTTGTCTATTTGAGTGAGGTTTGTAAGAGAGAATGTCAACAAATTGGTCTACAAGACCAATAATTAATAATAGAGATTATGATATTTTTGTTTTTGGTTTATTTAATTATTTTTAAATATAATTTTAATTAATTATAAATCATTTATTGTGTTCATTCATATGTCATAAGTTCATGTTTCCATGATTACGTTTGAGGCTAGTTGGTAGTTCTGAATGGGCTATTTGCAGAGAAGGGTTTGAGTCCTTTTCTATGAGTTTTGAAGTATAGATAATATGGTGATGAAAAAAAGGTCATGTATATTCTATATATGTGATTTTTTACCATGGTTAATTGTAAAAATTGTGTTTATGCTTCAGTTATTCAAGATAGACTTTCAGTGTGTATGGAGGCCTATTATGAAAAATGTTTTGAGAAGGGGTTCAAGTAATTGCTGGATCTAAAATGTGTTTTATTATTAATTAATTTAGATAAGGTATATTTCACTTATAAATTAACTAATTTTAATATGTGTATATTTTTAAAGAGTTCTAAGAAAGATAAAGTGTAACATGCTCTAATGAAGGCCTAATTGAATTAGGTCTAGTTAAGGTTTAAAAGGGGTTTTGATCCTATATGTTGTGACCAACACATTTAAATATTTGGTTCATGTATGAAAATTTTTATATGACCTATTGAAATTGTAATGTACATTTTCAATTTTATATGGCTAACTAAGAGATGAATGAGCAAGAGCCTAGTATAAAAACAAGGCTATTTAGGCCTATTTAGGATAATTAAGAGTGCATGTGTAAGTGAATAAAATAACACATTAAGGAAAAAAATATTGTAATGTAGACCATAATATGGGTATATATAGACATTAATGAATATATATTATAAGGTTTGAGTATGAAGATCAAGGTCATAAGACCTAATCAGTCTTCAAGAGACCTAGTTGAGTGAAGAGGCCTAGGAAGTAGTTTTGAGAGGGATAGAAGTGTGTGAAGATATGAATAATGTGATCACCATATGTTGTATGATAAATAATGTGTTTTTAAGGTGATAAAGTGTTTTATGTGTCTTATTTAGTGTTTATTAATCTAGCAGGTTAGTGCCTCCTTACAAGTGGGTGCTTGTTAAAGCCTATCTAGGTTGGTGCTTAGCTAGTTTGAGTTAGTGCTCCAGGTGAAGCGGGTGCTTAAATAAAATATATATTTTTTATTATGGGAATATAGTCCATTTTAAATGCTTATGGGGTTTTCATACCCTTTATTCTTGTTTTATCTTATGATATATTGTATTCTTATGTTTCATGCATATGTGGGTGGTTACTTAGTCATTGTTTGATCTACATGATTGAATGAATGTTTATGGATGTTTAAGTGGAATTTTAGTAATTTTTTTAATTAATTATTCAAAACCACCACCCATTATTAATTATTATTCCAATATAATATATGTGGGATCTGATATTTTTTGTATTGGGGGTGATATCTATAGATTAGATCTATATCCATATCTATACCCACCTTATGGGGTGTGTCATAAATCCATCAACTTGAATATGATGTGTTATGTTTTATTTTTGTTATAATGAGTATTAAATATCACATATCCATGTCTATTATGTCATGAACATTGATATTTCTGATTGAAAGTGAAAAAAGCAAATCAGGTGAAAGGTCTTCCCAATAAAATTTGTTATCTCTAATTTCATTTCAATGAAAATGAATATATTGATAAAAATAAATATCCTATATATAGAAATATATATCTCACATATTATATATTCATCCCTTTATGTAGATTGTATTTTAATCTTATCAATTTATTGGAATCAACATGTGGGCCCTATATCTAGATGGGGAGCTTGATGTATGGTCGAATATGACCTATACCTTTATCTATATGGGGAGCCTATTGATAAATAAGGATAAAATAGATATATTAGGCCCTCTATCTATATTGGATTAAACATATATATAGTCACTCAGATTTATCCATCTATTATTTACTAGAATACTAAGTACTCATTGGATATATGACTACTTATGATCATCTAGGATTGATATAGCATAGAGATAGTCCCTCAAATTTTATTGATTATTCTTGATTAATTCCTCTCCCTCCCATTTCCTTTAATTTAATTTATTTTATCTAAATGGGGATGGGGATCCTACCAATTTATATTGATAAATATCAACCTGACTAGAAATGAGGCTATATATAGTCAACCTAGCCTACAGATTAATTAGGATAGATACATATAAATATGTTTATTTTTGAATAAGAGAGAGATTATATATTATATATTTTTATTTTTTGAATATGAGGATCTATATATTAAACTATGAAACATGATTCAAAACTTTATTTATCATTCTGTCTATCATGAAGCAATCTTCCCTTGCCAATAATAGAAGCTAATTAGGTAGGGCATAGATAAGTAGGTATGGAAGGAGTATATGAAAGATATAGATTGGAAAGAAAGATTAAATTGATATATTTAGTCATATAAAATTCAAAAATTGGTAACTTGAGCATGTCTAATAATACCCAACCCATTAGGTACCTCTTACTTGCTTTTATGACCATCTTAGGCATCCTTCACTGATTCCTAATCATCTGTAGCCTTCCATATTTGATACCAGCTAAACTAGACTCCACTTTCCATGATAGATAAATCCTTTAGGTCCCATATACTTAAGACAATAGTGCCACACTAGGACTATAAAATTGGTTCCACTCCTATCTGATGTTTTCACTCTTGTCCAAGTCTATTTTTAGCCTTAATAGTCAATTCCTTTTCCTTATCAACCTAATGAAAGTACATTTAACCCATTACCAATAGATCCCTATAAAATATCATTTAGAGATCATTTGGAAAGGTTTTTAAATTATCACTAAGCAATAAAGAATACAAGCAAGACTACTCAATCAATCTACCCTATTCTCTGTATACAACTAGCTAACACACTTACAATTTTATTCAAATCATTAAACCAGTCCTTAGCCACCTCAATCACATCAATTTTAGAATTATACATATTCATACACATAATTTCACATAACACATCAAGTGGGATAACTATATATGGATTGAGCCATCTTCAGAATATTGGTGTATAGGCAACATGCCTACACAAGGGGTGTGGATCCACATCCAATTAATATTACACACACTAACCCATCTCTTTCTCAAATTTGGTCAAATAACAATGAAACATAGGGTTTGAATATAAAATCTACTCTACAAGGAGCTCTACAGACTTATAGCTACCAAAACTTTATAGATACGGTCATATAGACCTGACAAACAAAATACAAAAAGATCAAATCCTTAAGACAACAATGGCAGAGGTGGATTATAGTTCTAGTTTATTCTTTTCTAGTTTTTATGCTCTTATCCAATCATAAAATTAAGTTTAGATCTCATTTTTTGATAGTGTCCCAATCCTATACAGTGAATTTTAGCCTCTGTCTCAATTAGATCAATCAGTTTCTAGCTAAGTCTTATTTTCTTCCCCTTATTGCTATTTTTTTAAAATTCAAATTTCACAAATCAGGAGCTTAATATTACATATTTAATTACTAATTTTACTACTCAAACCCTTTAACTAAATTAGGAATAATACACTAATATTCCAAAAATTGTTAAATCATTTAGTGAACCTGACTTACTTTATTTGCACATAAAAACCCTATAAACCCTAGGGTAAATTTCTTACCATTTTTTCATATATTTATCTAATTTTTTCTACCTACATAATAAAATATAAAATTGGCATTAATTTTTTTTTAAAAATAGTAATTTTAAAATAATTTTCTTTTAAACCCTAGTTGCCCATATTAGGTCCTAGTATTTTCCCATTAAATTTTCAATATTTTTTGATTTTTTAATAGCATATTTAAATTAAAAAAACCATTCAAATTTAAAAATTCAATAGTAATTCTCAAAAATATTTATTTTTCAAAACCCTAGTTACATCTTCTAGGTCTCTTTAAATCACAAATTTTCTAATAAATTTCATATTTTTTACTTGCATATCTAACTCAAAAATTTACTTTAACTTACAAAATTTCATAGTATTTTCTAAACTAAATCATCTTTCAAACACTATTTTCATACACTAAGTCATACTACTTTGAGATATCACCTTACATTCTAAAATCAAATTTAAAAAATGGATTTCACTTATTTACAAATTTTTCTTACATTTCTTGCAAATAATAAGGAGACCATTATTGGTCTTGTAATATACATGAATGATGAAGTTTATCATATGTTAGTACAAAGCTTTATTATTTGCATTTCATGCTTATTTTTCATAATAAAGGATGATATTAAAACACTTATTTTTAAAAATGCACAAGATTTCAATATTCCTTTTGCATATTATCTCTTGCTCATGTGGAATAATTTCTAACTCCATTTTGTTAAATATGTTACCAATGTTATGACAAATGTCAAAATTTTCTAAACATTAGTGCACAATTTCATGTTCTCTATCTTTCCTTTCTATCTCTCATATGGAATTTTTTAAAAATTTATCATGCTAAACACATTAGAAATGTCATATTACATGTCAAATTTCTTTATGCATTTATGCACAAATTCATGCTCCCTATCCCTTACTTGCTATCTATTCTATGGAATTCTTGTTATAAATATAATATTTTACAACTCATCACTCATATTTCATGCATTTCATCCCACATCTATTCTTTCTACTTAGATGCATCTAATTCCTTGGCTACTTTTGAGTATCTCCCTATCACTACTAGACACAAGAAAATACTAGTGGTTATATCTATCCCTCCTTTCAAAATTAGTATATATAAGTCTTATCCCACACCTACTACCAGCTCTATGCATATAGTAGATCACATAGTACATGATATTAACCAAGTTTTGAAAGATAATAAAGTTGGTTACACTTATGGATATAGCTTTATCACTTAGGGTAGTAACCCTTCTGATACAGTTTTAGTTCTTAAGCTCCTTCAACAATCAAATGTTTACAAATATTTATTATATATATCCCTTCATAACACTATAATTCCTATTTCCACCAAACCAACTTATGTTTCCTCTATACTCAACACAATGCAATGGACTAAAGAGCATATTTCATTTGAGAAAGATGATTTACCCCCAAAACATATCATTGAACAAAATATACCTCTATATATTCAATTGAGAATTAATTATGTGGGGGTAAAAAGGGTATTAGTTGATACTGGTTCAAGACTCAACATTTGTAACATTTCTTTTCTTAAACATCTTAATATATAACCTCAAGATCTCAACCATTATGATATGAACATTAGAGGTTTTGACAACATTTCATGGAAAGTCATGGGTCGAATAACACTCAATCTTACCTTAAGGCCTAAGACACTTCCAAATACTTTCCAAGCCATGCTAAATGACCTCAACTATAATTTATTACTTGGTCATCCCTAGATTCATGATATGCATGTGGTCCCTTCTACACTCCATGCTTGTTTAAAATTTAGTCACAAAGGCTACATTTACACATGCTCAATAGATAACAAACATTTTATATATTTCCAAGTTGTCAAAACTCCACAAAAATATATTATACACTTTAATCTTGGTAGTATATTAGCACATCCTATTATTCACAAGGTACCTTCAGACCATGCAACACATCACCAAACATCAATTTTTATTGTAATATAGATACCAAATCACAATTTTACCTCTCCTTTCACACTTAAATGTTTCAATAAGATGGGATATAATGGCAAAGGTCTTGGAAATAATGAACAAGGAATCAACAATCTTGTCAAGGCATCTACGCAACATGAAACACAAGGGCTAGGATATTAATTTACCTACCTTCATAACAAGCCTTATTCCACCACTTCAAAACATATAAAGTTTTATCCACCCAATACACTAATATACCACATTTTTAATCATACTTCAACATTATCATTAATCTATCTTGATCACATTGATGACATAATTTCCCCAAATATGCTCACATTAGATGAATTCTCCAACAATGAATCCCTTCTAAAATTTATTGGAGCATATGAGTACCTTCCATCTTTTTTATCATAAAAATATTCCTCATCACACAAATAACCATGCATACTTTAGAGAAATTCTAGATTCTCCACAAGACATACTAGTTGGATTAGATGATACTATTCCTACCACTCCCTACACACTTCATCATTTCACATTGCTTAATGAAGAAATAGCTAATTTCAATTTTGGAATAGAATAGGATCCTTGAATTCTTTTATTATCCACTTCCCTATGAATGTAACATGATATAGATATTAATCAAACCTTAATAAGTTTTTCAAAACTCTTTGCTTGGCCTTACTCAGATATGCCAAAAATTGATACATCCATAGCAGTTCATTATATTCCTTTATACTTAGATGTGAACCTTGTTAATTTTTTTTTGAAAAATGCATCCTAAGGTGGCTCTCATAGTTAAAAATGAGATCTAGCACTTCCTAGATGTCAGTTTCATCTAACCAGTAGCACACTTTGAATGGGTTTCTAATATAGTCCCCATTATCAAACCTAATATAAAATTTTGATGTTTTTTTAATTCTCAAGATTTACATAAAGCATACAAAAAATATGATTTTCCTTTACCTAAAATTAAAATGATCATTTATTCCATAACTAGATATTAAATTTTATCATTTATGGATGGCTTTACAAGATAAAACTAAATAAAAATTACTGAAGAAGATCAAGTGAAAACATCTTTTACAACACCTTGGGGTACATTTTATTACATTGTCAAGCCTTATAGATTAAAAAATTCTAGAGACACATAATATCATACCATGACACATATATTTCATGATTTGATTCACCATACTATCAAGGATTATGTCGATGATATCTTAAGCTAAATTCAAATAATGACAACATCACGCTATTGATTTATGAAAGATCTTTCAAAGACTCAAACAATACAATGTCTAATTAAACCCAAATAAGTGTGTGTTTCATATTACATTAGGAAAACTCTTAGGTTTCATTATTTTTTATCATGTCATAGAGTTTGACCGTAATAAATTCAAATAAATCATCAACATTCCACCTCTTATGAACTTAAAGTAGCTTTAATCCCTACAAGGCAAAATCCAAAAAATCCACCATTTTGTAGGTTAGCTTGCTGATAAAACTCAGTCATTCACTTGATTATTGAAGAAAGATAGAAATTTTATCTGTGACCAAGCCTATCAATAAAGCTTTGATATATTCAATCAATATCTTTCTTAATCCACCCATCTTAGTACCACCTATCCTTGACAGGTCATTCCTACTATACATCTTAGTAATAAACCATGCATTAGGAGCACTCTTAGCATAACATGATGATCAAAAAATTGAATGAATAGTTTATTACATCAGTTTCACATTATTTGATTATGAAAAAAATTACTCTGTAATAGAAAAGTTATGCTTAGCACTAGTTTTTGCCACATAAAAAATTCAACATTACATGGTAAATAACGAGACCTAGGTTATTAAAAAAGTATATCCCTTGAAGTTTCTCATGGTAAAACCAAATCTTTCCAATTTCATTGAAAAATGGGTCATGTTATTAACAAAATTTGACTTAAAAATAGTTCTCTAAAAATCAATAAAGGGACAAATCATTGTAGACCATTTGATAATCGTACCACTCTTAGACACTAATCCTATTAATGTCACATTTAAAGAACATTTCAATACCTATTCTACTTATTTATATAATTTTCCCATGTTATTCAATGGTTTTCTATGCACATTTGATATAGGGGTAGGCATTGTCTTTATCGACCCTTCTAGTCACACAATTCCTATTACATATCGATTAAGTTTCTCTTACACCAACAACACCATAGAATATGAAGAGCTTAGCTTAGGTTTATTTACTACCCAATCCCTCCAAATTAAATAATTCAAATCTTTGGTGATTCCCAACTTGTGGTCAATCAAGTCAATGATATCTATCAAATAAAAGAAGAACATATTATCCCATACTAAAACATGGTACAATGTTCATCATCATAGTTCAATTACTTTTCTATAGAAAGTAGATCAATAAAAGACAATTGACAAGCAGATGCAATGGAAAGTGTTACATATTTGATTCTTATCAATATTAACAATGATCAAGCTATTTTCATAATTAAATTATTACAATCACCATTAATATCTAACACATATTTGATTTCACTAACCATTTTAGCCACTACACATATTTCCACAACTCCATAATGGTTCTCAGATATCTATAAATTTCTAAACAAATCTATTACACCAGACACTTTTTATTTAAATGACAAATGAAATTTACATAAACAAACACTCTATTATGTAATCATTGGTAGAGACCTTTTTAAATGATCCTTCGATGGATAATTAATTTGATGTTTAACTTTAGTAAAAGCTAAAATTGCTCTTACACAAATACATGATAGTGAGAGTGGTGGTCACTTCAGTGGGAAATCCATGTCACACATATTATTTTGATATGAGAAATACTAGCTCACCATAGAATATGAATGTTTAAAATATGCAAAACTATGAGATAAATGTCAATGACACAATAACTTACAACATGGACCATCATAATAATTATAACCTATCATTTTTCCATGGCCATTTATGTTATGGGGATTTGATCTTATTGGAAAAATTAACCCTAAATCTACCAATGGAAATAAATTCATAATCATATCCATAGATTAATTTACCAAATGGGTAGAAGCCATTCCACTTCAATCTAATATAGATGAGGATATTTGTAGCTTTCTCATAACTCACATTAGTTCATGCTTTAGCTTGCTCATAGACATCATTTTCAATAATGAAACATCATTTATAAATAAAAATTTTAAGAAATTTAGCACAAAATCTAATATTAAACACACATTCTCCACTCCATATCACCCACAAAAAAATGGTCAAATAAAGGCTACCAATAAAACTATCAACAACATTTTGAGCAAAATAGTGACCATATTTGGAGATGATTAGCACAATCAAATCATTTTTGCATTATGGATCTATTTCACAAGTATTTTCATGCCCACATGAGGCACTCCTTTTTCCCTTGTTTATGGCATATAAGAAGGTTTACCATTAGAATTATAAATCCCATCTTTTCATGTCTCTCTTAAAGTTATTCTCACTAATGACCAATATCATGAAAATCATCTACACTAACTTGAGTAGCTAGTCCATACACACATTCAAGTAGAATAACATCTCAGAATGTACCAACAATGTATACAATGATCCTACAACAAATGAGTTCACACCAAATAATTCAAAGTTAATGATCTCATTCTTAAATAAATTATTTGTAATGTCAACACCAAAGAAGAAATCAAAGGAAAATTCAAACCAAATCGGCTAGGTCCATACATTATTACAAAAAATATTAGTCCTAAAGTATATCATCTAGCTTTATTTAAAGGAAATACACTCAAAAATACAATGAATATTATGCATCTATGTAGATTCCATGTCCATCATTTCATTTTACACATTGTATTGTACATAATTTTGTAAAATTACTTGCACATAGTTTATTTTTGCTTACTTGAACATAGTTCTTTCTTTTAAATTCTTGTACATAATATTCCTATGATTGACTGTACATATCTCAAATTCTCAGAAATATATATATATATATATATATATATATATATAACATTTCAAAATACAAAAACACTCAAATATGTCAAAACACCAAAAACATTTTGATTGTTTGCATTATCCATGGTTTACATTTCTACTACTATGCTAGACTTATATTTGCTATTTTATGTTATTATTTGTCAATTTATCTATATTATCATGCTTTACTTGATCTCTTTTGAGTGTGTGTAGTGACATTCATCTCTTTGATTGCTTCATTCTACCTATTAAAGGGGCATCCTACTACACTGAGACATACATCGATATACATACTGACTGGCGGCATCTTCTATATGACTACACCATCTAGGTTATGTCATTCCTACACCAAACACTCTATTTGTCATGTTGATATACATTATTTACTAGCTTACATAGATTATTAATCAACATCTCACTAGTATATAACACTTGTGTGTTTTGTATCATATACTTAGTCTTATACTAACATGTTTTGTGTACCTTCCCTCTTACTTTGATTAGTTAGATGTGATTTTATTTTCAGTTATTACATGCTTTATTTTCTTGCTTATCATAGCTTTATGTGATTGCATTTCTCAATTCTTGTTTGTCTCTTGTATGTTCTTTCAGACATTTGATAATGTCTTTTTATTCTATTCATGTGTGTGCCTTAGGACATTTTCCAATGTCCTTTGTCTATACTCTTATATGTGATTGTGTCCCTCAGGCCAACCCTTACTTATTTAAATTATATGTGTATGTGGAATTTGAAAATTCATTATATGCTTGCCTTCCAAGTATGAGTGACATGTGATCATGTCCCTTGTTTGTGTGGCCCCTTGGCCACCCTTGTATGCTTCTTGATTATTCCCTTGTGTGCATTTTTCTTGTTTTCTTTTTATTGTTTACAATGCCATGATCTACATCATGAATTGTCTTGCTTTCTCAGATGCCATGATGGATATCATGCTCCATCCCTCTAACTAACAATTAACCATAATTTTATTTCCAAGTTTAGTACATTACATATGTTATTACATTATTATATTTATTTAGGCATACCCCTATTTATCTAACAATCTCTCAATACAAATCATGTTATATCTTTAGATATCTTGTTAATTATTATTACTATATCATGTATCTTTGTAGCATAATACACTTATAGGGATCTTTCTTCTAAAGTTAGTCATTGTAAGGTCTTCATTCCTACCCTAAAAAAAGGGTGGGGAAACATGGGGTTTATCATAGATATCAAAGCTCCTATCAATCAAAAAATTAGCATTCAACACACCTAAAACAACAACCAAACATCAAACAATTCAGAACAAACTAGGCAAATAGTAAAAATATTAGAAAAATTATCAAATTTGCTGCAAGATAATAACACCCAACTTGGACTATAGCACTAGTGCTACTAGTATCCACTTTTGGTGCTCTTTCCCAAATAACATAATAACTAGACTTTCTAATAGGGGGTATAAATGTAGGTTTAGTTACAATTTTACATTGCTAAAATAGTTCAAAATTAGTAGTTTTTAGTATAATTTCACTCAAAGAATCTAGATATAGGGGGTATCATTCATGGCATGAAGGATCTCACTTCCATTTTTACATATGGAAATTGATATGGATTTCAGATCATAATACATGATTCAAACACCAATGATTAGGGGCAATGTGTGTAGCACATTATGTTCTTTTCTTTCCAAGTTTAGATTACCAAGGAATTATTGGTAGTTGTGAGCCTTATTATATTTGGAGGTGGTTGGCATCATTTTTGAATGGCTCTCATACAAGCCTAACATCTACATTCCTAAGTTCTTGAGTTCTAGAGTGGATTTCATACAATCCTAATGCATCAGTTGAGAGTGGCTTTCATACAATCCTAATCTCCATTTTTTATAGTGGCTAATAGTGGCCTAGGTTCTAGCACACATTTAAATATCCATGTTAACATTATTAGATCATAGTACATTCATGGGCTTTAGAAGCCATTTCATACAACATACATTTCATACTAGTATCAATTCATAGCTTCACTTCATGGGGAAATAATGTAGCTAAAGGATTATCTATCCTTTGTATTCTTGAGCCACCTATTTAGAGGGATTGGACACACAATCCAAACATTGATCAATAGACATATGACCACCTAGCTTCACTTAGTGGGCAATGATGGAGCCAAAGTACTAGCCTTTGCATTCTTGAGCCACTCTCTTGGAATTGAAAACTTAGCTGAATTCATGATATTACTCTTGGTACAACATTACTCAACATTATTTAGCATCACACAACATCACAATAGGTTTTGTATTGGTCCATGTACTCGATGAGGTGTATTCATTCCTTTCTCTTCCTCTCTCTTACCCAAATTTGTACATTCTTATTTTAGATATAATGTATCTAGTAAGAACTTATCTACTCTATGTTTTATTTTTCATATTTACACTTCACAATGTGTTATCTCTACACACACACAACATCACATAGCTTCACCTTTTTAGGTAGGTTTAGGTATGCTTTCTATTTTTATTTCATCCTAGTATTTTGATTTACTACATCACTAGAATGAAGGGGGGGCAAATGTTGTCATATAAAATGAAAAAAATGGTAACTTGAGTGTGGTTAATGATACCCAAACCATTAAGTTCATATTGTTTTCTTTTGTGACCCTCTTATGCATCTTTCATTGATTCCTAGTCATTCCTAGCCTTCCAAACTTGATCCAAACTAAGCCAAAATCATATTTACATGATAAATCAATTCCCCCCAAGTCCCATCTACTTAGAAAAATAGTGTCGCACTAGGAATATATCAACAATTCCATTGGCATCCACTTTTGGTGCTCTTGTCCAAGTCCATTTCTATCCCCAATGGTCAATTTATTTTAGTTTCCCATCCTTCTCCTTGTTATCTTAATGTGAGTACATTAAAACCCTGACCAATATATCCTTATAAAATCCCTTTCAAAGATCATTTGGAAAGGCTTAGAAATTATCACTAAGTAAGAAAGAATAAAAGTAAGAATACTTAAGCAATCTTCCATATTCTTTGCATACATCCAACCAACACACTTACAAGATTATTCAAATCCTTATACCACTCCCTAACCACCTCAAGCACATCCATTTTATAATTTTGCATTTTAATACACATAATTTTAAAAATCACATCAAGTGAGAGAACTACATATGGCTTGATCCTTCTTTGGAGTATTGGTATGTAGGCAGCATGCACACACAAGGGGTATGGATCCATGTACACTGAATATTACACATACTAGCCCCCCTCTTTCTCAAAATTAGTCAAATCATAATGGAACATAGGTTTTGAAGATAAAATATTCTCTAAAGTGACCTCTACAGATTTATAATTACCAAAACTTTATAGATGAGATCACACAGACCTAGAGAACAAAACCCAAAAAGCTTAGAACCTCAATAAAATAGCATAAGAGGTGGACTATAGTGTTGGTACCACTCCTATTTAGTTATGGAACTCCTATTTAATCATAATACAAACTTTAGATCTCAATTTTTAATAGTGTAATAGTCTCACATAGTGAATTTTAGCCTTTGTCTCAATCAAATTAATCAGTTTAAAGTTAAGTCTTATTTTCTTCTCGTTATTAATATTTTTAAAGTTTTTAAAATTTTAATCAAATTTCATAAATCATTAGCTTAATAATTACATATTCATTTATTGATTTTATTACTCAGATCCTTTAATTAAATTATGAATAATACACTAATATTCCCAAAATTGTTAAATCAATATATAATAATCTATTTTATAAAGGAAAAGTACATATGATAATAATAAACCTATATAATAGGAATAAATCCTACCTTGCCTTATTAGGTAGTGCATAACTAAGTATGTATGGTAATAATAAATATATCTATCAAAAAGTAAGCTTCCCTTGATATCCATGACTTAATCCAAAATCAAAGGAAAGTTATATATGAATAATACAAACTTCCCTTAATATTTCTACCTTACTCCCTTGATATCCATTGAGAATGAAATATTACCTTGATATGTTATTAGGTGAATCAATGTTAGATATCAAAATGGAAAGCTTCCCTCATCCTACTCCTTATCATATATGAATTAGGTAGGGAAATATTCCATTACCTTAATAGGTAGAGAATGTTTTATATATGGTTAGGGACTTCATAATTGTGCCCCCTATGTAACTATGGCAAGGGCCCCATCCCTATGTTATCCTTTGATATACTATATTGGAGACTGAGGAATACTCATAGTATAATAATAACCCATTTTTACCTTTAAGGCCCACCAAGAAATACCCAAACTATAATTGATCCCTCTTTGATACATTGTATTGAGGATTATGTCCTTAATTCCCTTTATATATCAAGTTGGGTATAGATCATGTTGGGTAATAATTGAGTTAGGTTTGGAAACCTAATGTATTAGCTACTAGATTTGAACCCACTCTATCAGATTAGTGACTACCTATCTATATATGTATATATCATTGATCATCATATAAATATTTGAATCCCACCAAATAATCAGATGATATCTCCAAGTTCCTTAATTATGTGAAAGAGGATGAGTCAAAGAAGATTTTCTTTGGGCCTTAATTGTGTGATTGAAATTTGGAAGTGGAACATAAACAAATTGATCAGAAGAGGGAAACTACTTCACTCACCACTAAGGTACTGTATGGAGTGATTAATGATGAGGAGGTGATGAAGGAAAATCCATGGTCTTGAGAAATCTTACATCATAAAAAATATAATGCATTCTTATTTTCATTATTTTCATATTTGTCTTCATTTATTGTGTTTCATTAGGTGAGGTTGTTTCCCTGATATCCATGTTGGCCATTATCCTCAAAGCTTATTCATGTTGGTGATTGTAACTTTTTGTTTAAACATTCATTCATTTATAATTATATTTATCTTGGAGTTTTATTCAAGAAATTCCACTTTTTATGTTGGTTGGTTTTATCTTTGGTTAGACATTATGACTTGTTCCTTTTTTATTTAGATTACATTAACTGATTCAATCTTAGCAAAACATTTTTTCACTTCGTACATTATTAAAGTCTTGTTTCCCCTATTGAAACTTCACTTTTCTTTGTGGACTTGTATTTTTTGCATAATCCACAATGTTAGTTGGAAAATGAAAACTCACATGGGTTTGTAGATGCCTTTTATGTTACTTGATAGTGGTAGTCGAAGTGGTGAAGCCCATATAAGTCTTAAAATATCCTTATTTATTATACTTTGGGGATCATATGTGTTCATTTTATGGAGTCTCTTGACAACTCAAGTAATAGGTGATTATGTTATTCAAGACTAAACACCCCCATAAGTCTATGTTCCAAGATATTTATTCAAGTAATGATTGATGGAAGATTAATTCCATACTAATATTTGAACATGATAAATTTTTTCACACAGAGTCATGCAAGAAGGTGAGAAATGAATGGGTCATGAAGAATCAACATGGTATTTTATTATATTTTTCAAAGATTGGAAACCTAAAAACATCTTCTATACATACAAGTTTTTGAAAAATGGTAAATTAGTTATGTAAATACCAATGGAGTCATGAGAAATACAAATGTTTTGATCTAATGTTATGAATTGTATAGAATTGAGTGGGTCTCATGCTTATTAAAATTTGATATTAGCACCAAGATAAAACCTGATATGTATGCATTATGTATAATACTAAAAACCAAATTTTGTGTTCTAACAAATAACATATTTGTTGTATTTTATTATTGTTTTAGTTTGGAACATGCCCCCATTGATAATATGATGTTTTTATTGAAACAATGGAATCACCCCTAAGGTGTGGGACCCTTGTGATCCTTGAAAAAAACCTCTAAATAAAGTCAGCTTCATTCTAAACTAAGTGCATCTAATTTATGACTAGAATATAGGCCTAAAAATAGATGAAAGAACATAATGTTACTACTTAATATAAAGTCATTTTGATAAAAAGGGAGAGCGGAGATCACTAAAATGTAATAATTTTATGCACCAAGATTAGAGATAGAACCCCTACCTGCTCTTAATAGTATAGTAAAATCTAGGAGAGATACATGTTTATGTATAATATTCAAGTTATAATTTTATATTGTATAAGTATTTCATATGAAGGTGAATGTCCTAATATAGAGTTAGATTTAATAGAGAATAATTACCAACTAACTCATATACAAACTTATTTTGACACAACATATGACCTACAAGAGGGATCTATCACTTCATGTAAGTGTGTATAAATTGAATTACAATTTAAGGTATAGTGAAACCTTGACAAATATAGATAAAAAATATGTAAAGACACATAAAATAAAAGAAAATGAGAAGGTGAATTAGTTTATATTATGTTTTAAGGCTTGATCATAGTGTTACGAAGCCTCAAGGAAGCAAAAATTCACTACACCAAATAAAGGGATCTATTTATAATGAAAGACATAAGATTTTGTAGGTGATGGGATGCCCATAGGTCATTATTTATAGTAGAGGAATGTAATTAATAAGATTAAATGAACATTAGAGATTAAGTCACAAAAATATCTCTATAGATCAGATAGGTATGGGCCAAAGTCAATTGGGATCATTATTGCATCTTTGAGGCATGGTGATGATTTCTTTGAGCTCAAACTTGTTAGCTCAATGCCTTTTTTCATTGGTTATGTAAAAATCAACATTAAATTTTTTATCGTCTAAAGTTGAGTTGAAATGATTTTGTGTATAATATTACCATGGATCTCTTAAAGCCTATACCCTAAAATATTTGGGATTGATTACACTTATTTAAATTCTCTTCATTATCATTAATGCATGTTATAGGATTTCAATCTTTTCCACTTCTCACTTTATATCTTGACATGCCATTCCCTACATGATTTAATTTACACTTAGGGAATGATCATAGATAGGTGCCACTAGCTCTATAAGTGTTAAATTGAATGCCATTTTTCATCCTAAAAGAATCCTTTACCATGGTTCTATTTTTTAACATCTCATTTTTCATTTTACTACTTAATGGGCTAGGTTTGACATATTCATGACAATAAAATTCCCATTAATGTTAATTCATTGCATTTTTGATGTCCTAATAATAAAATGTGATAGTTTCTTGAATATTCCATCATCATGTATTTTTTTTAGCATCATAGTTTTTAATATTGTTTATGAATGGTCATAAAAAAAGTGCAATGACTCTTCACGTAAAAATCATAATTCCTTCCCCTTCACATATTTTGGTACTACACATTTTTCTTTCACACTTTTAGGAATAACTAATCTTGCCTACATGTTATGTGATTTCATGCCAAACTTGTAACTACTATTTAATCAAGAAATATTACAACTTATCATGTAAAAGATGGGATAACACATTTGTGAAAAAAGTTCAAAGACCAAACTTTTACAAGTCATGAAATCTTAGGTTTTAATTTTAGATGTAGCCTTTTATCAAATTATCTTGACCAATAATAATCTATTATAAACTCTAACTAAAACTCATAGCTTGTATTTGGATTTAACGTAGGCCCTAAAAATGAAAGAGAGATCATATAAGCAAGGTGACTTGAGATTCAAAAGTTATGTTGTGTAAAACTACATTTGAACCACCCATAGGTGAGTAAGGGGTATGTTTTCCTATGTGTCTTATGGTTTTATAAAATGCATGTGATGATATTAAAGCAATGTGATAAGGTGAAGGTATGGGAGGATAATTTTAATGGATGTCCATTCTCATACTTATAATAAAATAGACATTTCATTAGAGGGTTTGGATGGAAAAATAGAAGAAAAGACCAAAAGTGGATGATATTTTGATTGTCATCATCTATAAGGTATGTTAGACTACCATTACAAATGTAGAGGTCAGTATATGACATGTAGGTGTTTATATATTCTATTATACCATGTTGTGTATCCAATAATCCAAATAGTGTCATTTATTAAATCTAATATTATTGTATTGATGCTAGTATTTTAATTTATTTTATGTGAACATCAATTATTTTATGAAAAATTTATGTGTATGTTTGTGTTATTGAACCCTTACAACATGAGAGTTAATGTCAAGCCTTAAATGGTCTCCCCTCATTATGTGTACACCAAGATGGATTAGGAGAGAGTTAATAGGGATGATGATGGAGTAATTAGGGATGATAAGGGACACTAAGGATTAATGAGGGAGTTATTAGGGATGAGTATGGATAATTATCATGTGATTAAAGATGACGAGGGATGAGGAAGTAGTGAATAAAGATTATGTAGGATGGTGAAGGTAAATGGGGGAGTGATTAAGGACAATGAGGGAGTGATTAAATATGACGAAGGATGGTTAAAGTCAATGAGGGATAGATTAAGGATGATGAGGGATGAGGATGGATTAATTAACGATGATGGGGGATGATGAAGTGGTTATTAGGGATGATTAAGGATGGTGAGGGATGGTAAGGGAGAGATTAGGGATAATTAAGGATAGATTGAAAATGATGAGGGATGGTGAAGGTAAATTATGGAGTGATTAGGGATGATGATTGATGATTAATAAGAGATTAGGTATGATGAGGGATGATGAGGTTCAATGATGGAGTGATTAGGGATGATGATGGAATGATTATAGATAATGATAAATGGTGAGGGTGAATGAAAGAATGATTAAGGATTATTAGGGTTGGGGGGAGTGATTAGGTATAATGGGAGATGATGAATAAATGATTATAGATGATGATGGATTATGAGGTACAATATGGGAGTGATTAGGGATGGTGAGGTTCAATGAAGGAGTGATTATGGATGATGATTAATGATGAAGTAGTGATTAGGGATGATGAGGGATGATTAAGTGGTAATTATGGATGATGAGGGATGGTAAGGATTAATGAGAGAGTGATTAGGGATAATGAGGGAGTGACTAGAGATTATGAGAAATGGTGAGGGTTAATAAGGGAGTGATTATGGATGATGTGGGATGATTATTGAGTTATTAAGTATGATGAGAGATTGTGAGGGATAATAAAGGAGTGATTAGAGATGATGAGGGATGGTGACATTTAATGTGGGAGTTATTATAGATTATGATGGATGATGAGGGATTAGTGATTATGTATAGTGAGGAATGATGATAGATTTATTAAGGGTGATTAGGGATGAGAATTAATTGATTAAAGATGAGGGAGTGATGATGAATAAGTAAAATTAACACAAAGTGGCCATTTAATATGTATAGGTCATTAGTCTGACCTATGTTTCCAAATAACACCACTTTATCTTGAAATAAAAGTGAGTGGTTTGTAAAATTAATTTTTTATAGACTTGGGACTCCTATAAATTCAATCAAACAATCTAGATGGTAAAAAAATTTAACAAATGGTTATATGTCTACCCAAAATGGACACATATTACAAAATTTATGCTGTAAAATCCCCAAGTTCAATACTGAGACCCTAAAAATGTGTTAGTACTAAATATATTGTATTTTGAAAAACAATATCCCAAATCATAAGGAATGTAGATATGAGACCAAATCTATCAAATATAGAGTGACCTTAATTTATTATATTTACTAAAATGTATTTAATGTATAAGGAATATAAAAGTAACATTATAAATGTAAAATTGTACATTCATATAGCATATGCATTCCTTCCACATAGCATAGTAGATGCACATGCCCCTTCCAATTATCTTTTTTTCTCTGTGACAACATAACATTTATGCATTATGTGGTCATAAATCATATGTATTATGTTTCCATAATGTGTATACATTATGGACATAATATGTACAAATAAGGGAAAATTTCCATGGAATTGACCCCAAATCCAGGCACTAATTGACACTCTAAAATGTAGTTAACTATATGGCCCCCTATTCTTATCCCTAGACAATAATTAATACATCGATGACCCGCTACCCATCAAGATCATGGGAATTCATTAAGTAGAGGAAAAATTGGAGGTAATGCATTGCATTATCATTCGAATGGATTTAGTTTTCAATGATACTTATTATATGGATTTCCCCTACCTTAGGAAGGGAAATAATAGAATTTATTATATTTATTGGAGGGCATTAGATAGGTATCTTAGACTCCTAGGGAATGAGGTATCCTATAAACAAGTCTCAACTAATGGGTGGCTCAAGCATAATACCATAGAAAAAAAATTAAAATATTGGCTACTAAAAGGACAAGGGCTAAATCCCAAGGGGACCATTTCTTCCAACAACATTATCAAGTTTAGGCTTGGTATTATGATAACTATGGTCTTATTAAACACATTGTATGGGATTTATAGGATCACATATGTAAAAGTGGAATGGGTCTCTTTTTTGGACATTCTATTGACCTTAGACAAGTATTTTTACTAGGAGAGGTTATTAATGATAGGCTAAAAAAATGTATAAATATGAAAAAAGGCTTACCGATAGAAAATTTTACATGATGTATTATTTAATAGATGCAGTATTGGGAATAATCCATATGTTGAATGGAGAATTATATAAACCATCAATAAAATATATGTTTTTCACTCCAAACTCCTTCATTCATGAAATACCCATGAGACTAGGTAATCCCTAAAATGGTAAGGTGGGGACAAATATGGAATTTCATCCTCTATTTTAGGATTAAAATAAGATAAAAATATGGCACAAATACACTATCACCATCAAAAGTTCAATTTAAAGTTCCTACACATAGGTCAAAAATTATTATGAGAATTTGAGTATTATGATTTCTATTTGTAAATACAAAGGGGAGAGATTAGCTCAATGTTATATAATATTTATAAAAGAGAGGGATGGGTAAGAAAAAAAGGGAGCCTCTAGATCTAGAATTAACTCAATGCATTGATCATTGAACCAATTAACTCTATCATAATTATAACATTGTAGATTGAGTTTCACTAAAGTTCCACCTCCAAGAAATATAGTGGTAAGAGTATGAGGGAATTTGGAGTATGCCTCAATATAAACACTCACTAAATATGAGTACCAGGGGATTATAGTAAACTACACATAAACACCATAGGGTAATTTGTAGATTTACACCGAAAATTAACATTACTACAAAAGGTAAATGAAAGAACTCATATAATTATTATAATAGATAAGCACATCATAATCATATCACACATAAAACAAAAAATCATTAATATAATTAACCTAGCATTGATAATTAGTCAAACATGGATATGAGAGAGAATTGAGACATAAAACAACCCATCTACTAAAATTGGAATTGTATTCATTTAAACAAGTATTATTACATTAATCAATCTATGATAAATTTATAGTCTAAAGAAGTGAAGGAAGAATTAGGTGAGCTCATAGAGATAATTATAAAACATTTTCGAGTAATTTTTGTCGACCCTATATTATAATAAAAATCTTACTTATATATATAAAGGATGGGGTTAACCTCTAAATAGTGTAAGGATCCCATCCTAGGCCATGATGGCCACTCATTATAGTTACAAATATATTTCAAATTTTAAAACAATAAATTCCCTTCAAACATAAAATATATCTATATGGGACTACTTAGTTGATGCATAAAGGTGGCTAAGAAGGTTTAGATCCTAACTATGTTGACTTGGTGTCATTAACTTCCAACATAGATACCACAAGGTTAAAATCCTTGCCCAACTTGACAAATTTCATTAGGGGATACCTTAATATTAACTTGACTTGAGTCTACAATCTCTAGTAGACTTGGAAGGGTGCTTCCATTGACACATAGACTCTAAAGACCTAGTTAATGCTCATCATGGATGACATTGATATATATAACACCACCCATGCAAGTTAATGGTTTTCTCTAGTGACCTTATCCCTCATGACCTATTCAAATTGATGTAGGTGGACTCCAAATTCCCATTGATCAAGTATGGTGACATATAGGTAGAATATAATAAAGATATTGACCTCTTTGAAGTAGGTTAATGTCTTATTCTTTCCCTCTTCCAATGGTCTAGTTGAAATGAAATACACAACCAATAAATTCTCCATAGTATCCCTCATATTATTAACATATATTTGATATAACCCCAAGTCTGATATCAAAATTAGTTTTATCTCTAGGAACATCCCTTTATTGATCACCACTTACAACGCCCTATAATTTTTGTTAATCTCTACAAACCTCTCCATGTAGTTCTTTATCCACTAGATAAGTACATTGGTCTCAACTAGAGTCTCCAATACCTTCTTAGGGACTGATAAGATTATTAATAGGAAATCCTTGACCTAACCAATTAGTTTTATGGGAAAAGTGATCTTTACATTAGATTCTAAGGTTTCAACCTAGCTCTGCATGTCCTCAAGGAGATTTTTAGACATATCATGAGTTTATTGGAGAATAGAGAGTGGGTACTTGACCATATTTTATTTCATAGTGTAACTCCTCACCTTGGTTATGGAAAATAGATTTTGATGGGTATGTTAAATCATTAGGTTCCCCTCCTAGACAAACCTTTTCATCAATGTTTTCTTCATACTCTTAAAATCTTAGTCAAAACTCCTTGATACATCTAGGTCATCCTAGGTAGTGATCTATGACACCTATGATATTGAAAACATTATCTAAGATGCAAGACATATAGGAGCAGAGGAGGATGAGATGGTTATGAAAGGTAGAGATGAGGTGGAGGGGAAATGAAGGAAATGAAGGGAGTGAATGAGTAAAATAGTGAAGGTAAAGGGGGAATGGGAGTAAAAGGAAGGAGAAAAAAGAGGAGGAAAAAGGGAACATTTATGCCTATATCTATTATTTTGTTAATTTCACTTGAGAAGGAATTACCCCTAGGAAAGATTTATTAAATAGAAAGGATGAGATGGGCTCATTGAAGGCAAGTCCTATAGTGCCCTAGGTAATTAAAAGAGGGGTCTAGGGATTAAGTCATCTAGGTATTAAAACCATGGCTATATGAACTATTAAATCCTAAAAAGGAGAATAAATTAGAGTATAATGAATTCAAGATGGAGTGAGCATGTGAGTTTCCTTGTGATTCTTCTTTGGACTCTTAACTAGGTGAGCTTTAGACATTATAGTGAAAGGACTAGTAGGAATAAAAAGAAGCATGGGGGTTGACGGTGGAGGACTCAATATTAGTTAGGGAGGTGTTGGGAATACCATAGTGGGAACTAAGATGGTCCCTTCCACTTTTGATGTGCTCCTAATTATTTATACACTTGTTAATAAAGGCACACCTAAGAAAGGCACTTAAAGGACTCCAAGTTATGAAATGGATGGATCAAAGGGGAATGAAGAGGGAAGGATGCTCAATATGATTGATTCTAAAGGTACTTGTGAATGTTATAAGGGTTTTCAATGGTAAAAGGAGGAGGCACTACATAAGGGGTTTATGGGAGTAGACCAAAGATGGTGGGTGTTGAGACCAAGAATTAGAAATTAATAAGAGTGAGGATTAGAAGGGAAATGGGATAAATTAGAGGCGTGAAAGGGAGAACATAGAGCCTACAAAAATGGGATAAAGTAATAAGAGTGAGGGCTTAGATTAAAACCATCATCCACATCAAACCCCAATGTATGTGTAGCCCAAGGATGAGGTGCCAATGGTTGAGCTTGATATAGCTAAGTTACCTAATATCAAGTAAATTAGGTCTTACTCTATCATAGCCAGACTTTTATATCTACCATAGGACGTAGATGTAGAGGTAGGGAATAAGGATTATTTAGAGGAGATGGAAGATGATATAGGGCATGAGGAGTAAGAGTTATCATAAGAAGAAAAGATAGACTTGGATCATGAGGAGGATAAGGTGGTGACATGCCATATAATATCATCTAGAAGATAGTAGGAGTCAAATTTCAATCCTCTATGGATTGAGTAGGAGCTAGAAGAGGTGTTGATGGTATTTAACAAACCTTATTTCCTTTATTCTTATTATTTTATGCAATCTAAGATAACACCTTATGGTCATCAATGGCATCCAGGTAAAGCTTGCAATCATCCTCTATCTAATAACCATAGTTAATATTGAGGAAAGCTAAACACTATGCCAAGTGAGCTCTCTCCTTGGGCTTCCAATTCTAGAGTTTTCTTCTTACTAGGGTGAGGGAGTCTTACTTGTCTAACATAGTTTGTATTGGAGGCAAGACCTTGTAAACATGGTGTCTGATTATGATTGGAAGTTTTAGGCATGCCTTTTGCTAACACTGTATATAAAACCCAAAGATTCATTCCACTAGTTGATAGACAATTTATTGCTCTACTAGTTGGTTTAAGATGAAATATGGTAGGCATAGGGGATATTTAAGGAACCCCATAATATATATCATGATGTACTCTTTATAATAACAATAGTCCTTAATGCAAGTGCTGTAATCCTTGACTAATTTTGATATTCAGGGAATCAATTCATCATTGATCTCTTGATACACCACAAGGTATAAATAATCACATATATCCTAAATGTGGTTTTTGAACTAGTGGCCATATAAATTATAGAAGACCACATGGACTACTGAGCTCCCAAGAACCCATGAAAGTAAAGCCAAAGTCTTGTAAGATAGTGTCCTTTAAATTACATCCATGAGGTATCTCATCAAAATTAAATTGGATCTAGCTTGGGAATATTCAATGGCATTAGTCAACTTGAAATTGATCAATCTTCCCATGTCCAAAACTTCTAATTATGTGAGGATCATATGTAGGAGATGAACCTATATCTCATTGATGTAGAAGTATTCCTAGGCCATAAATAATTATTTTAGTAGGATCATGCCCACATGGACCTCATCCTAAAAGGTGGAGACCATGTATGCATTAATATCCTCCTTTTTAACCCATTTAGTATTTGGGTTCTTAGCTAAGTCAAGAGGATGTTGTATATTTGGTAGGTCCCCATCAAGGTCATCATGACTAACACATCATAATAAAAAGTGTATTTTATAAATGAATAATATTCATTATAGGTACTATAATAGATATCAACAATTTGGTGTAGAGAGTTAAGCAAATAAACCTAGTCATAAACCCTATCCTACACATGAATGGCATTATGAAGGAGGTTTTTGAATAAGTTAGTCCATGAGAATGCCTCTAACTTGGCATTAAATCTATTAAGTTTTCACTTCTTATGGTATCTAAGGGAATATTCAAAATCTACATGTTGGTCATCATAGGATCCTAAATCCCTATATACTTACTTGACCACTTTGAATAAGTCGTTTTAGTATTTGAATTTGGTCAACCCATATGGAAATGTAGTATAGCGGTACTCATGTTTGACCTTTGAGTTTGAATAGGTTGTGGCTATTATAAAAGGATAGAAGGGTGATAGGGAGTCTATAACATAGTAGGCATAAAATATAGGGGTGCTCTATGAGAATTAGAGATCTAGGAGTTAGAATGTTCTTGAAGGTAGCAGTGGTAATCTTTAGTGAGCTTCCCTTAGGATTTTATAAATCCATGCATACATCCCCTTATATTAATGGCATTTGGAATCTCATTTTCTATGAACATAAATTTGAGTTATTGGATGGATTTCATCTCTTTACATATAAATATAGAGATGAATTTATATCCCATGATCCTCTACTGCCAATCTAATATATCAATGGTGATGAGATATTTTTAAATAGTCTAATTAGGCCTAGTTTCCCATTTTTTTAATACCCAACATATGGTAGGCATTCAATCACATCTCTTAAAGGATTCTTAGTTAAATCCTATTGTTCAACATGTGTCATCTACTCTTTATTCCTTATACTAATGATCGACACCTACACATAGATTTGTACTCTATTTTACTCCCTTAAGAAGGGTTTGTGTTACCTAAGGAAATGTGGAACATATTTATTGGTTCTATGACCTCATTTGTACCTTATTTTACCTTCCTAAGGCATTAGGTGGCTGCCAATTCATCCACCCTCTTGGGTGACATGGATATTATTAATTTTACTAGGCTCTCCTTAGCCATGACATATCTAATAAATTTGCAAACTAGCTTATCTTAAACTTTAAAAACATGGTACCTTCTCATTCAATTGGGTTCTCCTAAGATTTGAATCTCTATAAAGTCTATAGACTATCCATTCTAACAATTCATGACATGGCACCTTCTCATTTACATAGCTCTCCTAAGATCTGGCATCTCTTATAGGTTAATAGATTGGCCACTCTAACTCTTTGGTGATGTGTCACATTATCATTTAGTTAGGATCTCCCAAGATATAGCATCTAAGATAGGCCTAGAGACTATAAATTCTAACAATAGGTGATGTGGTACTTTATCATCTAGTCAAGATCTCTCATTCTCAAATATATTTGATAGGTCTTGGAAATAGCCACTCTGACACTTAAGTGATGTGGTACATTCTCATTATACCAATATTTCCTAGGATCTAACAATTATGATAAGTCCAAGGACTAGCCATTATGATAATGGGTGATGTGGCACCTTCTCATTCAGCTAATCTCTCTTGAGATTTGACATCTTTGATATATCTAGGGAATTGATCACTTTAACACTTTGATAATATAACACCTTCTCATTTAGTTAGGTTCTCCTGAGCTATAACATCTCTAACAAGTCTAGACAGTATCCATTATAACAATTTTTGATGTGGCACCTTCTCATTAGGGTAGGCTCTCCTAGGATTTGATAACTCTAACAAGTTTTTAGAGTGTCCATTTAGAAACTTAGTGATGTGGAACCTTATCATTTGCTTGAGCCCTATCAAAATCGAAAAAAAGACTAATTAAAAAGTGAAAATATGTGAAATACATTTATTAATTACTTATCTCATATTAAGACTTTGATTTTCCATTAAAGGTGACGGGTTTGTTACCCTACGAAATAAATGAGACCCTGAGAACCTCCTTCAAAAGTAGACCTAAAATGTTAGCATCTTAAATTATGAAATAAATAATCTACCTTAGTTATAAAAAATAAATGAAACCTATTGATACTCAGGGAAATTAGAGAGAGATATATTCTAATGATTTATGTAAGCACCATAGACAAGAAAGAAATAAAGGATCCTAAATCTTTGGTTCATGATATTTTAAAAGGGATCCCTAATTTCAAATAAAGGGGGCATGTTGGCCACAACAAATGGAAACTTCCATGAGAAAGCGATGAAAATCACTTAGAACTTAACTTGCCTATTCTCATTTTCTTACTCAACATAGATATTTTAAGAGGTATCTTTATTTACAATAGAAAATATGAGGCACTAACGTCTCAAAATAGCAAGTGGAATACTAATCTTTCACCTTATAGATACCCACTAGTGTGTGTAAGGAGTGATTTTAATCTTCCATTTAATCCAAAATTTTATTTGAGTAATCGAGTATAGATTGGTTATTAGGCTTCATATAAGGCATTGATATCTTGATGTCTTAGAGGGGATGTGATTAGGGCATTGCTCTGCTATCAAATGAGCAACCATAACCCTGACAGAGATACCTCTAGTCCCATTCATAGCCTTGATGCACTGTCATCTAGTTTAGAAAGCCTGTAGTGGAGATTGCTTGTATAGAACTTTTGAGGTGGACTCAAAATTTACATTATACATGCTTTCCTTTGTAGACACCTAAAATTGGCCACCAATAACCTCCAACTAGGATTTTGACCAATTTCTATCGAAAATGCATAATTTGGCCTAAAAACACTAAAACACATTAAAAAGCGTTGAAACTGATATATTCAAGTACTAATTTTGGCTAGGGCATCCCTAAATAAGGTAATACAATTTATGGGCTAGCTAAATTTGATCAGATCATTCTGAATCAAAATGTTGATTTTGTACCTAGGTGCTCTAGATTGATCTTTCTTATCAAATCTCTTACACAAGATATGTACCTTTTTTATTTTTTATTGATAATATCCTAAATGGGATAATGGATCCAATGCATCTAACATTGCCTTCCAATTCTAATCTAGTCAAATTTTAGACCAATAACAAGGCATTCTGATCAATTTGAGTAATTTGTGCACAAAATACTTAAACATGCTTAAGAGCTAGTTAAACCAAACTAGATCCCAATCAAGAATTCCATGGAAACTTGTTGAATAATTTTTTTGGAAATGAATATTGAATATCTGCATCATTAGGTGACCTCATTTCTTGGGAAGACATCCCTAAGCCATAAATGCCACAAATATCAAGATTCGTGCCCTTCATGCCTCATCAATGCCCTCCATGCCTCTTAATTGCCCATTTTTCCAATTTGTTGATGAGCCTATTTATCAATTTTAATTACATAATTGGATTAATCCTTAGCCACACATCTCAATCCTGAGATGGATGGTTCAGGTTGATTCTAGACATTTGCAAAAAATTATAAATAAAGAGGCCATGAACATCATTTTAAAGATTAATTTGTGTAATGTTATAATGAAATATTAGTTATAAAAGATTCATGAAAACTAGTTTTACCATGCCAAATTTATTCCAATCCAAGCCAAGCCAAAGCCAAAGGTGCCAACCAGAGATGGAGGTAGGCAAGATTCCATTGATGATGACTTCATGAGCACAAACTAAGCAAGCCAATCAAAGAATAATTTTAGAGCATCAAAGAAGGTAAGGAATGTGTGTTTTATTGCATTCTAATTATGATTTATTCATTTGTCTTTCTTCACCAAGCTCACCCTAGTGACTAAGAATAAAGATGTTAGTTTAGTGTGTTTTTTGTCAATTGTTTTTATTCATTTTGTCACTAACACAACACTAATCTCATCTTCTTAGTAAAATTATTAGTTCACATAATGGCATGCCCAATGGGACCTCCCTAGACTTACAAAAATGATACTAATGCTCCCTCAAACAACTCACTAATATTTTTCTTATAGAATCTTAGAGTGGGAGGCCAAAACAAGTGGAAAAATTTGTGTAAAAAATGTTTTTCTATAAGTCACAAATTTGTAAAACACAGTCATGGTATTTTTCTACTAGTAGTAGGATTGTCTTTCAATTGGTGGTATTGTAAATTAGACTAATGGTATTTTTCTTAGCTATTTATGTTTTTTTTTTAGACTAACTATGTTTTCATGTAGGTTAGATAATACCGCTACTGACTAAGTAGCAAGATTTGCTTACTATTGGTGGCGTTGTTTAACTAAGTCATAGTATTGTCTAACTATTAGCGATTAAATGATAATACCATGAGTTTCTAAGTAGCGAGATTATCCTGCTACTAGCAAGATAATAGTTCTAAGTCATGGTTTTTTTGACTTAACCATCTATAGTTAGTTACAATACCACCACTCTCATAGCAGTGGTATTTTCCTATAAGTAGTGGGATTATTTTGTGTAAAAACATGAGATCTTTGTTTTTAAAGTTCATTATTTCAAACCAAAATAGCTTCAAGGATAAAGGACATGCTAATGTTTTTGTTGCAGGATCAAGCTTGAAACTTTCTAGAAACATGTTTAAATCACCTTTTTGCATGAAATAAAAAGGATTAGGAACATTATTTTAGTGTTTAAATTAACATTCAAATGCTTAAGTGAGTATTTAGTATGTTTTTCAAAGTTTAAAATTAATACCAAGGGGTCAAATGAACACCACCTCATTTTCATTTGGGCTTAAAAATGAACTCATCTTTCTAATTTTTTTGTTTTTAATAGTTTCTTGATCTAATTTTGTTTATCAAAGAGAGGGGTGTTTCATGTATGCTCTTCCATTTATCCTTTTTAGGGAACCTTTGGAATCAAAATCACCATTCCTATTGCAAATTTCCTAGTCCAAGGCATACAAGTAACATCATCTTAAGCACTCCCCAAAAACTCATCAAATTTTGGGTGACCTTGAAAATGACCCTAAAGTCTTTCTCTTTTAGTATTTTGTTTTATGTAAATTTGGCTTGCAAGGGGACTTCATTACCTCCCATGAGTTATTTAGGGAGCTTTAACCCAGGGTTTCATCTCCTGGTATTGACTTCACTTACTCCTTCTGAGTTACACATGAGATGTATCTACATTTGGACATTGTACTAAACTGAATGAATAGTAGGATGTAGTGGTTGTAGAAATAACTAGACCTTTTTACAACTAGCCAATGCCATGGTCACCTAATTTTTGTGCTTATCTTTTGTATCATTTGATGTGAAAGTCATTGTGTAATTGATTCCCCTAAAAATGTTTTAAAAATTGATAGTTAGTCAACCCCACATTGCCATACCTTTGTTAGGATTTGTATGATTATACTTAGTGTATTTTGGTCATTTATCTTACTTGGTGTTTTTGAGACTAAAAATTATTTATTTCTTCATAAATCCATGTCAAAACCAATTTGTATATATGTCACTCTTTTGTCTAAAGAGGTGTTATGCTAGCCATTTTACACCACACTTATGCCTTGTAATTTTTGCTAAACTTGTTTGTGTGGTGTATCATTTAAGTTGTGGAGGGTAGTGTTATGTTTCCTAAATCATGTAAAAACATTTTGAGCCTTTTGAGTCTTTGAAACATAATGTAGATCACATCATTCAAGAATGATTACATTGTTAGGTTGTTTAATTTGCTTCAAGACTAGTTTACCTTGTATTAAAAAAACCATTTGTTTCAAACCATGTCATGTATACCATTTAGACCTTTGTCATGTGTCATCATGCTGTCCCATATTATCTAGCTTGTTTGGATAAAATCCTAGTTTTCAAAATTGAGTTTTCAATTAACCTTGTCAATTTTGGATTTAAACATTGATTGATTTTTGTTTAGGCCTCAATTCATGAGGCTGATACAGAGATATTTCTCTTTTGGGTTGCATAAATTCGGTTAGTCGATTACCCAAATTTGAAAACTATTGGTGGTTTGTTTGTTTAGATCCTATCCTCATCATTTTTTGTGCCTTTATTTGGGAGAACAAAACCTTTCTTCAAAAATACTTTTACCTCATGCCTTATGCCAATTAATCATGTTTATGTTTGATTGTGTGCCAGGTCTATGTCAAAGTTGTTCAAAACTTATTAGATTAAATCAAATCACATCAACCTTTGTTTCAAGTCTATATTTTGATGTCATTTGGCCAAAAGTCCTAGAATATGCCTTTTTTTTTAGCCTAAATTTTAACTCCATGTTTGGGCAAATGACCTAGTAACTTACGTTTTCCCTTCCTTAGTTTAGATCTTGTTTTGAGTACTTTGACCTAGACATTTGACATGTCAATTTTTATTTAGACACTTGATATTTTGTGTGTATGACATTTGACATTAGACATTTGATGTTAGATTTTTTAAATCCAGCTCTTAGCATAAATCATTTTGGAGATACAGCTGCAACTTTTGACCAAGTTAGACTAAGCTTGAACCATTTTTCCTTTGGACATAGTTTTTTTAGATTTTGTAAAACTCTAAGCCTTTTTATTTCAGAGCTTTCATCATTTATGAAAATATGTCCCTCTATGCTTATGGTGGAGTCATAGATAATCTAATTTATGATATAATGGCTACATAAAATCCCACTAGGAATGCCTATAGAGAAATATTTTTGAAGGAGTTTTGTTATTCTCCCTATAATACTCTATATGGGGAACATAGTCAAAATCCACAAAATCTAAATTAATACCTTGATTGGCATGAAGAGACTTATAAGGAGGAATTTAAAGACCCAACTACTGATAATTTTTTTTGGATATAGATTCATACCCTCTTTGAAATAATCAGTACATGGAACATAGTCAGGAACCAACTTAAGAGCCAACTCACAACTGGGATGATATAGTTTATGAGAAAGACTTGGATACTTTGGCTTATGTGAGTAATCAAGCTCTACCACATCATACCATTTCTATTCCAAGACCACAACATCCCACCATTCCCATAACCAAACCTCATCCTCTGGTTTTTTTGAGTAATTAGGTTCCACAATGCCAAACCATTTCTATACCAAGACCTCATCCTTTGGCTTATGTGATAAATCAAGCTCCATAAAGCCCCTTCATCATTCTAGGACCTAGTCCTTTGAATTATGTGAGTAATCAATCCCCATAATTCCCTATCATTACCATTTCAAGACTTCATTCTTTGGCTCATGTGATCAATCATGCTCCATAATGCCCTACCATTATCCAACCATAAGCCATTCCTCATCTAGTACCAATCCCATCCAAACCTCAATCGATCTAATCATTCAAAAACCAAGTTGTGTTCAAAATTGGTATCTTCCAGCTCATTATAAATCAAGGCCAAAATAACCAACCAATCCAAGATGTTTTTATTTAACCATTCATTTATGATAAGTCATCATATGATGAAATCCTATTGATCATATACCAATTATTAAGGAGTCTTACACTGATAAGCTAGTATTTTTTGAGTCACTTATTAATGATTATAACCACTTTTGGGAAAATTATTACCTTGAACATATGTTTATTTTTTAAGAGCCACCTATTGACAAACTAATATTTGATGAGTTGTTTCTTGACCTTTTTACAATCTTAGAGAAGTCTCACTTTGATAAACTAGTCTTAATGGAGCCTATCTACCATTAAAACTTGTTACTTATCCAATAATAAACATTTAAAAAGACATCATTATAATAGAGTATCCATCAGATAAAGAATCAAAGTTAGAGTTAGGTGTTATTCTTGAATTGACATCAAATTTACCATCATAATTAGAATCAACATCAATCTCAACATCAGATTCAGAATCCCTTGAGTTATAATTAGATTCAAAAGAAGAATATGTTCATGGTTGTTACAACATTGGTTATGTATGCCTTGCATATCAATTTGAATACATTTATGATCCTTCTATAGTTTTTGAGGATGAGTATTTTATCTTTGACATAAGTTCTCCTAGTATCTTCTACAAGGATTATGATGCCAACACCCATTCCATTACCATTCTACATGCCATTACGATCAACCAAGATAGCCATATTATTGATAGTATATCTCTCATAAGTGTCGATTGGGATTTATAGAATAAAACTATGTTGAAATTCATCTATGATGACATAGTAGTTGAAGAAGAGAAAGGAGGCCAAGGCCACATTCATGTAGTAGAATTTCACGCTCCTAGTGAAACCTTTTCAAAAGCACTAGGGGACAATCAAAGTTAGAACTTAGCATCTTATAATGAATTTTTTTTAGAAGTTATAGAATAAAATAAAATTTAAAATATAATTTTCATTATTGAAACCTTCTCAGAGGTGCTATGGGACAATCAAGACAACTTCATTGGTGAAAACCTGATTGAGACACCAATCACTGAGCATAAAAGTTCTTCACTACTTGATGAAGACAAAATCAAAGATAAAATAAAAATAACTTCCAATATATAGCCTAATTATATTGTATCTACCTCAATATCAAAAAATAAAAAAAATGGTGGTCCTATTGAAAGAAAATGTCTTCAACCTTACCACATCCAAAGTTATGTCAAATCTGAGATCGACAACATTATGTGTGACTAAAAGTCCTAAGTCATTTATTTCCATACCATTACACATTCCATTATCATCTACCATTACATTTCAAAAACAAACCTATCATCAAACTTTTATCCTTGTTTACTATACATGGCCACACTTTCCTTTCTCGAGGATACGAAGATACCTTGTCTGAATGCTTGATGAAAATAGAATCAACAACCAATGAAGATCACAAAAGCATTCTTGAAAACCAAATCTATAGACAATTTTTTACAAATAAACTATTCAAATGAGGTTTTGGATATCAATTAACATGATTGAGTATTCTATTTGTATCATTTGTTGATTAGGATGCTCATCTCCATCTCAACAAGTAAAATAGAATCATATGTCATTTACCACACCTAGGCCAAAAACATGTACCTTACCATTTTCTGTACCATACCATTTCATTACCATGCCATCACCATTTTTACATATCCATTTTATATTTTTTCATATTACTACTATTCACCCTATCACTTGGGGGAAAACGTTCTTACCATTTTATCCATCATATCATTCCATTCCTATCTAGACCAAAGCCTATTTTTACTCATCCTACCCAATCCTATTTTTGATCTTGGTTACTTTGGTTCTTCTTGCACTTTTTGTGAGAGGATTAAAATCAAGTTATAATTATAGTCTATTAAATTAGTGTGATAGTTGATCTGGAAAAATATCTTTCATCCTATCAAGTTTTTTTATGTGAGATTCATTATAACTGCCTATGGGAAAATCAATGTCTCAGTAGTCTTACTACTAATTTTAAATGTCTATGGGAAAATTAATATCATTAAACTATTCCATTATATCCTAGTTATGATTACCTATGGGTAAATTAGGGGAAAAACTTATTTACCATGCATTGTCGCATCACCTTGCCATTACTATTTTTATTTGACTGACCATTTGCCATATTTGAGAACTTGTTGGGACCTAGTTGGTTTTTCCCTACCTTTTGTGTGGATGGAATTACTATGACTTTAGGTCATTTTAGGACTATGTGGGTCATGATAAATTCATTTTCAGGTCATCTTAGTCCCCCTTTCCATACACTCTTGCCATTTTGTAAGCAACATAAGCCATACTCTCTTACCATTTTATGAGTAACCTAAGCCATACTCTCTCACCATTTTATGAGAAACCTAAGCCAAATTCTCTAACTATTTTTAAATCAAGTATCTTTTCATTCTCTAACAAGTTAAAAAACATCAAAATTCCAAAAACATTCATAACATCTCAAAATTTCAAAAACATTTGTCCTGTCTAAGCCTAGTTAGTTGTCCTCGATCCACCTTACTGGGGCATGGACATTGTTAGGATGATTTATTTTTCTTTTCTTTATGATTTTTTTTTCAATTTATTTATTTATTTGTTTGTTATTTATTTATTTATTTTCTTGACTATTTTTTTGATTTTAGTACTATTACCTTGACTTAGTCTATATGTTTTGTTTGGGTGATTCCTTGAAAACATTATTCTTGATTCGATCCATATTTATATGTTAACATTATCATCATGGTTTTTATCATTGGTGTTTTTTTTAGTGTTTTTTTGATATTAGGAGTTAGTCCTTGTACATTTTTTGGCCAAGTCTTCATGGTGTTCTGTCATGAAGACTACCATCACATGTTACAAAAAAAATTAGCTTCAAGAAGGTCTACAATCAATGAAGCCATAAAAGTTTTCTCCTTGGCACCTTATCAAATCCTCTCACCCACCTTATTCAATATAACTCATTTGACCATTCTAGTTGCATCATTGTTAATTAGGATGAGCATATCCTCATTCACAGGTATAATCAAATCATTCTATTGATAAATATCATTCCTTTATCCATCTCTTTCATCACTTTTCACCCACTCATATTTAATTTGTATTCTAGGTTATATCCTTGAGTTATGCTTGTTAATCAGCACTAACTAGGGCACCATCATCTTTAGCCAATTTAGGTCCTTGTAATGATTATAACTACCTATGGGAAAATTATTATTTTGACTTTTATTCTTGATTATAACTACCTTTGGGCAAATCAACATCCTTTTTAAATCAATGCATGTAGGAATTTTCTCATTTGGATTAATCTCAACCACAAGTTAATTTCACCTTTCTCCTATTTCTTTTTGAGGGACCATCCATCAACATATGTGATGACCAATCCCTTGAGGGGGCATCATCATAGGCTTCCCAAAATCATTTTGGAGCTTTGTTCTTTAATCATCATCTTCTTGTTGGCATACATGCCATCTCTCATTATTTGAGAAGACATTGATTTTCTTATATTTTGCAACATCTTTCCAAATAGGGGCAAATTTTAGACACTTAAAAATGGCCACCAATAACCTCCAACCAATATTTTGACCAATTTCTACCCAAAATACATAATTTGCCCTAAAAACACTAAAACACATTAAAAAGCTTTAAAACTGGTTATATTCAAGTACCAATTATGGATAGGGTATCCTTAAATGGGGCAATATAATTTATGGGCTAGCTAACTTTGATCAGATCATTTTGAGTCAAAATACCAATTTTACACCTACGTGCTCTAGATTGTTCTTTCCTATCAAATATATTTCACAGGACATGTGCCTTTTTTATTTGTTATTGATAATATCCTAAATGGGATAATGGATCCAATGCATCTAAAATCACCTTCCAATTCCAATCTAGTCAATTTTTGGACCAATAATAAATCATTCTGATTAATTTGAGTAATTTGTGCATAAAGTGCTTAAACATTATTAAAATATAATTAAACCAAATTAGAGCCTAATCAAGAATCCATGGAAACTTGTTGAATAATTTTTTTTGGAAATGAATATTGAATATCTGCATCATTAGGTGACCTCATTTCTTGGGAAGACATACCTAGGCCATAAATATCACAAATATCAAGATTCATGCCCTCCATGCATCTTAATTTCCCCCTTTTCCAATGTATTGATGAGCTTATTTATCACTTTGAATTGTATAATTGGATTAATCTTTAACCACACATCTCAATCCTAAGATGGATGGTTTAGGTTGATTCTAGATGTTTGCAAAATTTTATAAATAGGGAGGCCATGAACATCATTTTTAAGCTTAATTTGTGCAAAGTTATAATGTAGGATTGGTTCTAAAAGCTTCATGAAAACTAGTGTTACCATGCCAAATTGATTCCAAGCTAAGACAAGCCAAAGCCAAAGGTTCCAAGGAGAGATGGAGGTAGCCAAGCTTCCATTGATGAGGACTTCATGAGCACAAACCAAGTAAGCCAATCAAAGAATACTTTTGGAGCATCAAGGAAGGTAGGGAATGTGTGTTTTCTTGCATTTTAGTTGTGATTTGTTCATTTTTATTTCTTCACCAAGCTCACCCTAGTAACCAGGAATGAAGATGTTAGTTTAGTATTTTTTTGGTCAATTTGTTTTGTTCATTTTGTCACTAACACAACACTAATCTCCTCTTCTTAGTCAAATTCCTGGTTCACATCCTTATTATCTTCAAATATTCCATATAAAAATATTATCATTTATTAATTTTATCCACTGAGGATTCAAAACCAAACAAAAGGTGAATGGATTATGAGGAAGTTTTGAATACCTAGTCAATATTTAATTAGATCAAATAATCTAGTATTTTTGGAGACATTTATTATAAGTGCAATTTGGTCGCTCTATTAGGGTGTGGGATATTCTAAAATACACCTATTTATTTTAGAATCATTGGCCTCTCATATCTAAAATGTCAAGAGTTTCAATTACCATTATATAATTTCTTATATGTAAGGTTTCAACTTGGGTCTTCCTACTTCTCAGAAATATGTATGGGCCTCAACCATCACCTGGAGTAACTACTAATAGGTCTAGGCATCAGAAGAACATCACAAAATAAAGAGGGAGCCATAGAGGTAAAAATAAAAGAAAATAAAATCATATAATGAAAGGAAACACACAACAACAAAAACCAATCTAATATATTCATTACCATGTCTACTTGGATTATGTACAAACTACACGAGAAGGGATAATTAAGAAATAACACTTTAATAACTACCTATTTCCTGGAAGTGGTATATAATTTCCCTTAAGATATTTGAGATATAAGGCATTATGGCCCATAATTTTGGCTATTTGATATGGGCCAACCTAGAGGGTATCAAATTCTAAATGCTAGCCTTTCATTTCATGATCCTTGCCCCACATTTGGACCAAGTTAGACATTTTGGAGGTTTTGATTATTTCCCTCTTATTGAAACACATTTTAGTTATACCTTGGTGTTTGTTAAAGCTTAAAATATATTCATCATAGGCTTCCTCTAAATTAATTACGTCAAAGATTCTGTAATTCACCTTGTCATTCAATTCAATGATTTTTTTCATGAACTTATAAGTCAACAGCCTGAGTGTGACTAACATGATTGGCTCCAATCCATAAACTCTAAGGAAAGGAGAGATTTTGAGGGATTGTTTATACCTAGTGCATTTTTCCCATAAGGAAAACTTTAGCAATGAGTGTCATTCCCAAGATTTTTCTACATTTGATTTCTTGATGGCATCAATCAAATTCTTATTAGTGGACTTTGCCAATCCATTTCCTTGAAAATAGTGACTAGATGAAAACTTTAGTGTGATCCCATTATCATAGGGCCATTATGTGAATTCTAAAAATTGAAAGGTAAGGCTATTATCAAATACCAAATAAATGAGGACCCCAAAATAGGTGGTTATGGTGTTATTGAAGAACTTGATAACTTTAGTGGTGGTGTTTAGTTTGGTCACAACTACCTCAAACCACCTAGTGTAATAATACATGCCCATAAGAATGAACTTATGGTTGTCTAATCAATTGGATTTGATGAACCCCATGAAATCCAATCCTCATTGTGCAAATGGTGTAGAATCCACCTTGGGTTATGATGGCATTGTTTAATGTGTTTATATCTTATCAAAGGTTTAGAACTCATGGTAGAAGTGGACATGGGTGTGAACATATTTGAATAGTGTGGGCTAGTAATAGCCTGTCTAAATAACTTTGTGGGCTATGTTATTTTTTTTAGTGTGTACAAATCCTACTATTTCATGAAAACTTGTCATTATCTCTTTGGCCTCTTATTGTGATACACACTAAAGGTAGATTGCTTCATGGTTTATTCTTAATATAGCTCCCTTCTTTGAAATATATTTCATTGACTTAAATTAGAGGTCTCTCCTCCATGTGTCTTTGAGTCCTAGGGTTACATCTCCATAGAGTAGAAAGTGCATAACTAGGGCATACCAGTCTTATTGTAGTATAATATTTTTGTCTAATTGGTGTTCTATAATACTTAGTTTTATCTCTATTATTAGTTTAATAAGACATTTTCCTCTAACCAATTTAGATAGCTTGATTTATAAGTCACACTCGTATAATTTTATCATCAATCAGTGTCTTCTTTCACCCACCTCATTCCACCCAAAAATTTGTTTTATAGTAAATTCTGGGATAATGGTGTGTACTTTATTCTATAGGATGTAGTATATATTAGATTATCTAAGCTCAACATCCTTAAGGTTGGTGCTCATAAAATCCATAGGGTGATCTTCTCCTTCTAACCTTTGGTGATGTAATCAACACTAGCATGCTCTAAAACAAAGGGATATATATAGAAATATTTTGTACAATATGGGTTGATGAGGACTGGGGATTGTATAATAACATTCTTAATATATTAAAAATTCTTCTTTGATTCCACATGCCATTCTACTTTATCATACTATTTTAACATTACATTTAAAGGCTTCACTATTTTAGTAAATCCATAAATAAATTTACACAAAAAGTTTATTTTTCCAAATAAATATTTTAGTTCCTTCTTTCTATTAGGTAAAGGCATCTTATAAATTACATCCACCCTTTTGGGGTCAATATTAATACCTTATTTTTTGACAATGTTATGGATAATCTTACATTTGGTGACACTAAACACACTCTTCTTTAGGTTTAAGAAATTCCATACCATCACATTTCTCAAATACCCTCTCTAAGTGGTGTGTGTGATCTAACCTATATCTTGAAAAAATAGTTAGGTCATCCATATAGATTATTATGCATTTACCTATTAAGAATTTAAAATTGAAGTTTATTTCCCTTTATAAAGTGGCACCAGTGTTAATCAACAAAAAGGGAATTCATTTATAAGAAAATGTGCCCCATTTGGTGGTGAAAGTAGTCCTAGTTATGTCTTCAAGGTTAGCCAATACATGGTTATATCTTGAAAAAACATCCAAAAAGAACATCATTTGAGACCCACTCACCATTTATATCACATTGTCTAAGGAGGGCAATGGATAATATCTTTATCTGAGGCTTAGTTTAAGTTTCAAAAGTCCATGCATAGGTATATTTATCAATTCTTCTTTTTCACTAAGACCAAGTTGGCCACCCAAGTGGAGTAACAAAATGGGAAAATTATCCCTATAGAGAATAACTTATCAACTTACTTGTATATTAAGGGTTCTAATATTGGGTTTATCAACCTCTATATTTACTTGAAGGGTATTTTGGTTGGGTTTCATTAGAATAGTGTGAGTGATTACTCATGGGTCTAAAACCTTATGGTACCAATATGACTAGGAAATCACATCCTTATATCTTGGGAGTAACTTTAATAACTACTCTAATTTGTAGTCTCTCCAATCAAGACCCACATTAACCATTTAGGGATTTTCCACAAGACTGACGTTAATGAGTCAACACTTTTGGTACTGAACATGGGTCTTTTAGTTTGGAATGTTATTTATAACACATTGAATTCTCCTTCTAATGAGATAATCCCTTTTGGGATCTAGTCCCAATGAATATTCAAGATCCCATATTTATCCAAATCATTCCCAAGGTTATCTCTATATTTATCATCTATAATTTAAGCTTTGAATATTCCCTCATTGCTAAGTAACTGGATGATATTTTGGTCATCCTCAAAGACCTAAAAGTTTGTCACATTGTTTGGGTTAGAGGGATAAGTGACAAAATCCAAAATGAACTTTTGTAACTCAATATCATCTAAGTGATTTAGGGTTTCCACCATAAATGATAATGAGTTGGCTACTTGGTTTTCCTTTTGGGGAATAAGGATGATATTAAATATGTTAAACACTTTCATTAGGTCCTAATTCATATGATTATACCTCTTGAGGTATAAAACTTTGCATTGAAACTTAGTCTTGATCTAGTTGACCACCACATTAGATTTATTGTATACTCTTAGATCATTTTAATTATGTTTTAATGAAAATTCCAATCCCAAGATTATAACTTCATACTCTATGAGGTTATTCATGTCAGGAAACTACAAAATATATGAAGCTAGATGCTTTATCCCCAGGGGATACATAATAAAAATAACGGATTTAGTACTTTTCTTGGAATGGGATTTATCTATATAAAGAGACCATAGGCCTTATGAACCTAGTTTATGACTAGTTTGATCTTTAGGAAGCTTTGTGGTCAGCATGTACATGAATAGGTCTGAGAAAACTAGGTTTACCTTCTCATTAATGGTGTTGTATTTGGTTATCATATGCTTAATTATGGTTTATCTATTTACCATTATTTATTTTACTATTCCGCCCATAAAAATCAAATATGGGAGAAATCTATGGCTATATACCCATTTAGGGATCTAGACTAATCTATATTAAGGATCATGTTATAGGCTTTAGGTATCTCTATGATGTGAACATCTACAAAGTGTTGAATCCTAGTGTCAAAATCCATCTAGATGTGGACATTTATTAGTTAACATATCAATTTCACTTATGAACTATCTAGATGGACCACTACCTTGTCTAACTTTATGACCACCAAACCAAGTTTCTCAGATATGCCTATTGGCATTACATTGGTTGAGGCTCTTGAATCTACAAAGTAGTTTTGTACATTGCTTCCAAATAACTAGATGGTTAAGAGTAAATGAGGAACCACCATATTATTTTTTTGAATGAGTACATTGATGTGTGCTAGTTTTAATTTTAATTGGACCCATGCAGTTAGATTTTAAGTCAAAGACTTCAGTAAAAGATATCATTGCTCCATGACTTAAGTACAATCATGAATGGTAATATTAACCTTGATCCTATTCATATGTTACATTATGTTGTAACCTCATTTAATTTGGATTGGTGTGGTTTCCATAGGTTCATTAGGTTCTTCAGGTTTCGGGGGATAGGGGATCATTCCTAAAATTTTAGTTTATTGGTATTATGGGTCTCTAAAACTGACAAAATCAAAAGAACATGGGAATTCCTATTAAATAATAAAGGTATGTTTTTTCATGCAACAAAATATTGTTACATGAACAACCTTTAAATTAAGAGTATCTATTTATTATTATGCACTCAAAAATTACATGCATAAAATAGATTAACATCTCCAAAAATAAAACAACTTTCAAATCAAGATTATACACTTTATTCCAACATTATCACTTAATAATATAATATGGAGTGGAAAAATAGAAATAAAAGAGACTAAATGGGTCTTGATAACTAGGCTTGATTAGGTACCCATGTACAAATCACAGTGAAATACAAAGTCTCCATATGGTAACCAATCCATCTTACTAGACTACATGGATGAAAAATCATTGTAACCACCATGTCAAATAGGAAATGGTACTCTATATGAGGCTAACTATGTGAAAAACATTGATCTTAAAACACTAGGAAAAAGAGTCACTAAGGATGAAATATATAATTTTAAGGTACCCAAAAACTAGTAACAACAACTAAAGTTGAGGGAGCAAAAAAATATGTTATAAGGTATTCCATGAAAGAAAATGGATATATACTTAAAAATAATGATAAAGAGGTGTACTATATAGAATGAAGGCTATCAAATACAAATACACTAGGTGGATTTAAAAGTCTTGATAGAACTCTAATATGAATAAGTGGTCTAGATCCACTACTCAATTATAAAAAAATAATAAAACAAATCCCGAATCAAACTTATACTCTTTAATCCAACACTAATACCCTATTTTGGCTCATTTTATTCCTATTTATGGAAATCTATGGTCTCTAACACCATATTAGTACCAGGGGCTTTACCTAAGTTAGAATATTTAAGATAATTGGGGACCACTTAATATTATTCCATTTCCTTTTAGAATATTTCAAAAGTAGAATTAAATTTCATGTAGTCTAGTTCCCCATATACTTTTTTGTTATGCACTCAACACCAGTTAGGCAAGGCTATCTCAAACATATTGATTTTGTATAGCCTATTTAGTGAAGGTTTTTAGGGGTTGTGATGGTAGTTATAGTTCTTGTTTGGTCTTTGATACATGAAGTTTTTGTTATAACTTTATGCATTAAAGTTACATGCCTTTGTAGTACTATACAGTCATTGTTGAGATTATGCAACATCCACTAAATCACATCTAACTTAGTCTTAGTGAAATCTTGAGGTGTGGTTTGGGTATTGTTAGCCACAACCAACATTACTTGGTGTTGAGTTTATGGAATCAACTCATGGATCCCTAAGTTTAGGAAACTAATTTTTTGGTTTTAAGTGGGATTACCTAATAATATATGATTCATAAAAGGTATCAACTAAATAATTGGGGCATTTTGATTAACAGTGGGTACAAAGTTAAATGTAAGATTCTATGGTAGCATGTTGAAAATGGAGGTTATTGTATGACATTGAGGTTTCATTTATCTATCTAATTTGATGGCCCCTATATAAGCTGAGGATAGGTCTGATATTGTTTCTTCCTTAATTTATAACATGGTTTAATAAAGGTCTAATGCATTCTTATACATTTAAAGTGATAATTGAGGGTTGGTTTGATAAAGCATGGTACCCTAGCTATACATCTTATGAAACCTAACATTCAAGTTACTGATGGACTCATTATGATCCCTTTTGATATATGAAATTTTTTGATACTAGACATTAGGGTCTATCACTTACCCAAATTGGGAAAGGAAAGTAGTGCTAAAATGGTCCTAACTCAAGATAGAGTATTCAAGAAGGTTGAGGATCCAAACATATGATGAGTCCATTAGAGTAAAAGGGAAAAGATTTCATGCCACATCCTCATTTTATAAATTTAAAAGTATCCAAGAATATTTTAAGGATGGTGTGTATTCCTCTATAGTTTGTCCCATTCCAAGGGTGAAATGGGGAATATACCTCTTAGGGTTCCTAGATAAATCATGAACGACTCCTAAGATGTTAATTTTAGACCTAGATAACTAGGCCATCTTTGGATTTAAATTTGAGATAGGTTATGGGGATGAACTAATGAGAATAATGATAGGTATAGGTTGGTTGATCTTGGGTTTTATATGTAGAATAAGGGGGAAATTACCAATTGGTCTTGATAGGGCCTAGCCCTAGTAATAGGAGAACTAGTCTCTAGGATGCTTCACAATAAAATAGGGGTTAACACATTACTTTTAATAATCCAATATTAACATACTCATATAATAAAATCAATGATAAGCATGAATTATTCCTATTATTCCCTCCTTTTATCACTAGTTGTTGTTCACTCCAAACTCTTATGTTCATGAAATGCCCATGAGACTAGGCATTCCCTAAAATTGGAAGGTGGGGATAACTACAAACTTTTATCCTCCATTTTAGGACTTATGTAAGACCATACCAAGGAATGTATGTAATTATTTTGATTCACATATAGAGTATACATGAATAGTCTCTAAGAGATACACTATCACCACAAAAAATTCAATCTAAAGGTCAAGGATGATAGGTCAAATCATTTAGGAGGCGGACCTTCTCAACCACCTATATGCATCAAATAAGTGGTCCCCCACATATATTTGATGGGTTTGAATTTATTTTATTATTTTTAATTTTTAATTACAATTATAACTATAATGAGTGTCCATCATGCCCCAGGATGGGATCCTCACATTATTTGAAGGCGAGTCCCATCCTTATCTATATAAGGAAGAACTCTATTATAATCTAGGGTGAACTAAAAATTACTCAAAAGTGTTGTTATATTATATCTAGGATCTCAAATTATTTTTCCTTCATCTCTCTGGACTGTAAAGTTGGCCCAAATCAATTATTGTAGCAACACTTACTTATTTCAATGAATACAATTCATGTTTTTAGTAGAGGGTTTGTTTTATGTTCAATTCTCTTTAATTTTCATGTTTGAATGATTATCAATGCTAGTTTAATTAGATTAATATTATTTTTCTCTATTTTTTTATGTTTATTATGTTCTTATCTATTATAATCATTGTGTATGTCCTCTCATTTCCCTTTTGTATTACTATTAATGTTTGTGTTAATCTACAAATTACCATATAATATTTATGTGTAATTTACTATAAACCCATAATACTCATATTTAGAAAGGTATTATATTGAGGCATACTCCTAGTTCCCTCATACTCTTCCAATTATATGTTTTTGGAGGTATAAATTTAGTGAAATTCGGTCTACAGTGGTATAACTATGATAGAGTTGCTTGGTTCAATGATTAATGAATTGAGTTAACTATAGATTTTGGGGCTTCATTTTATGCCTTACCCTTCCCTCTCTTTTTTGTTTGTTATTTAACATTGAGATAATATTTTCAATTTTTATTTAGAAATATAAATCATAATACTAAAATTCTTAAAATAATCTTTAACCTCTATGTAAGAACTTTATATTGAACTTTTAGTGGTGATAGTGTACTTCTTAGAGACTATTCACAAAAAACTCCATTTGTGAAGTTAAATACCTACATTCATTCCCTAAATTAATTCCTTAGTATAATTTTATATGATTCCTAAAATTAAGGAAAAAATTCCATAGTTGTCTTCACCTTCTGCTTTTAGGGAATGCCCAGTCTCATGGGCATTTCATGAACAAATGAGTTTAGAGGGAACATAAATATGTTGATACCAAAATTTTTGAGGATTATTAATTTATTTTTGTCTATATATTTAGAAATTAAATAAAAAACATTTGTGGAAAATTATATCCTCAAGTGTAAAAATAAATTCATGGTACTCATATGCCTCGGCTATCTAAGAACTTGACAAGAAACATTGAGAAATGGGGGGATTATTTGCATTACCCTAATGTGATGATTATTAGGTTTGAAATAAAAAAGGAAAATACTTTGTTCTTACCTTTTCATGTCCCTAAAAACATCATATAGAAATAATTAGCTTATTAGATATATAATTTCATAGACGAGGAGCTAGGAAATAAGTAGTTGGCCTATTATTTTAAAACTCCTTTGAGTATTTTTTAGCTCTAATATGTGGTAAGATATCAATTCAAAAAAGTGGGGAAGGTGATAACCCACTATAATTTTGATAATGCCGAACTTAGAGAATGATGCCCAAAAATGAAAATAGGGAATTATCATCAAATCCTAAGGCATAAGAAGGTGAATCTTACATATGGTCACCAGGGGTATGAGCATGTAATTTTCCTAAATGTAGTTAATGATTATTAAGTATGGACATGAATAAATAATGAAAAAAAATTCATTATGGTCACCTAGGACATCTAATATAATCTAAATATTACAAAAGAGTAGGTAAATGAAATGGTGAAACCTAGAAGGTATGGATCCATCAGTGGTCCCCATCTCAACCATAAGTTTTAGTAGGCCCAATCTAACCCCCTCTCCTAAAGTAGAGAAATAAGATCTACAAGAGGGTAAGTCTAATAGACAAAGGGAGGAAAATTTATAGATCATAAAGGATATCATTATATGTATCCCTAAACACCTACCAACTTATGCTCATCTAGTTACCATTGCCATACCTATAAGAATGTCATTTCATTAGAGATAACCCCATCTCCATAGGACAAGTAGAATATCCCATTTTTTATGGCACCTCCACCACCTCTTACAATAGTTACACAAGTAAGTCTTCTATAGCTTATATAATCTTATTTATCATCTCTTTCATCCACTCTATTCCCTCCACCATGACCATCTACATCCACTCCCCCTTATAAAAGCATTATTTTACCTTCTATTCCATCACCACTACCCACAATCATAGTTCCTACTATTGTGTATCCTTAAATTATTCTTTCATCCTAATCACCTCATATTTATCCCATGTTCACTTAACAAAGGAGATATAAAATCCTTCTATACTCCTCCATAACTCAATAGCTGAAGGAAAGATCACTTTTTAGTTTGACTACTATATAATTCTCCACTAACGAGGAGGGTCAAAGGAAGAATAACATGGATTAGTAATATCCTTGGTGAACTATGACACATATGAGGATGAATAAAATGTATAAATTATTATGAATGGAAAATAGAGGGTAATTTAAGAGGAGGTCCAACTTGAAGAAGATGAAAAAGGCCAAATCTATGAGCTTGGGAAGCCTACAAGAAGGTGAAGTACTAGTTGGTGCTTTAGAGCAACAAGTCCTAATATCAGAGCAAAGTCAAAAGATAAGTGAGATAGTTTCTTATTTAGATTCTTATATATTTATTTTAAATACTTCACTTATAGATTTTCCTCTAGCTATTCTTAGTATTTCATTATGTGGTATAGTTCATTCTTCTATTCTTTTAACTTTTATAGAAATAAAGACTGTTAAGAAGGTAATTTATTTTTATGATTTAGTTATTGTTTCAATTTTTGATCCTATAATTACACCTATCTTTGGGAAACCTTTATCTCAAATATATCTATCAATTTTACACAATATTTGTCAATACAGTCAACCACTTGGATAGTTGAGAAGACCCCTAGCTTAAATAAATTTATAATTAAGGTTGATTCATAGAGGGATCCCTTAGTATGGAAGAGGAATATTTATCACCCATTGTAGTTATTGATTCAAATAATTTATTTATTGACACCTTTAACATTAATTCCTCTAGAAAAAAAAATGCCTATGAGGCCTCCACCCTCTACCTTTGAAGACCTGAGTCCATCATGAGAAGAAGGGGAACTTATTATTCACAAATGAGTTAGATAAATGCAATCAAATAAAGATGAGAGAAATAATTCAGTTTTCACCTAATTTCCCATAGTCTCTACTATATTTTATAGGTAGAATGGTATAATATATAGTATGAGGAAGAGGAAGGCAATAAATATTATGTGGGAAGAAGTTGAATTTGAACAGATATAAAATCTATTTCCCTTAGCTAAGAAAGCTAAAACAAATTTTGGTGATTCAAAGGAATATATAAGATATTTTTATAGTTTTTTGGATTATATTGGGGATGAAATGGAATAAATGTACAAAAATAAGGATTATGTACAATAAAGGCTATTATGGAGGTAATTTATATATGCACATCATGAAATTATTGATAGTGTGTAGAGTGTAGCCACCGATTTGTATAATATTTTGAATACCATTCAAGCTTCCAAAGGTAAAAATTAATAATAAATAAATAAAGTGCTCATGTTGTGGCACCAATTCAATAAATATGAGAAGAGACTTAAATTTTTGACTCAATGTTCTAAATGCAATGTTTTTAACTAGCTCAAATTGATGTCCCATCAAGATCCAACATGGTCCTTAAACTATGTAATTATGAAAATAAATGCTTTTCTTGCATGAAATAATCAAATGAAGTATATATATCACATATTATGAACCATGATAAGAAATACTTATAAATTTTTAATGATATGAGGGTCACTAATTTGATCACCTATATAATAGAGTTGGTTAACAACCTAAATTTTGAGACACTCCTTAAAGAAGCAACAAATAACTTTAAGGAGGAGGTCGAGGGAAAGGTATATAAAAGTAACAATGAGATTTTACAATTAATAAATTTTGATAAGGAATATGTTAAAAAGGTTAAATCCCTTGTAGAAAAGCACATGAGGTTGATGGTTGAGACCATAAAAATAATTAAGCCTACCTTACTCATTTTTTATATTCTCAACAAAGAGTTTGAATTTGCCCATGCATTATTTAAAAAACTCAAGGTTAAGGATGTAGCTTTAGGATTAAGACCTAGAAAATATCTAACTATATGATTTTCCATGACATCATAGTCTCCCCAATGTATTGTATATGTATTCATGCATATGATAGCTGGCTAAATATTGATCACTCAAGGAGATACAACAATCACTTCATTTTCAATGGTTGTCACTCCCCCAACTCCCTCTTATAGTGGTGACACATCATCACCCCTATAGATATACATATGTATTTTCATGTTTGGATAATTTTTAACATAATTTCATAATGTAATTTTTCATATATATTTTATTTTAGTTTAATTTTTCTATTTTAGGCAATTCTTTGGTACATACATGCTTTGCATTAGGGCTGTCATAGTTCTATTTTTTAAAATGTATTTTTAGACTTCATTAAGATATGAGGCCTTATCCATCCCATGATTATTTAAACTTTTATCCTCCCATTCTAAGAGGATTATAATTTTGGCTATTGAAATTAATAGGAAATTATGAGGAAAGTTTTACAGTTGATCTCAATGTGCAAATGCTAATTCTTATCCAAACTTATGTATTATGTAGAAGGTGCTGCCATTCTGTTATCTTAGTTTTTTGTTTATGCATATATTTTTAACCCTAATTTTTATTAGGATCCTATTTTTGTAGATGGAAATAATGATATATAAATGGTAGGGCACAAGGGTGAATATCATATCTATAGTCAGCTGATTAATGCGGTAAGGTCATATGTATCATACACTAAATTTAGTAAATTGCAATAAGATATAAATGGAAACTAAAACTATGATATATATAAAATGATATAAAACAAGGTACTTAGATATCTCTAATACCAATGAAAATATTGGTTTGGAATATGCATAAATCAGGAGGAAATGTTATTCTAGAATAGTTGTCAGATTCTAGATCTAGTGCCTCTAGCTCTCTAGAGAATTGTATTACCCTTGGATGGTTGTGTAGACACTAATTTATAAGTTTAATAATATTATATTGTATATAATATCAAATGAAATAATATGTGGCCACCAAAATACCTCTAATTTTTGCTTCACCTCTACTCTAGTGTATTCAGATCTAGATCATGAACTAGAAATATTCGTGAAATGGAAAAACCCTATATTTCCATATTAAATGTGACCTTGGGGAAAAATGGGTTAGTGGGCACATAGTTTTTATTTGGTACCTAATGATCCCACTATCAAAGGGAATTTATTAAATAGCCAATACTCTATAATAGGACCTCATACTCATGTATTTCTTCCATATATGTTGGAATGTGTGTGAATCATGCAATGTGTGTAAAATAAGTACAATAATGACCTATCTTATAAATTAAAAAATAAGACCTTATAACTGCTAATTTGGTACATTAAACCTGTATCTTGGTTTTTACATTGACTTATATAATAAATATGTAGAAAAATAAATCTTTTGATAACTTGAGTGATTCTTGAATGTTCTTTTAGTCTAGTTGATAGGTAAGGAATAAATGAGGGTTGATATTATATTTATACCAAAATTATCATGAGATAACTCACATTAGATAACCTAGGCCAACCATTGGAATACATTTTATTTGAAATTTTTTTGAATTTAGGGCTTTAGATACATGCATTGGGGTAGGATAGTAATGTTGATGCTATTGTCAATTCTAGATGTTAGTGTTAAAGGAGTAGCAAAATAGTTATAGGATCATAATATGCATAGGTGTAAGATAAGTATAAGTTAAGAATTTTGGGAAATATATGATGTTTATGTCATCAATATAAGGCTATTAAGACTAATAAATATGATAAATGACATAATATATAGTAGATGCATAGCTTACATAAAAAAGATATCTGTATAACTTAGAGGAACAACTAAGGCCTGATTTTTCTAAGTTTACAAGATAGAGGTGCTTTGTAATAAAAAAATATCATCTAAATTCCCCCTGTTTAATATAGAAATGAAATTTATAGTTTAAAGTAAATTAATAAGTACTTGGGTGTGTATTCACACCTTACCTTTGTTTGAGTTGAATTTGAGTGCTTTGATGGGTTTGAATTTAAGTGATTTGATGGCGACTAACTTGCAATTAAGAGCATGTTACAATGTAAAATTAATGCATATAATATAGGTAAAAATTACTTGAAATATATTTAAATTGTAAAATCAAGGTTTATGATTACCCCTATGTGTCGATGTAACCTAAGGTTAATTTTAATAGGCCTTACTATAAAACATGTTGGAAATATTTAGAGAATCTAGGGAAATTTGATTTTTAGGTGTGGTAAGTATTTTATGGGTGATGGAGAATCCTATATTGCATTTTTTTCCAAACAATGTCATTTTGTTATGCCAAGTGGCTAGGTCAAGTGATTATACTATACAACTATGCCATTCAGTTGTGTCAAATGGTTGTGAAGTCTAACTATGCTAAATGACTACATCATTTAGTTGGGATGAACAAATATGGTGAATGTATATGCTAGATGGATGTGACATCTAGTAGAGATGAACAAATTATCCAAATAGTGAATCATGTATGGTAGCTAATTAATTTCAAATTTCCATTATCAAATGATTGTGTTAGATGGTTTTTTGGGCATCCAATGTTGAATGGCGATGTTGGGCCATAATGTCAGGTCACCTATGTGTTCAATCTATTATTTGGTTGCTAAGTTTCTCCCCCTATTCTATAAATAATTTCCCTCTACCCTAAATTTTAACATTTTTCATAAGAGATTTTTCAACCCCCTTTGGACCTACCCATAGCAATTCCCAAGCCATGAAAATAAAATTGATTTTCAATATCTTGTTATGCCCAGGAATTTTGAGGTTCATAGAGAAGCTAGATGTGTACAACATTTGGGTTTTATAATGCAACTTTAGTATCTTACTATACATGTCCTAATATGAAATAAACATTGTACTACTAAAAAATCTCATGTACTCTTATGACCATAATGATGAGATATTCACCATGAACATGGACTCTACAATGATTTCCTTTGGTACCATGCCATAAGAGATTCAAAATTTGATAGTTCTTCTATTTCACAAATAGCTCTAGTGAGTTTAAAATCAATGTTGAAAAATGAGGACAAGAAGTATGTAGCATCATCTTTTAACTTACACATTGGTCTAACCATTATGTCATTATAAATTTATTTTTATATTCAAAATTTAACTTTTGAGATGTAAAATACTCCTTTTATCTTTCATTTTAGATAGTCAGAAGAGGGTCCTCCACATTGAATATATTACTAAACTTTTTTTTAAATCAATGGTTCAATTTTTCCAAGAAATAATAGTATTGTAGGGAAGACCAACAATTATTTTTCCCTATTGGACACTAGTTTACATTATTCATACTCTTACTAATTGGAGACATGATTTTTGCTCTATTATTTCCACTAGGATAAGGATTGAATGAAATTGTGCTTCTACCAATCATAGTTACATTATTTCTTGTTCAATTTTTATTTTAGCATTGTACTATGAGGCCTTATATGACCTTCAAAAATAAATTATTACAACTGTGCTTCATCCAAATATGAGCACAAATGCTTTGTCTTTGGTGGAATAGGAGGTTAGTTTATTTATTTATTTGTTGAACTAAAGTTTAATATTTATTTATTTTTTTAAAGGTTATCAAGGTAAAGATTAATAAATGTTTCAAAAAAATTTGTTATAGGAAAGAATTTTTACCTTACAATAATAATATGCATCAAAAAGATAACATGGAGTTGAAGGATCCATAGATTCAGAGTCTGTAGAATCATCCTTGCAATTATTTTGGCTTCCAAAAATCCAAGATTTTATTTGTCATCAGCTCTACATGTAGGTTTACTATTTAAAAATTTTAAATGATCTTTGAACTTTCAAGTGTATTATTTTAGTTGTTTGTTTTAATTTTTTAGTTAACTCAACATCAATTCAGATCATGGAACAACGACCACCATATAAAAATGCAACATTTAATGTGCCTTCTTGACCCTCTATGGAAGGTATTTTATATTGCATATATATATATATATATATATATATATATATATATATATATATATATATATTTTTAATTATAATTTTTTATGACTGATAGTTTGCACAATGTACTAGATCAAAAAGCCCTTGTCACTCATAATACATCACATAGATTAGAGGATAGAGTATCTCTAAACACAAGTACTAAAACTTTAATTTCAAATTAGCATATAACTTTAGTTTTAATTTTTTTTTAAAAATAATTTACATTTTGTAGGGCATCCTAAATCTTTGACAAACATTATATTGTTGCCTCCACCTTAAACATGGTTTGGGGTTGGGGGAATAATCTTCCATTACAATAATAACCATAATCTAGTAGAACAATAACTACAACACTACAATTATCATTTTTCAATTCACCCACACTCTCTATCATAGGTATATCGAGTATGCAGGGATTGACTTATTTGTAGGATATTAAACATGACAAGGAAAATATGTGGATTGAAAGTGGAAATGTTGTTGGAGCTACTTTCAATCCACATGATTTTATCCAAGGATCATAAATAGATGTTCATGTGAATTTTTAGGAATAACATTCACCCCGTAATCCCACCTTAATAGAGAATATTATCCTATTTGATGATGCTATTACATATTTTTCATTGAATAATTGGTATTAGATAGTATTACTGCTAATCCGCAAGAGGGAGTAATTGATGAATTAAAAATTTTACATGTGTGGGAGTTTTGGGTGAAGGAATTTAAAAAATAAATAAATGCCCATTATCAAAACCAAACCTAGTGAGAAAATTTGTTTTCATTGGTGCAACATTAAATCATAAATATTGATGTTTTGTTTGCTAAAACTAAATCTAGTTAGTTATTGTTAAAAATAGTTACAATCATAACGTGTTGACTATTGTGCTTAATAGGTTGGATAATTTGAATGTAAAAGCCCAAGAATATTTTAATAAATGGGAAAAATATACCAACCTTATAATTAAAAATGTGGAAAAGTAAAAATATTTGGTAACGTATCTTCATTTTAATCAAATTTATTCTAATACTTATTTTTGTTCACATCTAATTATATTTCATTTTAAATTGTAGGCAAAATTTGAGAACTTAAAAAAAGGAGCCGAGGTCCTCAATGTGCATCTAAAAAATGCGTGGAAAACTTTATTATCTACCATTCAATTTAAGGATAATCTTATTTTATTGAATAAACACAATAACATACTCAAAAAAAATCATTAAGGAGCAAGGACAAGAACCTGATGCCTTATTTAAGTAGAAGACAATTGTCAATCCAAGTCTACTTTCTATAGGAGATGCTAGAAAAGAAGAAACATAAAATCTTGGTCATATTAATTATGTGGCTAAGGATCTTGATAAGGAAAGGATATTGAAGGATGCTAGTGGGATAGAGGATGTTTTGGTTGAGAAGGTAGCTAAGAAAGTGGTTGAGAAAGTAGCTGAGAAAGTGGTTGAGAAAGAAGCTGAAAAAGTGGTTGAGAAAGTAGCTAATTAGTTGAGAATGTTTTCTATAATATTTGTAAATATTTTTTTCTTTTATAAAATATATTTTGAATGACAATTTGAATTTTGTATATGTCTTGATCAGTTTATTTAGTTTTGATATGATTAAAGAGTGAGTTATTTTCTGTGGAAGATCTATTCTTTATTATATTTTGAGTGTTTCTTGAAGAAATCATGATCTGAGATGCCTTTGAGGCCACTATAAAGTCTCATTCATGTTTGGTACATGTTTATGTTGAATCTAGTATTGTGATAGTCAGTAATAATGAGGATTCATCAAAGTTGAAAATATGCATGAATGATTATGACCATGAACTATATAATAGGTTCATGGATTTTTTAATGTTATGAGATTGTTTAGATAGATAAGAACTCATGAAATTAGTTTTATTCATAGAAATTTTGGTATAAATAATCAAATGTAAGGTCTTTGAAAATTTTTGAGCTGTGTCTTGGTGAAATTATGACAAAACAAGACTAAGTAGGAAAATCTTATCAAGAAAGAGGTATCCTATATGGCATGAGTCTCATTCATATTCATTGATATGTGATTCAAAGGTTATATTTTATTTGATCACTTCATTTTGATAAGATCCTTAGGAAAGTGATTTGGTATTGGGATAGTTATTATAGTTTATGAACAATTAAAAATGTATAATAATTATTGCATCTTATGATAAACATGTGAAAAGTACTTACAAACAATTACATAAAGTAAAACATGAATACATTGAAGGCACATAAGAGAGTGCAACCAGTCCACATCAAACACATAATAAGAACATCAAACACATTACAAACACATCAATTATGATAAAATACATGTCAACTATATGGGAAGAAATAAATTAATCATTGTATAATGGAATATATGAGGTACTTTGAAGGCACAATAAATACATGACATATGTAGAAAAAATAGATATATAAAAAATATGTATCAAAGACATAGAGAACCATATTAAGGATTTGAAATCAATGAATTAATTCATATATTTTTTGTGATATTAACCTACATTTTTCCCCCTAACAAAATCACAATATATTAATCTTTTACATTTAGTACTTAGCACGAAACAAGGAAATGAATTTCAAAAAATGTATAATAATTATTACATCTTATGATAAACATGTGAAAACTAATTAAAAATAATTAGATAAATTAAAACATGAATACATTTAATTTTATTCACTATAAACAAATTAAAAAATTATATAAAATTGGAATTTAGAAACTGTAAACTAATAGTCTGGTAGTTGAAATAATCCTACACAAACCTAATCATCACTAGTGACATTTACCTCTACCATCTCAATGCCATATTTAGTGTCATTATTTAAATCCTATTTATTAGTCCATATATTAATTATACCTTTATTTTAGTTAGATAAATCCATGTTTCCATATCTCTTTCATAATTAAACATGTCCATAAGATAACATGAAACATATAATCTCAAACAGGTTTCTAAATTTTTATCCAATCTATTTCAAAGTTTTGACTTTATGAACAACATTGCACCAAATACTCTTTTATCTTACACTAAGCCAAAAATAATTATTTTACCAAGCTCTTATAATTCAAAATTTTCACTTAGACTTTCCTACAATATACTATTAGGATAAACTTTTTCTCATAGCCGTGTAATTGTGCCAATTTTTATTGGTTTGCTTAGAAGATGAAATTGTTCAAACATTATAATTAAAAAATGATTTGACTAGGATTTCAATAAATCCTTTCCTAAAATACACTTTGTTTCTAATCCATTCACCTTTATAGATTTACCAAAATTCTTTACAAGATAGCCCAGGTATTTTTGAAATAAATTGCTATTCATCTTTTGAGTGGTATTACTATTCCAGAAAATGGGATTCACAACTTTTATAACCTAAAATAAATCATCCCTTTAAAAATGATCTCTTATCTTTGTAGATAAGTTTTAGGAAACTCTACATAGTTTCATCTGGGTTTCAGATAGAATAATGTCATATAAAATACATGTTATAGGTAGTTCTTTGGATTTAGCTCCCAAAAGATCAAGGCTTTTGTATAAAGTGTGAATTGGAATGTCCTTCCCATTAACAATGACACAAAGATGATCATTTATATGCAACTTCAAATAACTCTTATGTCTCTTTAAATCTATCAAACATTTCCAAATACAAAAAATACAGCCTTGAATCTTTTTTCTCAAAGTGTATAGTATATCTAGAGATTAGCATACTCATTTTATCAGTCATATGAAGTCAGTAATATAAATGGATCTCTCCTAACCATGTTTAATTATAACATTCATTTCCTTTAGCATTGAAACAATTCCACATAAATTTAGCGGTGTTTTGAAATCTATTAAATGGTACAACAAATCTTTTGCCTTATCAATTTATCTATGATATTTATAGATAAAAACTACTAATAATGTATATTCTTTAAAAATTGGCATGTAGGTTCATACATAGAAATCCACATTATATCAACATCTTTCAACAGTTTCTTACAATCAGTCACTCCTATTTTAAATTTTTAGAACTCTAAAAATATTTTTGGACTTCTTGATATATAAGAATGAAGGTCATAAATGAGATCCTATACTTTTTCCACATTAGCATATTTTCTAATTATTTTGTATGTAAGATTCATCCTATGATCCATGAAATAAATTAGAATCATATATGGGGAATTTTTTGTTTGTAACTGAACACACAAACCATTTATATGCCCCTACATAACTGATGCACCATCAGCCTCAACATATACCAACTTCATAGCTATTACATAATCATCCATCCCAACTTTATCTTTCAAATTAAATACAACCATGTTATGAATATTTTTACATTGTAATTTTCTACCATTTTATGAACTACTAGTAGATGAGGATTCCTTTAATAGTTATCAAAACTAGACACATGCATGCAAACCCAAGTTGTGTTGTTAATTATTATGACCTCATTAATAGACAATGAGATGAATAGTGAATTTTGAACTTGTTATTTCAAATCTTACTTCTCAACCAATGGTAAGTATTTTACCATTTCCCGAGCACCACAATATTACCAATTTGATTATAGAATATCCAAAAATCCATTATATTGAAATAAAATATTATAATCTAATAAATCATAAATATGTCTGCCTTTTTTTTAAAATGTGGTATATAGTAGATAACTATATATATTTCACCTTTAGCTGGGATTTCATGACTTTTCCAAAATTTTCTTCAATTATTCCCCCTTTCTCAACAAGATGTTTTTGATGTTTCTTATCATTTTCATACTTGCAAGCATATCTGAAATGCATGCATTTTTTTGCATTTTCCCACACGTATGTTCTTATTATTAGTCCATCTGGGTGCTTCACTACCACATATACTTTTCCATAATGTTTCTCAATCATGTCCAATTTTAGTTGTATTTTATGTTCCTTTCCTAGTTTATAGCTACATATTGTACTTATACATTCTATTAGAGTGTCATCAACATTTTCAAGATCTATAAGTTCTATGAAGGGAAATTTTTTACCCAGTCCACCCTAAAGGACCTTCCAATTTTCCATCTACTTCTCTTCCTTTGAAAAGTTTTTTGAGTGGAGGTTTAAGCTAAACTTTATGTTTGGTGATAACTAACAATCTCTTCTCCCACTTGAGTGTCATTATCATTATCATAAAAAACTAGAGGAACATCTTTGAGTGGTGGCATTTCATCATCATAAAAAAGTATATAGGTGATGACATGTTATTCTGGTTGATTCTTTTTGGTCAGATAAAAGTGGGTGTTTTTACATGTCAAATTCTTATAATATTATTGAACAGTTGAAGTCAAATTTATGAAAAACTAAAAAATAATAAATAACTATATTTTAAGTTCTTTGTGATTATGTGTAATTTTTGGTTGGCTATTTAAGATAAGATAATATGCATGATTTCCCTACTAATTGAACTATCCTTTTACCCTTCCCATTAGATGCCATGATGGTCAAAGCTTAAACCCTTTAGTTTTATCATATGATTGTATCATCTGATCAAAGAGTAGATGCTACAAAATAGTTATGCCATTTGATAGCAGTAGCTTTCTATAAGACTTTTTAACTCTATCATTCAATACTCCCATTTAGCACATGAATTCAAAACTATCATTTGTCACTTTAATTCAGTGCTATCATTCAATTCTATCATTTGACACTATCATTCAAAACTATTGAAATTTTGAATATATTTTCATTTGGAACTATCATTTAGTTCCTTCATTCAAACCTATCATTTGGTTCTATGTTCCTCGAATTTTAATTTTGCTTGTTGGTTTGGTTGATATTGATGGGTGGTTATACTATATAAATGTGGAAAATTGAAGTATAATCTTATAAATTATTATAAAGGGTTGGAGAGTTGATCCCTAAAATAATTTATATCCCTAAAATTTCAATGATGTGATCCCATCTAGTGACCCTCAAAAATCACTAAAACAAATATCTAAAAATTGGAATATTCATAAATTAATGAATATTCACCACTAAATTTTACACTGATGTAACCTTCTTACCTCTTGTAAAGTTATTTTTAAAAAATACGTATCATTTTAAGAATATGAAACTAATATTAGGATAAATATATATAAATATTTAAAGTGAATATATGCAAGTATATAGATAGAGGGAGAGAGAGATACTAGAAGGAACATGCCCCAAACTTTGGATCAAAAGTGAGTAACCACCTTGCAGTTGAGATTAGGTGAACCATGAAACCTAATGATACTTATAACCTTGTGTTGTTTGATGATCAAGTGCAACCTAAAAACTTTGAAATATTTAGAGATTTAATTACCCTAACCATTCCAAAAGTTGAACCAACTACAACACTAAATTAGTTTGATAAATTACATAAAATTTTGTAGGGTATCAGTATGCGTAAAGATTTTAGAACTTGAGATTGATTTGAATTTTTCAATATTAGGCACATTTTACATAGCTTATGTGCCTTAGATATGTCTAATGATGAAATTGTGTATAATAGTGGTACCATGTATAGAATTTTTCCACAACTATGAATCTAAATCATTATATTGTTTATTTTGGCCAATTCAAATAAATATGTAAGTGTGGAGGACATGCTTGCAAATCATGCCCCCACTATATATGGATAAAATATTAAATTTATATAAGTACCATTTTGGAGGACATGTTTCCAAACCATGCACCCACTATAATCTTTAAATTGTGAATATGTGGAAGCCATGTCCATATAACATGTCCCCACTAAATCTACAAACTTGTATGAGTACTAAATAAATGTGCATAACATGATTATAAAGCATGACCCTTATAAATATTAAAATTTTGAATGTGTGGAAGTAATTTCCATATTACATAGCCCAATTAAAGTGATAAATTGGTACAAGTACCAAATACTAAATGAATGTGTATAACATGCTTTGAAAGCATGCCCCCACTATAATATGGAAAATATGAATGTGTGGAAGCCATGTCCATATGACATGATCCCATTAAACATGAGAACTATAAAAAGTATATATAATGTGATTCCAAATCATTCCCCCACTAATATTCCCCCTTTTATTGTGAGGAAAAAATAGTAGTGGAAGTTACATCACCTCAAAAGTGTAAGACACGTCTAAAATCTATGAATATATCCATGTAGCATGTAGAAGGAACATGTTTAGGGAAATGTATCATTGAATCACACATAACCAATGTGATCACATGTAGTCCTAAGATGTATGATAAAGATCATGAAAATGAATAGATAGTAACATTATAATCTTAATAATTAAACAATCACACACACAATAGAATTCAAAATCAAGTTAACAAGCGATGATCTAAGGAGACTAAAAACAACGGGCATGTTGAAATGACATAAAATTAAATGGAAATGACTAAGTAAAGTGTTCAAAAATTAATAAATGACATATTAAAATTTCCAATAAGGAAAATGAGGCATAGGGCATACATACAGTAGAGAATATTTGAATCCTTGAATAAATAACATAATAACAAGGAAAACCATTCAAAGAAGTGTATAAATTAAAGCATAATCAACCATAATAAACATGTCATAGAGGCCCATGGATTGAAGTTGTTACAAAAAATGTCAATTACATATCATATCAAGTGCCACGTGAAACATATAATCATGAATAACAGGCATGTATAAATTCATATGTAATCTCAAACATGATAATGAAGAGTGATCAACAAATCATATAACTTATGTGTATCAATATTAAATAAGTGGATTCCCCATTCCCCATGACATGAGTAAAAGGAAAGGATAAAAACCCAAATATGGGTGTCTCATGTATATATGTATGCTTATATATCTATATATAAGAGTAAATGATATGCTAGACAACATAGATGTTAAGGAGCCAATAAAATATGTACGAGGTAAAAATGTTTTTTTAATTTTTTGATCTTTTGATTTTTTTTAGTATTTTTATGATTTTTGATGATGAAGAAAGATCACCCTATGATTCCATACAATGGATGGTCATATATATTTCACCCTACTATAAACCTTACAACATTATGTTGGATATTTTACATTGTTTGAATCATGATTGGATAGGTTGAAAAGGTACATAACATGTTCCTCTTCATGTTTTTCATGTGTAGTAAAATATGTAATGTTTTCATTTCAAATATGTATTAATTTACATTCATGAGGGAAGGAGATACATTAGTGATTTGAATCAATTTGTGCCTCCATTTGGTATAGCCAAAGAGTTACTAGTATGAATGCATATGGAGATGTGGTAGGTATAATCTAAACCTATGTTTGAATTAATTTATGACCAAAATAAATTGGTATGTTATGTTTTCAAAGGAGTCTCTCCAAGTCACTTTATTTGGTATGTATTTTAGGTTAAAACCAATATAGTAATAATGTTTTATACTGTAGCTAGTTTTTGTTTATTTAGGATTAATATGGTCATGCCTAAAATAATATACACCCATGTATAATGTAATTTTAATAAGTTATTGTAATGGATGTATTTCCAATTTTTGTGAAGGTATTTCATTTGGAGGATCATCCAATATAATATTTTGGTCATCAATGAGGTCTTCAATATTATGTTTCAAAGTAAACCATATACTTGTAGAATGTCCTAGTCCTTGATGATAATTACAATAAACATTCACATCCTATCCTTTGGGTAAAATTCAACTCATATCAACCTCAATAGAATGAGGGAGAGATATAAAATATAAATATACTAACCATGGGAGTATTGAAGCTGGGGACTCCGGTAAACATGTAACTTGTCTCCTTGGTGCCTTAGATAAGATAATATGCATATGTGTTTATAATAGAATAGATTAATTTTGCAATAAAGTGATATATGAATCTAAAGACTGATTTTGATTTTGTAACTCATGAATTAGGGTGATCATATTGTTTATTTTTTATTTGATATTTTATAAATAAAAAACCCTAAGAATATTAGGCTTAACATGTATATATATCCTCAAGGTATGTGGGAAGGATTTTATGGTTACTCTCTTTTGGAAGAATAAGATGATCCCCATTACCTTTTGAAGAGGTGATATTATGAACCTAGTTAGAGGGATGATAAATTTCACCCTCTTTAGGGTTAGGATAAGTAATCTCACTATAAAATTTAGAATATGAAGGAGTATGAGAGAATGCAGTTTTTAAATTCCATATGGATTTGATGGATTTAACCAAGCAACCATTGTAGTAAACCATATAGATGATTAGGTATTTGACCATGAAATAATTTACAGATGTGTCCATGGAAAACATGATTTAAAGATTTATTAATGAGGGATCAGTGATAGGAAAAGAAATTATAAAATCCTAGTTGGCCTAGGGGTTGATGTTTAAAAATTGGGTTCACCAAATGTTTAACCCTAATTTAGATTAGTATCCTACTTGGGTAGATAGGGTTAAGGATATATAAATGATAGGGGTTAAGGGTGAATATCAGTGTAAAATAGGCCAAATAATGTGATGAACTTAGATGTATCATATAATAAATATATTAAAATGAAATTTGGGTTTGGAATAGGTTGAAACAAGGTGGGAGGATTGTTCTAAAATAATTTTCAAATTCTAGATCTACTACTTATATCTCTCTAGATAGTTGCCTCAGCGTTAGACAGTTACATCAACACTAATATCTAAGCTTGATGTCATATATATAATATGAAATAAAATAGGGTGTGACCATCTAAATGCTTATAGGTTTGGTTTCACCTTCACTCTAGTGTATTTATATGTAGGGAATGGATTGTCACTCCTAATGAAAATGAAAAACCCTTGCTTTCCATATTCAATGTGACCTTGGGGGAAAATAGTTTAGTGGGCACATAGTCTTAAGCTGACCTAAAATGACTCCACTATCAAAATTAACTATCTACATAGTCAATAATATATAAAAGGGCCTCATACTCGTGTAGTTATCCCCTATGTGTTGGCTTGTGTGTGAATCATGTAATGTATGTAAATCAAGTACGATAGTGAATTATATTTTAAGTTTGAAATTAAGACCTTATGACTAATCCTTTAGTAATCCATACCTATATCTACAATATTCCTTTGACTTATATTATAATAGGGAATTGTAGACATCTAATTCTTAACTCTATTTATGTTAAAATTGTCAATCTTACTCGAATTGCACTTAAATGCATAATATAGTCCAAAATCACTAAAAACATGCTAAATGGTTCAAAATTGTCATATACAAGTGTTGATTTAGTCTAATGTATCTATAAATGGGGCAATGCATTTTATGTGATTCCTAACTTTCATCAATTCATTTCAAGTCAAAATGATGTTTTTGCCTTTTTATGCTCTGAATCACTCTTTTCTTCTAATTTGTTTGTACACATCATGTACCTTCATTATTTTTTATCAACAACATAATAAATGTGATAATAGTATGTATGCATGTAACATCACCTTCCATTTTTTTCCAAGTGAAATTATGACCCAGTAATATGACTTTCTAACAATTTTGATTAATTATGGATCAATTTCCAAAGAATTTTACTAAAATTTATTAATCTTGTGTAAGGTAATTAACTCAAATCAAGAGATTAAATGGATTTTACATGGATTTTATTGATTTTTTCATTATTATAAATTGATTCTCAATATCTACATCACCTAGTGACATGATCTATGGGGTGGCATCCTCAATCCATAAATGAGACAAATATTAGGATTATGGACACCCATGCCTAATTAATGCCTTTCCTTTAAAATCATTATGAGGATATTTATAGATTTAATTGAAAATATTAGATTAATTCATGGATACACATATCAATCTTAATATGGATGGTTATGGTTGATCCTAGATCATTTGGAAAATCTATAAATTTAAGGCATCTCACCCTCCTTTTTAAAGCTAAATATTGTAAACTTATAATGAAAATTTATCTCCACAAACTTTCTTTGTGTTGATCATTATGTTTTATTTACATGCTTCATTTAATAATCATATATAATATTTCTTATCTTGATCATAGGTTATGCATAGTGATCTTGAGATGATGGAGGAGATTGACATCCATTATTGACAAAGACATGAACACTAGATCAAGGGGGAAAACAAGTTTGGAGCCACTCTTGGATGGTGGAATCACTTGGGAAGGTAATTGGTATTTTATATCTTTTAATTATTATTCATTGTCATTTTAAAACCTCTTTGGAATAGGTTGGTATAGTTTGTTAAGTTGTTTATGCATTCTTTGTGTTTACATGACTAATGTTTGACTAACCAACTTCGTAATCCAACACTACATCTTGGCATGCCTAGTGGGGCCATAGAGTCCATTCAAGCAAGGAAGACATTGTGGGAATTTTAAATTTTCATTTTAATCATTAAAAAGTCCTTAAACATCATTTTCAAACTCATTTTCTCATGTTTCTAACATTTTTTATGCATACACAGGTTACACAATGATCAGTGATGGTTGTTAGTGACTGGTGATAGTTAGTTCTAATCATGGTCAATTGGGTTACAGGGGCAAATACATTTAAAAAATTGCATTTCGATCTTTTATTCTTGTTTTTTCTAACATTTTGAGTTTTATAAGTCTCTAGTCTAAACATAATATTGATATAAAAGTTTATCTTTTAGATATTTTATCCTAACTAATATTTTGAAGCACAACATTTTTGCCTTTAGGTTCAAAGGTGACCATCAGTCGTTGTTTTTGATCAGCCATGGTTGGGTATTGACTACTGATGGTCTTTCAAGAATTGGCATTGGTCATAGTTACCGGTGTCAATCTCTGTGTTTTCAAAAAAAAAAACCTGAGAGCAGTAAAACCAAAATTGCATGTTTTAAAAGTGAAAGTGCTTCAAAGCTAAACAAGACTATCTAACATTTTATTTAAGACCAATATGGAATGTGATCAATTTGATCTTAGTTAACTCTTTTTAACATCTTTTTGGTGCTTAAAAAGAATTAGGAACTTTCCTTTAGCTCTTTGAAAGGAAAAATTGCATGTTAATATTGAATGTTTTGTGATTATTTTTCAAAAAAAATTGCAAATTAAGTCCAAGAGTCCAAATAACATCACCAAACACTTAAATTAGATTATTAAAACCAAAATCACCTCAAGTTTTTGCTTTGTATACGTCATCTATCATTGTTTTTGTTAAATTATTTGAAGAAAATGTAATTTACATGTGTATGCTCTCCATGTGTCCCCTATAAAGAACTCAGGTGATCAAAAGCACCATTTACATTGTAAATTATGCCTTTGTCCGAGGTGAAAATAAATAATTTGTTTAGGCTCTCCCCAAAACCCACATGGTTTAGGTGATCTAAAAACAACTCTAAAGCCTTTTTGCTTAGATTTTATTTCATGAAATTTGGCTTGTGAGGGGGATGCCATTACCTCCCACGAGTTTTTTAGGGAATTTTTGACCTAGGGCTTCATTTCCCAGCATCATCTTCAATCCCTCTTCATGGGATGGGTATATAAATTAGGATCACCCCTATGGGATGGTGGTTTGAGTGGTTAAACCATTTTTATTAGTGGTAAACTAGCCCATAATGTATGATCATTTAGGACATCACTCTACACTAAGAAGTTGATGGATGTATCATAACAAGCCATTTTATGTGTATCCAATTGATGTATTTATTTTCTTATATGCAAACATGAAAGTTTGTACACATGGGATCAATCTAAATGGTCATAAATTTATAGGTTTTAGACAACCCCACTTGCCATAGAGTATTGTTATTGTAGGGAGAGTAACCCAAAGGTCCATGTCATCATATTGTCACTTAGAAGGAGTTGTAAAATACCCTACCATATAATTCTCTTTTATTTTTTATGAACATTTAATTTCCTTACAAGTGTATGTATAAAGATAGACTTTAATAATATCATATAACCTTGTCAATTTGAGGGTTTTAGGAAGATTACTTAGTTGCATTATTCTATTCTAGTATTTTTAATCTTACTTGGTATTTTATTTGAGTCAAAAATTACTTGAAAACACATGTCATAAACAAACACATTATCCATAATTTATTGAACAAGGAGGTGATACATTGTCCAAGTGTAAATCAATCTTTTCCTTATTCAAATTTATCATCTTAGACATTATGTCATATCATCTAATTGTTATAGTTATGCTACCCATTTGAGTCTAGAACAATATCCAAATTATATTTAAGTTCTTTATTGATAGTTCAAATTCAAATTTGAACTTTTAAGTTCATAAGGCTGACATGTTATATTGGGTTCACCATTTACGCTTGACTTGAGGGAACTTGGATTTAATTTGCAATTTGGCTTGAAGGCTATTTATAGACTCATTATAATTATCATCATTTATGTACTTAATTCATCTTATGTATCACTAAAAATTTGAGTCCTATAATATATTTCATAATACCATTCCTATTACCATATGGTGGCATTATGCTGCCCATTTAGTTCTAGTTTTATACTTAGGAATTCTTGCATGTTTCCACATCATGAATTTCTTGGTTTGTATTGTCTCCTTAATAATTTTAATGGATTTATTCTATTTTTATAGTAGAAAATCATCAAAATTAGGATATTTTTTATGATATTTACATATCACAAAAATATAGGCTTTGGTGTACTAATTTTCACCTTGGATTTTTGAGTTATAATACCCTCTTCCAATCCATACTATTTCAACTTTAACAAAGGTTGAGTAAATTAATTAATATCCTTCTTATAATTATGTGTGGTTCTATGCCACCCTCCTTTTATAGTCTATTTGGTACATTAATCATTTTTTTGGAAGAAAGATCAAAATCCATACCTTGTTTAAATGTTTACAGAACATTACTCTAAATCTAATCAAACATATAGAGTAAACCTTTATAAACATGACTCAAAGGTTCAATTGTAGTGGGGTCTCTTATGTACATATATATGAGGATGAGCATTTTCTGATGGTCAGGACAATTCTATTTTCTTTGAGGATATTCCTACAATAATAGGATCCGAGGAAGAATATATAAAATACCAAGAGAACCAAGATGAAAAACACCTTAGGTTGATATAATATGATACTATATTACTCTCATATTTTATTATGGAACAATTTCACACCTTATTTAGAGAATGAAAATAATAACAAGAGCAAGTTTTCATAAACATTGCAAACACAAATGATGTAAGAACATCAAGCAAAAGTTGTGATTTTTGTGTTTTGGTCAATAGAGGGTCAAATATAGTAAAATTTTGATGTGAAGGTGTTTTAGGGACCTTATTATGTGCATTTATGGTCTTATAATCCATTTTGTTCCCCTAGGATGTGTTATAGAACTTATAGGAAATTTCCCTCCAAAACTAATCATTTAAAAATTCAAATATTTAAATTGAGCCTAAGAGGGTATAATATGTATTAGAGTGTTTATATAGTAAATTTAGTTTTTTATGTATATTAAAGTCATGATACAAGGTTTTTAATACATTTTATGTTTATATCTTGAGACAAATCATATGAACAAGTGTAAAACCATTCTTGAACATTAGGGTTAGTTATGAAAAGTAAGTTAGATGTAACCAACTCAAAGACCAACATTGAAACTAGTATATATAGAAGTGGTATGTGATTTTTGAGAGGTTATATGTCATAATATGAAAAATATATCCATATAGGATAAGAATAAGTCTGAGAGATAAATATTCAATAATCCTCATGAAAGTTGAATGTGTCCATTGTTAGACTCTTTTCGTATGAAGGTTGATTCAATCAATAAGATAAAATGATTAATGAAATTATTTCTCATTAAATTATATGGTTTTATCCATGTAAATTCACATTTTCCTTACTTTAATCTTAAAGTTATACAGGTATATATGCATAAGAGTGTGTGTCTGTGTCAACAGGTTTGGAAGGATTGTAAACTGTAATCAAGGGAATAAGTTTGAATAATTATCCTAAAGTTTATGAACAAAAACTAATCATTTTTTAATGTCATTTATTATGATAATATATATATTCAGACCCTTTATTGTTTTATAAACATTTTAAAGTAAAGGTAATTTAATAAAAGTGTAATTTTGTCATGTGCCCAGTTTTGTCTCAGTAAAAAAGTGAGAGCATATATTTGTCACTTTAGTTCCAAACCATTAGTTTTTTGAAATAAAGGTTTATAATTAAAATAAATAAGAGTATTATTAAAATTTAACACTAGTAATATTTTGGGAAAATTCAAATACAAAGTCTTTTGAATGAGGATTATGTGCATATACAGTCCAAGTTGGTTTTGAGGTATTAAGGTATGCAAACAAGGTATAAGTTTATTGTGATATGAATGATGACAATGTTTGAGTGATTTTGATATATATTGAGTGAATAATAATATGAAATACTAACCTCATAATAGGAGTAATACTTTGTTTTAAACCCTAAGGTAATAAGGTAAACTTTCAAACTAGTTCAGGTAGTATTGTGATGAAACACAAATCATTTCATGTATATAATGGATTAAGACTTTATAAATGGAATTTAAGAATTTATAAAGGTTTATTTACATTGAATATAACAAATTTAGGCCTTGTGTAATCTTAAATACTGATGGAAATATAATACTCAATAATTTAGGACCACCCCTACTATGCATAGTCAATTATGGCTCATAGTCTACTAAGAATTTGAATTTTTAATCAAATAATGGGATAATGGAGTATTATATACCATTTAAGGTGTTATAAAACATAAAATAAATCCTAAAATAGGTAAATTTGTCTTTTAAACCCTATATTACTCAATTTATGTATTTAACAAGCTCTCAGCCAATGTAAAAAGGATGTAAACCCTAGGACTAGGGTTTCCTTGATTCCAAGAGACTCCGTTATTTGAAACTTACCAAAAAAATATTTTGTTCATGTGAGAATGTGTTAGGATAATACAGTTTTTTTAATGAAAGTGTATGGCCTTATATGGATATTTACAATTGAGTTGAAATAAGGTTATATTAAGCTTAATTCAAGGCTATTTATGAGGAATGGAGGCTAGAAAAGGGAACTAATGGTTGAACCAAATAAATAAAATTTATGAAAACCTAAAGGAGAATAAATGGTATTCTAATTAGTTATTATTTATTTAATAAAGTTGAGATATTGCTCAAACAAGGCAAAATTGTGAAAGAAAAGGCTACTAGCCCAAATAGCCATTGTAGTCTAGAGGTGTAGAATCAAGAGTTGAAGAGTGAACCAGAGGTTAAAATAGGCTGAGATAGGTGTCTTAAGATCACTTGAGACCATTATTTACAATATATTTACCTCTTTATACCTATATAAAATATTAACACTCAAGACCAAGGAAGAGTTACCTAGTAAAATTTAATGAAGGCATAATAGTGAATTTTTCTAGTAAATGAATGTATGAGATACACATTAAAGGTGTGATCCATATGAATGATAAATAAAACATTAATAATTCCTCTATAATATAATAAACATAAACTAATAAAGGAGACCACAAAGCACAAGGAATAAATAGAAGAAACTATTGCTAAGCAAGGACAATCAAGAACAAGCCACCAAGTGCATGTGATCAGTTGAATAGTGAGTCAAAAAATGGATGTTGTTTAATGAATTATCCTAAATAACTCTAGATCATTTTATATCAGAGAAATGCAAGGTGTGTTTGGGGAAAATTTTGTTTTGATTTCTTTATAATTTATTGATTTGAGTTGAATGCATGAGAAGTAACCTTGTAGGTTATTAAGGGATAATAAGGTTACAATTTTGATCTATTAAGGTTATTATCAAGGAAAATAAGAGTGATAAAGAGAGAGAGAAAGATACAGCCCCAAAATCCTTTGAGAAGGACAAGAAACTTGTCAAGATAATGATAGAAAAGACAGAGAAAAAAAGATAAATGAATCTCCAAGAGAGAAGAGAGGAAGTAAAGAATCCAAAAGAGAGTCAAGAGAGTTAAGAAGATATCCTAGAGAGAGGAATAAAGAAGAGAAAATTCCTGAAAGAATATACATTCTAAGAGGAAGGTCTAAATAGGCCTACATAAGAAAGAAGAATGGAGGAGATGAATATAGAAAGAGAAATAGAGGAAATAAGAAGAGAATTGGGTAATGTTATAGAGGATAGAGATCATGATATAGCTCATAAGAGAATAAGAAATACAATGGACTGGTTGGCATATGAGTAATAAATTTAATTGGCCACTAGAGTCACTTGTGAGAAGAAGGCACAATAAAGGTGTCCTAAAAGACGAGAAGAAAAGAGAGAAGGCAACCCAAAGAGGCATGAGAAGAGATATTTTTCTAAGTGATAAATAAGATGGAGAGATTAAGAATATGGTTCTCATTGAAGAGAATAATAAAAATAAATCAAGGCCAAGAATAGCACATGAAGGTGAAGACAAGTAGATAAGATGGATAATGTCTATGCCAAAGGCATTCAAAGAGGCTATGTGGTCTTTCATTTTGTACGATAACATTTCATTTAAGTTTATATTTTCAAGTATGAATAAAAATGTGTTGAAGGACAAGAATGAGGCCTCAAATTAGATGAATAATGGGCTAATAATAACACCCATCAATTGGCAAGAAGATGATAAATAGAAATAACCTCTTGAAGAAGACAAAGTGAAGGATGATGAAGACATAACACATGATGAAATTGAAGATAAAGAGGAATATTATGATGCATTATTATGTATAACAACTAAGACAAAGGAGATGAGACACCAAGAAGATAGTAAGGTCACCCAAGAAGATAAGTAGGTCACCCATGAAGACATAAATAAAGAGACAAGATTGAAAAATTTGTCATTAGAGGTAAATTAATGTTTACATGTTTATTTTTATTGAATATGTGAAGAGGAAAAGGATGATATGCAGGTTGAGGAAAAGAATGATAGATTTTAGCCCTCATGGAGAACATAAGGGCATGGGTATGTATTCATAAGTGGCTGAAACAAATAGGTGATGAGAAGAAGGAGATGAACCTCAAGAAAGAGGTCAAACAAATAAAATTCATGAGTGGAAATCAAGCACAATTATAAAGATGAAATACAAATGGCAAAGTACATCAAGATGGCATAATACATGACCAATGCAAGAAGCATTTAAGAGATGAAAAGAGAGGTAAGTGGCATCCAAATAAGGTACAAGGCATCAAATTGGTGATAAAAAAAATGAAAGAGCACAAGAGGATCAATTTTCAAATGTACTTCAAGCATGAATCAAGATGGAAGAAGATGATAAGCCTACAAAGCAAGCAAAAGAGATAGTGGAAGCAAACAAAACCAAAGAAGTGAAGGTAAAACCATGCATACAAGAAAAATAATTCATAAGATAAGATAAGTGTTTGATATTTTTTTTTTCATATATTATATATGATGATTCATTTGAAGTTGACTATGATCATGAAGACATATTGTATGTGGAAACAATGGCATTAATGAAAGAGAGTGTAGTAAAGCAAGATGAGGATGAAGTACCTCAAAGCGTGACTGGAATGTATGATGTAAAATATTAATAGGTTGGTAATACTCTCAAAAATTAATGATTCCAAGGAGAAGAAAAACAATAATATGCCCAAGACAATGAGGAACAATATACACCAACGTTTGATGAATATTTTGAGGAGATTGATGCACAAAAGATGAAAGAAGAGTTGGATATGTTATAGGAAATTTTAAGTCCATATAAGGGGCTGAAAGAGGATTATTTATATCAGTTAAATATCAATTATTAACCCTAAGAATCATCAAGTGATGAGTATCAAAGAGAAGCACAAGAATTTGTGCAAACAGGCAAGCAAATAAGTAAGCAAATGGAGCATAAAGAAGCATACAAGGTGAGTTATTCATTTGGGCAAGCTAATGTTGAGTTTATGATTACTAATCATGGACATGTATATCCAAAAAATTTCCAAGTAACATTGTACTATGGTGAGGAAGAAATAAATGATAATTTGCTCTTACATAACAAGTAAGATGATAGGCAAAAGCCTCAAAATGTGAATGAATTTGAAGTAGAGGCAAAAAAGGAAAATGTGATGAAAAAATGATGAAGGTTGAGATGAATAATATTCCATTAGATCTCAAAGAATAAGGTGTTATCAAGAATAAGACATAAACATCACTAAAGAGGGAATAATCAAGTAATATTCATGAGGAAACAAGCATGAGAATCAATAATGAAGACAAAATGGTTGAAACTAAGTATAATAAGGTTTAATATGACTTAGAACAAGTGGAAATTGTAGCAATAAATAATCTATAGTAGTTAGAACATTTCATAGAGATGGAAGATTCATGGATAAGAAAGCTAGACAAAGCTACAAGGAAGAAGCACAAGAGTTTGACAAGCAGGAAGGAGAAAGAAAGAAATAATAACCTGAAAGTGAATATTGAAGACCCTCAAATGTGGAATTGGAAAGTAAGGAAGAAATTTAGAGGCATAAGTGTTTTTCTCCCTCCTGGGGAGTATGATGCAAGAGCATCAAGTAAAAGTTGTCATTTTTGTGTTTTGGTTAATAAAGGGATAAATATAGTACATTTTTTATGTCAAGGAATTTTAGGGACCTTATTAGGTCCATTTTTGGTCTTTGAATCCATTTGGGTCACCTAGGATGTGATATAGGACTTCTAATATTTTTCCCTTCAAAACTAGGCATTTGAAATTTCAAATATTGAAAGTGAACCTAAGAGGGTAGAATACATGAATTATAGTGTTTAGATTAATAAATTTAGTTTTTAAGGTCTACTCAAGTCATGAGATAAGGTTTTGAATACGTTTCATGTTTGTATTTTGAGATAGATCATATGAATAAGTGTAAAAAAAAATTTTGAACATTGGGGTTAGTTAAGAACATTAAGTTAGATGTAACTAACTCAAATACAAATGTAGAAATTGGTGGATATAGAAGTGGTACATGATTTTTGAGAGTTTATATGGCATATGAGAGGAGAGAGAGATATATAAAGGAGAAGAGGAAGTCTGAGAGAGAAATATTCAAGAATCCTCATGAAAGTTGACTATGTCCATTGATGGACTATTTTTTTATGAAGGTTGATTAAATAAATAAGATAAAATTATTGACTCAATTCCTTCCCATTCAATTTTATGGTTTTCTCTTTATACATTCATATTTGTCTCAGGTGAATCTTAAAGTTATACAAGTATATATGCATAATATTTTGTGTGTGTCAATAAGTTTGGAAGGATGGTAAACTATAGTCAAAGGAGTAGGTTTTAAAAATTATCCTAAAGTGTATGAATTAGAATTTCTAGTTTTATAATTCCTTTGAATGTGATAAAATCTCTATGCAAACCCTTGATGGTTATAAAAACATTCTAAAGTAAAGGTGAATCAATAAAAAGGTAATTTTGTCATGTGCCTTGTTTTGTGTTAGTCAAATAATGAGAGCATATGTTCATCACTTTTGTCCCAAACCATTATCTTATTGAAATAAAGGTTAAAAAGTGAAGCCAATAGTGGTAAGACTATTCTTGCAATGAAACACTAGTCAGATATTGGGAAAATTCCAATATGCAGTCTTTGAAAGGAGGATTATATGCATATATAGTCCAATTTTGGTTGTGAGGTGTTACAGTATGCAAAAAAGGTAAAAGTTTCCTTTGATATGAATGATAATAATGTTTTATTTATTTTTATCTATATTGAGTGACTAAGCAGATGGAATACTAGCCTCATAACAGGGCTCCTTTGATTGAAACCCTAAGGCAATAAGGTCAAATTTTAGATTAGTTAAAGTAGTATTATGATAGAACATAGATCATTTCATGTATAGTAGTGATTAAGAATTGATAAATGGAATTTAGGAAGTGATAAAGGTGTATTAATAGTGAATAGACCTAAATGATGCCTTGTGTCATCTTAAAGATTGATGGAAATCTAATACTCAACAATTTAGGACCACCCTTATTGTGCACAGTCAATTATGGCTCATAGTCCACTAAGAATTTGATGTTTTAAGCAAAGAATGGGAGAATGGAGTATTATAGACAATTTAATGTTTTATACAACATCAAAACAGTCCTAACAAAGGGAAATTGGTCTATTGAAACCCTAAATTACTCAAGTTATGGATTTAACAAGCTCTTAGCCTATGTAGAAAGGATGTAAACCTTAAGCCTAGGGTTTCATTGATTCCAAGAGATTGCACCATTTTAAAATTACCAAAATTTGTTATTTTTTTCACCTGATCATGTGTGAGGATACTAAGGTGTTTTTGTAATGAAAGGATATGGCCTTGTATAGATATTTACAATTAAGTTGAAATACGGTTATATTAGTTCTAATTCAAGGCTAATTGTGAGGAATGGAGGCTAAAAAAGGGACCTAATGGTTAAAATAGCTAAATAAACTTTGTGTAAAATTTAGAGAGAATAAATTTTATTATAATGAGTTATTATTTATTTGATAAAGTTGAGATATTACTCAAACAACGTAAAATTTTGAGAAAAAAGGCTACTAGGCCAAATAGCCATTATGGTCTAGAGGTGTAGAGTCAAGAGTTGAAGAAGGAACCAAAGGTTGAAATAGGCTGAGATAGGTGTCTTAAGATCACTTGAGACCATTAATGATAATTTTTTGACCTATTTCTACCTATATCAAAGATTGATGCTCAAGACTAAGGAATATTTACCTAGTAAAAGCTAATGGTGTAACAGTGAGTTTGTCTAATAAATGAATGTATGAGGTATGCATTGAAGGTGTGAGCCATATGAAAAATATATACAAAATTAATAATGAATTTATATTCTAAGAAATATAAACTAATAAAGGATACCATAAATTACATGGAATAAATAAAGGAAATTATTGCTAAGCAAGGACAATCAAGAACAAGACACCAAGTGCATGTGATAAGTTGAATAGTGAATTAGAAAATAGATGTTTTTTAATGACTTTTCCTCAATATATATACAACTAAAAACATACCTTATTATTATAACAAGGGTAAATAAATACTTTTAGAGTCAAAATCAATTGATCAAGATCTTGTCACCAAGATTAAGAAAATAAGTCAATGGTATGCCAATCAGCTTATTGTGGATTTAACAAACTTTGTAGTTTGTACTTAAATCAAAAATGATGCTTCAAAATAATAAGGAAACATTAATGAAATTATGTAACAAACATTGGTTGAGAAAACAATAATGATTGATCAAGGTGTGTCAAATGAATAGAGCAAGATGCAAGAGGTTGTGCAAAATGTTTCGCTACAAACAAAATACACATTCTTTAACCATAAAGATCCTCTTGTCACTTTAAAAAATTGGAGAAAAAAACATTTATTTTGAATTGAGGAAATCCCTCAAGATAATTTAGATATTTCATCTAAACTAACACGTACAATTATGAACAGACAAAGGATTCCCCAAAACTAGTAGAACATGGTTGATTCAAGGCAATAGATTCTTAGGAATTGACTACTTACCTACTTGACTCAACAAGTGGACCAAAACCAAGTTGAGGATCATAGGGTGTAAATTCCTACAAAATACATGTAATAATAGGGGCACATACCACCCTAATAACAAAAATAAAGGCACATCCCAACCCAATATCAACAACAATAATAGGGGCACATACCACCCCAATAAAAACATCAAGGGCACATATCACACCAAAAATAACAATAGGAGCACATACCATGCCAAAAAAATATATGGGCACATTCTACCCTAATAACAATAGAGGCACATCCCACCCCAACAACATTATGTTTCACCCATGAATGCAAGAGTAGAACTCTATGGAAGAGATTATAACATAATTAGAGGTGAATAATAGAGTTAAGAAATATAGTTCAATGAGATATATCCATATCAATTTGATAAATATATTTTCCAAATTCTCTTTCCATATCATTTTGTGGCACCAAATTTTTATAAATACAAAGGAAAGGGGGACCCATGTGAACACATTCAAGCATTTTTTGTATTATGCCAAGAAGTTGATTATAGTAGCATGTACGTACTTTGATTGTTCCCACAATTTTTAATGAGGAAAGATTTAGATTGTATACTAAAGTTACCAAAGGGATTAGTTATAGATTGTAATGACATATCTGAAAAGTTTTGTCAACCATTTCTCATACAACATTGAGCATGAATTAACCATTGTTAACTTGTGAAAAACTAAACAATGTGATAGAGAAAGTTTTGATGCATACCTAAAAAGATGGAAAGCATTAGCAGGTCACTTTCAACATAATTTTATAGACATATAGTTAGCAAACATATTTGCATAGAACTTACATCTTAAGGTCATGCACAATCTGTGACTATCTTGTGCTAACTCATTTAAGGAAATTATCGATAAAGGGGTATATATTGACAATGCTCTTATTGCCAAGGGCCTTATAAAGATTTTCACACAAGGTTAAATTTTGAATAAAATACAATCACTAGTCTAGATGGTTTCACAAGATAATCCTAAGGGATTTAACAAGAATAAGAACATGGTTAGAAATGGGTTGACTGAAACAAGGCATGTACAAATGGTGCAGGCTCTGCCAACCCCAAATGTACAATTAGGTCCTCCTAATACACCACCTAATTTGTAGAGATAACCTACACAAAGGATAAACCACAATAGTTTTAGGGTCTTTATCAAATTAAGAGAACTAATTGAAATGGTATTTCAAAAGCTCTAGCAGCTAGCTTGATTATATGGCCAGTGCCAAGGCCATTTCATCAAGATCAACTAAAACTAGATTGGTAAAAAGAGAATGACTAGTGAAAATTTCATCATTTTATTGGTCATGATGGCTATTTTTTCATCCAATTGTGACATATTATTGAATATCTCATTGAGAGTAGTGAAGTTGAGATTAATTTGGCCCTTAATCAGGACACCAATCAGGATATGAAAATCTACAAGGACTCATTTCCTCAACATAATCAACCACTACCAAGGAACAACCAAAACCAAGGACAAAAGCAAAATTAGAACCAAAATCATTGTTAAAATCATAATCAACACGAGCATAATCATGATCAGAAAATTGATACTAATAATTTGGGTTACAACAACATGCCTTATGATTATAACAACACCATGGGATACATTTATACAACCCACATTACCGTTGTTACTATCAGACCATGTGAACCATCTCATGCTCCTCATATTATGGGACCCATTATTATAGGGTCATCACCCTCTCCTTCTATTAATAATTCATCAACTTTACACAATTTAGCTATAACTCTATTTTCATGGGTTACTATTCATGAACAAAATCTTTCTTCTAATTATCATGGCTCCTTGTCGACTCAAAATTATAAAAATGCAACTAGATGCCCATGACTCACCCTCTAAGGACCTTTAACTTCATCTACTAATTATATTATCTCCCTATCACCTCTAAGTTATGTAGTCACAACTAGATTCTCATGAGTTACTATCCAAAGCCTTTTGCCTACTTCTATGGAACCTAATGTGAACATTATGCCAATAGATCCAAAGATGGCTACTATACCAACCAAAGCTAAGTTTTCTCATCCCAATGTTGAAAATACCTATAGAATATCAAACCAGTCAAACAAAATCCCTACACAAATTTCTATTTTGGATCTATTATAGACATATGAAATCCATAAAACTATCCTAAACAATCTTTTACAACAATCCACTATTCCCAATGATATAAATCCTAAATAGTTCGAGAACCTTGTGGGATATTTGTATTCATTTTGACAACTCACATTTGATCAAAAAGACATGTACACACTTAGATCAAGCTATAGTAACCCACTATAGATTAATGTAATAATTGAAAACCAAAAGATCAAGTAGATTCTTATAGATAATGGTTCAGGGTTGAACAACATATCTCTTAAGTTGGTAAAAAGATTGGACTACAATGAAAAAGACATTTATCTATAAATGATCACCTTCAAGGCTTATGACAATGTCAAGAGGGATTTTGATAGCACTATTTAGTTACCAATCATTGTTGAGTCCATTTCACATAATACATTACTTCATATTATGGATATTTATTTGCCTTATAATATACTTATTGGTCATCTTTCGATCCATGAAGTATAAACCATTCCATCCACTTTGCATAAGTGTCTTAAGTTCCCCATGATGGGATTGAGGTCACTATCCCCACCGTTCAATAGCCTTATCAATAATGTAAACATCTTGAGGATGAGTTTCATAATTATAACTATTATCTAAGTTCTAAATTCATTGTAAACAAGGATATAATTTCACAACCACCTCCATCCAATTATATCAACTCTAGTGATCCTGCTTGTACTTTGGCTGATTCATTTCCCATAACTCTTAAAAAGTAGGTTGTTATTAAAGATGTGGGCATTTCCACATATAATATTAAGGATTCCTTCCATATTTCAAAGTTTCCTAAATCTCCAAAAATATTTGGTAAGCCTAAACCTTTAAAGAATCCTAATAAAACCAACATGAATTGGCAACAAAAGAAGAAACAACAAAAACCACCTATTATTTTTGTACCTTCTATTACACCAAAGAAAGATCAAGAGGCTTTTAATAAGGGAAATTATTTATATTTTTAAGGTCTTGTTGATTGATTTCATAATCCAAAGTATCTTATCCTTAATTGGATCATGGATCATCTTGATTATACAAGAAAAGTTCTTGGCCCATGAGCACAAGGAATCCTAGAACCCTTATCATATGAAGTACCTAATTTTAATCATGGTCTCAGATCAATACTGATTGGGGGTGAACTCATAACTTTTGATAGTGATTTTTATGAATTGACTAGTGATAAGACTCCTGATAGCAACATAACATTCCATTATAGCCTTTTTGATGAGCTTGATGACATGGAACTATTTTATTCTAATACCATTTTGACCTTAACTATTGGAGCTTCCCATCCTAAATCAAGATCTATCATTATAACTTCCCCTAATAAATTAGAACCCTATATTTTTATTGGAGATTCCCATCTTGAAGCAAAACCTCAATTTTCTCTATGCCTTTACCATCTTGAACCCATTGATTGGGACTAGAAAAATTTGGTCATATGGCATGATGAGTTTCAAAATGAAAAATCAATTGAATAATACATGGGCCTACAAGATGAATTGCCCATTGGTGATGACAAACAAGGATTTGATTTTTCATTAGATCCTTCTACCTACTTTAGAGAGTAAGCAAACTTTCTTGGTAACAATAAAGATAAAACATCAATATCTTTGGGTAAAAACCTCTTGGAGGTGCTCGTCAATCAAATAAAAATTAAAGAAAAAGACAAGACTTTAAGTGAAAACCTATTTTAGGTGATCTTAGGTGGGAAATTTTTCTCATACCCTTAGGATATAGAAGGTCCATCTATCCCAAGTTCTATATCTAGTACAAGAATATCTTCAAAATAATAGAAAGTGTTTGAGAATCTCACTCTTGAGTTTTTAGAGTTTTTTGCTACTTGGCCTTTACCTGAGATAGTGGATTCCAATTTATCACACTATCCAGAGATTTAGGAGGAAAAATAAGAATATGTAGAAGAAGAATATGATCACAATAATACATTGCCTACAATTTTATAAGATGGGTCCACACTCTTGGTAGAGAACATAATAGAGATGAACATAGGAACTAATGAGGATTGCAAAATTGTTTATCTTGGAGATTCCCTTACTGAAGAAAAATGTGAACATATTATATCTATCCTAAGGGATTATATTAAGATATTTGTATGGGCATACTCTGACATACTAGGATTAGACCAAAATTTGGTTGTGTCATTATCCATCCTGATGCCAAACTAGTCAAGTAAAAATTGAGTAAGATGCATCCACACATTTCCCTATTGGTTAAAGTAGATCTCAAAAAGTTGTTAGGAGTGGGTTTCATTAGAACACTAGATTATTATGAATGGATTTTTAACATATTTCCACTGAGTAAAAAGACCCAGGGCATATTTATTTACATATATTTCATAGATATCAACAAATTATACCCAAAATATGATTTTACTCTACCCAACATCGACATGATCATTGATTTTATTATTGAGTATGAGATGTTGTCCCTCATGGAAATATTTTATGGATACAATCATATCAAGATCACCCAAGAAGATCAACACAAGATTGCATTCACCACTCCATGGGGAACATTCTATTACCATGTCATGTCATTTGTCTTGAATAACATTGGAGCCACATATAAACATTCCATGACTATCATCTTCCATGACATGATTCATGATATTGTTGAGGACTATGATGATGAAATATTAGCAAAATAAAGAACAAGAGTTGGACATCTTAATTTTCTACAAATAATATTTGGGAGAATTCACAAATATAAAGTTTTCTTGAATCATAAGAAGTGTGTCTTTGGAGTCACTTCAAATAAATTTGTAAGTTTTTGATTCGATCAATATTTTAGGTGATAATTTAGGTGACAGTTCTACCCCAATTAGTCACATAACTTTTTCACCATAACTCTATTTGAATCCCCATTTGAATTATGGGAAATCTAAGAATGAGGGGAACACTATCCAAATAGAAGTGCCAAATTTTTTAATTTTAATAGTGCAGTCTAAAAATAATAAGTTTCTAAAAATAGTAATTCTTTGAATTTAGTATTATTGTAAATCATGAAATTTGAACTACTTAATATCCCTTGAGATTGGTGACCTTAAACATCCTCCTCCTACCTTAAAATTATGTATAAATGAAGATGTAACCCCCAATATAAAGGAGGCATCTCTTCTCAGAGATAGGCATATGTTTGGGTTTGTAAATTTGACCAATAGAACATCTCTTCTCAAAGATATCATTATTATAATTGTGTTTTTACTATTTCTTGAGTTATCCTTCAACCAAATCTTCTGATTTTTAGATCAATGGTACTAGAGTGGTTTCTATTAAGAGTGTACGATTCTAAGGATGAGGTCAGGCTACAAGAAGCTTGGGTAGAAAACAATAGAGCTTCCAAACTATCCACATATTTTCTCCAAATGACTTCAAATGGTGGAAAACATCAAGACATCTTATCCTTTCAAGGAAATGGTGAATGAATCCCTCCAATAGTAGTAAGCATAGATACTATAACAATTCACCCAAATTTTCCAACAAATCTCAATGGGAAATTTTGGCTCTTCATGTGCACCCCCACACCCTTTTAGTGCATCAATACCCTTCAAGGTTTAGGTGAATTTTGATATCCCTATATTTTAAGGCAAAATAAATGTTGATGTAATATAAAATTGGTTGGATCAATTGTTTTCCTATTTTTATGTAAATAAATTCATCGATAAAGAGAAGATCACTTTTACTCTTTTGAAAGCATCATTGCCTATCAAAAATTGGTGGGAAGTATACAAGAAGAGATTTAGTATAAATGACATTGTTCTTGCGGTGGAACTTACCTAGGATGATTTCATAGAAGCTATTAAGGAAGAATACTACCCTATTGGAGCATATGATGATTTGTATATAGAGTGGAAATAACTTCACCAATGTAAGGAAAAGTTTATTCAAGATTACACTAAAATTTTTCATTCTCTATCTGTAAGATTGGGAATCCAAGAAAGTGAAAAATACAAGGTTCTCAAATATCATGGTGGAATACAATGGTATATACAGGGTGAGATGGAACTCTTCAACCTAGAAACCCTCAGTGAAGCGTACAAGTTCATAGTGGAGATTGAGTAGAAGCATGGAAGAATGAATACAAAGAGTTAGCTTACAAAATGGAAAAGTGACAAAGAAGGTCAAAAATGATGCCAAAATTGGAAGCAAAAGGAAGGGAAGACTAGGAAATAGTGTGATTACCACAAATCTAGAACGCACTCTGAAGAAGAATGTTAAGCCATCAAGTCCCTAATTTATGAGCCATAATCCTCAACATCTACCACTCTACCTCATACAGACCCTAAAGTTGAATATATTGTAGATACTTAGCTTGATGCCATCATTACTTCATCATGGACCCATGAAGAGAGGCTAGATGATAAGGAAAGGTTGTTTCACTCTAAGTTATGGGTGAAAGGTAGGCCTCTGCATTTCATTCTTGATAGTGGGAGTCAAAATAATTTAGTCTCTACTAATGTTATGAAATTCCTAAATTTATCCATGAAGCCTAACCCAAAGCCATATAGTATTATATGGTTGAGTCCAGGGAGAAACCTCTATGTCACCCACCAATGTCTTCTCTCATATGAAATAAAACCTTTCCAAGATGAAGTCTTATGTGATGTGGTCAATCTAGATATTTGTGATGTAATCTTTGGTTAGCCATTCATGTATGATTGACATGGAATCTATAAATCAAGAACTTGAAGGATCACCCTCACTCTTGGAATATGACACTATAGCATACCAAAGGTACAACCTTCTACATTTTCTCCCTGATTAGTGCCAAGAAATTCGATCTCATGATGGTCAAGCCACAATAAGACAAAAGGGATGATGTTGTATCCCTAACTACACAAACAACGCAACAATAAAAGGAAATAGATACCAAGCTGAAGAAGTTCATTACCTTCCATCCATAGAATGATGGTCAAATAGAAACGGTGAACAATTGGGCCTTGCATAGTTCCATAAATCACAGCCCATTCCAAGTATACATCATAAATCAAATCAAAATACAACTACCACACTTAATGACAAATATTTATGTAATGGGTACCATTTATTCTCAAGGAGGGAGGAAAGATCTAAGCAATATTTCAAGCAATAATCTAGGTGATGGTTCTACTCCAATTGGTGGTAAAACTTCCAGGAGCCATAACTTTTGCACCATATCTCCGTTTGACTCCTCGTTTGAATCATTAGAAAGACAATGATGAGGGAAACATCATGAGATGACATTGAGATTTTCTAAGTGGGTTTTGACCTCAAAAAATAAATAAAAGTGACCCAAATTTAAATTTTAGTAACGTAATCTAAAAATAGTAAGTTTCTAAAAATAGTAATTCCTTAAATTATGTTTTGGGTAAATCATGGAAGTGGAACCACTTAATCTCCCTCGAGATTGGTGACCTTCCACATCCTCCTGCTACCTTTAAATTACGTATAAATGAATATGTAACCTAACATGGAAAGTAAACATCTCTTTTCAGAGATACGCATATGTTTGGGTCTTCAAATATGATCAATAAAACATCTCTTCTCTGAGATAACATTATTACAATTGTGTTGTTCTTATTTCTTGAATTATCTTTCAACCAAAAATTCTAAGTTTTGGATTAGTTTCATTGTATCACATAGAGGGATCAAATTCAACCCTCTCAAGGTGAAGGCCATTATATAAATGCCTCCACTAAACAATCTTAAATAGTTATAAATCCTACAAGGAAAGATCCAATCTATACACATGTTCATTTCGAAATTGATAGATAAGTACCACCCATTTGATCATCTATTGAAATAAGGGATTGTATTTTAATGGGATGAAGATTTTTAGATAGCATTTGAAAAAATCAAGACATACTTGGCCAATCCATCAATATTGAGACCACCAACACCTGGGTGACCACTACTCCTTTACATATCAGCAATAAAGAATGCACTAGGGGCACTTTTATCCCAACATGATGATCAAGGTAAAGAACATGATGTATATTATTTAAGCTACACTCTGGTAGCTTATTAATATAATTATACACCTATTAATAAGGTGTGTTTAGTTATGGTATTTTATACCTAAAGGTTGAAACATTATATGTTAAATAATAAAACTATTGTCATCCCTAAGGTGGATCCTATCAAATTCTTATTATCCAAAGTATCTCTTCAAGGATGCATTGCTAAGTGGGTCGTTCTCTTAATTGAATTTGACATTGAGTATCAGAATTAGAAAATAATCAAGGGGTAGGTTATTATTAATCAACTTGTAGAAGCCCCTATTGAAGATACTCAACCACTCAAATTTTAATTTCCACATGATTCGATTATGGAAATAGAACAAGCATTATAGGAACTTAAATAATGGAGGCTATATTTTGATGTCTCCTTTATATACCATAGATTTGTAGTTAGCCTATTTTTCAATAGACACTAGGGGATCTGATTCTTAAATCATTTCATATACAATTTCATTATATAAACAATATGGTTGAGTATGAGGCATTGAATATAGGACTACATATTTCCATATAGTGGGACATTTAACACCTAAAGGTTTATGGTGATTCATAGTTGATCATTAATCAAACCACTAATCAGTATCAAACTAGAGATGACAAACTTGTTCCTTATAATAAAATTATTGTTAATCTCAAAGTTCATTTTAAATCATTTTATTTTCAACAAGTTTCAAAGGCCAACAATAGATATGTTGATACAATAGTGATGATTGGATCCATGATATAGATTGATGACAATTCTAAAGAGTATTAGTTATCGATTAAGAATCTTCTTCAGCTTACACATATTATACTAGATTCATAAAGGGTATGTGTTATTTTTTGTCCCAATCCCCCACCTAAATTACCAATGGTTCTAAAAAATTTATAACTACTTCATCATCACATTTTCCTAGTTGACCTATCTAACAATAGATAGAAACTCTTTCTTTACCATTTATCATGTTATATCCTCCTGGGAAACACACTTTATCACAAAGACTATGATAAAATGCTTCTTCATTATTTATATTTAGGATAATCCAAGCTAGTACTCAAGGTGGTTCATGAAGGAATGTGTGGGGCCCACACCAATGGTGTAGTCTTAACAAAGAAGATCCTTAGAATAGGCTTTTATTGGCAAAAAATGGAGACCAATGCTTGTAATTATGTAAGGAATTGTGTTCCTTGTTAGAAATGTGGAAACTTGATACATGCACCTTATTTACTACTACAACTGATCACAACACTATGGCAATTCTCAACATGGGGCCTTGACCTCATTATAAGAATAAATCCAACATTTTAAAATAGACATAAGCATATTATGATTGCTACCAAGTATTTTACTAAGTGGATTGAGGCCATTTCGCTCACTTATGTCACCAATAATTAGATAGCCAAATTTATCCATTACCATATCATCTATTGATATGGCATCCCATCTTGCCTTATATTTGATAATGGTGGATCCTTTGTAAATAGAGATTTTAAAGACCTTTATGTAAAATTCAATATCAATCACAAGAAATCAACTCCATATAAATTGTAAGCTAATGGAAAAGCTAAGATGTCAACCAAGACCATTGTAGGCATTTTAAATAATATTTTCAATGATGTTAACCATAATTTGCACTTACAAATCTTTCCTTCCCTCTGGGCTTATAAAACTAATCATCGAACCCCAATGGGAACCACTCCATATTCCCTTATTTATGGCATTGAAGTTATTATATTAATCAATATCAAGATGCCATCATTGAAATTATCACTAGAGAATATTAAATATGATGACGATTATAGAGTCTCAAGGTTGCAAGAGCTAAAACTTCTTGATGGTAAGCATTTGGATGCCCTAGAAAACTTGTAAGACTATCAAAATAGATTGTAGAGAATATACAAGTGTATTTTCCCTTGAGTGTTTGAGATTGGTGATTTGGTCTTGCAAGATAACCAAAATAAAACAAATATTGAATACAAGAAAAAATGTAAGTTTCAACCTAATTGGTTGGGACCATATGTTATCATAGTGAACTATGGATCAAGAGCATATCAACTAGTTAAATGAAATGGTGAATAACTTATAGATCCCATGAACATTGTGTACCTAAATAGGTTTTACACTTGATAGTTTTAAATTGTTATTTACAAGACCCCTTACTTGGAGGCAAATTGTGCTAAAGTAATTTTATCTTACCATTTTTTTACTACCTTGGACCACTCTCACATAAGCCCTATTGCTTTCATGACACTAGATAGTGAATTTTTTTTGGACCATTGATAGTCTGAACACATTTTATCCTACCCTATATCATTCTCTTAGAAAACCATATTCTTTGGACCATTCTCATTGAGAACTTCATGCTTTTTCCCACCTTGAACTGTCCATTTGTTAGAACCTATTCTTTGGACCATTCTCTTTCAATTGCATACTCTTTGTTATGTCTTGGGCTTGTTGTCACCTAAACACTTTTGTCCATCAACCAATTATGATCTTGATTATGTCTCATTAGAATTATGGACACCTTCAATTCTAGTTATACAAAGTAGCTTATCTATAGTAGTATTTTATAGCTTCTTCTATAAACAAGTGAACAAGGACATCTTTTCAGCTTAGGGTATTTGCCCGCTACATGGTTCTTTAGATTAATTTCAAACTACACATTATTCTACCATCATTTTTTTTTCTTTGGTGGGCATTATTTCCTTATCAATACCCTCAATCTCATTGATTTTTGAGTATGGGCCATTACAACCAGCTTATTTATTTCTTAGAACTTCTAATCTCAAATGATCATCTCCTTGACTAGTTGGTTCCCTCTTTATACATATTTTATCCCAAAACACCAAAAACATTAAAAAATGGTCTAGAAAAGAACAAAAATAATTTCTTATGTTTTTGTACATTCTAATCCTCATGCTCTTACTATTTTACAATATCATTCTTTCTCATCCCACCTGCTTGTTGATTACAAGACCATTCTCATTTGTCTTGTCTTTTATTTATTTTACAACCTTAATAATATGTTCTAGTCATCACCTTTTTATTCTACCCAACTTCTTGGGAGAACTACATTTGGCCTGAAGTTCATGTTGGAATATGTGTCCATGGAATTATGTAGGAAGCATCTACTTGTCTTGTACATTTGGATTTAGCTTAGCCAACCCCTTCCTTTTATTCTCTTCCCCCATTTATTTTGTATTATTCTTCTTTAGTTAGGGAACAACTTTATGTCCTTGTTCTTTTTATGTTATGGTGGGAAGTAATGACTCTAATGCACATGTATGAATAATTATTTTTAAACCATACTAACTTGGTATTTTTTTGTGTGTGTTTATTTGATTTTTATTGGTGTTTTATTATTATTTATTGGTGTTTTGTTGTGATTTCCATGACTCTTCATTAATTTATTCTTATTTTCTCAATTTATTACTTCTTTTCTCACCTTCGTATTGTGTTTCCCTGTTTTATTTTTCTCTTCTTTTGGTTTTCAATAACATCTTGATGGTTCACATGGATATTTATTATTTATATCTTGATCTTATATTATTAAGTTGCTTTTTTATGTTTTTAAAACATTATTTTTCTTACTTGAATCTTGATTATTCATATCTTGATTTTAAGTTAGGTTCATTTATGTTTATCTTTTATCTTTTCTTTACTTTTTTGTTTAAATGTAAATAGTTGTAACTCTAGTTTTGGTCATTATTTTACCATTATCCTTAGTTATAGGTATCTAAATTTGAACCTAATCCATGCACTTGAAATTACATGTCATTATGAGTTATTCATATTTAGGATGCCTAATTACTTTTTCTATAGAAAACACTTTGTGCTCTAGATTCAAGTCTTAATGTCAGCGCAAATTAGATGAATAGATCTCATGATCAATATACATTATTTAGGATAAATAGGTTTAGCACCTGAATCTATGCTTATATGTGCATATCTTGGTATACATCATGAGTCTAATCAATCTTTGGTTAGTTTTCATCATCCCCCATTATATTCTCTCCCACTTTTGGGTGAATTACATTAGCTTGAGGTCCATTTGGACTATGTAGGTAACACTTGGATACATGACATATCTTGGGTTAGGTCATCCATCTTCATTCTTATATTCATCTCTTTCATCACTTTGTACATCCTAGTATGCCTAGTTTTTATGTCTTTCATGGCCATTACACCATCACATCTACGTTTGTGCATGCTCACTTTAATATATGTTTTAGGTTATATCCTTCAGCTAATTTATTTCTAATTTTCCCATGTTAGGGCACAACATTTGAATTGGTTAACAAATCTAAATTAAATCTACATGGGCAAGCCATTGTTTATTCTTTATCAATGATAAAAATTAGCCCTACTGGGGCCAAATTGTCTTATCATAATCAAATATACCCTACTAGGGCACTTATTATTATCATCTCTCTGGATACCATGTTCTTATTTTCCTCTAATTTAAATATCTCCATACTACTTCCCATGATGGCACTATTTTAGTGTGAAACTTATCGTAGGATTGATCAATGTCGTAAGTGTGCAACTCACACTCTTAAATTGGGTGAGTTCAAAGTGTGTCACTTATATGTTTGGATTGAATCCTTTCCATTCCTCCCATATTTGGAGACCATTATACCTATAATTATATTTTTATCACTGATGATAACCATACATGTAAGTATTATCCCATCTAGATTGATATATTCCATAGGTTAATATCTCACTTTCCCTCTCTTTTCAAGAGTCCATCCTTCTCTTTCATCCTAGTATGTCCTCTCGAGGGGGTATCGTGGGTCATTTATAATTTATTATTGACAATTATTTTCTTTGAAAAGACATTAATTCACCTAAATGTCTCACTATGCCTTCTCGAATAGGGGTAAAATGTAGACATCTAATTATTAACACTATTTGTGTTGAAATTATCAATCTTACTCAAATTGCACTCAAATGCACAATATAGGCTAAAATCCCTAAAAATGTGTTAAATGATTCTTTATTGTCATATATAAGTGTCAATTTAGGCTAATGTATCCATAAATGGTGCAATTCATTTTATTTGATTCCTAACTTTGATCAATTCATTTCGAGTCAAAATGGTGTTTTCACCTTTTTATGTTTTGGATCACTCTTTTCTTCTAATTTGTTAGTACACATCATGTACCTTCACTATTTTGTGTCGATAACATATTAAATGGGATAATAGTCTGTACACATCTAAATTCATCTTCTAATTCTTCTTGAGTCAAATTATAACCTAAAAATATGACTTTCTAACCATTTTGATTAATTGTGCACCAATTTCCAAATAATTACATTATAATTGATTAATCTTGTTTAAGATAATTAATTAAAATCAAGAGCTTAAGTGGATTTTCCATGGAGGTTATTGATTATTTCATTATTATAAATTGATTCTCAATATCTACATCACCTAGTGACATGATCTATTAGGTGGCATCCTCAAGCCATAAATGCAACAAATATCAAGATTATGGACACACATGCCTAATTAATGCCTTACATTTCAAATAATTATGATGATGTTTATATATTTAATTGAAAACATTAGATTAATTAATAGCTAGACATTTCAATATTGAAATGGATGGTCACATTTGATCCTATCTCATTTAGAAAATCTATAAATAGAAGTCCTCTCACCCTCATTTTTAAAATAAATATTTTAAACTTATAATGTGGAATTAGTTCCACAACCTTTCTTTGTGTTTATCATTATTTTTTATTTTCATGTTTCATTTGATAGGCATAGATTATATTTCTTATCTTGATCCTAGGTTATGCATAGTGATCTTGAGATGATAGATGAGCTTGGCATTCCTTTTTTAAAAATACAAGAACACTAGATCAAGGGGGAAAACATGTTTGGAGCTGCTCTTGGATGGTGGATTCACTTGGGAAGGTAATTGGTATTTGATTTCTCTCAACTATTCTTCATTATCATTTTTAAACCCCACTAGAATAGGTTGGCCTAGTTTGTTAAGTTTTTAATGCACTATTTGTGTTTACGTGACCAATGTTTGACTAACCAACTTTATAATCCAACACTATAGGTATAATATAAAATATTTTAATAACTTGAGTGCTTCTTGAATGTTATTTTGGTATGATTACTACATCATGAATGAATGGGGATTGATAATATATTTATACCATTCTTATCAGGAGATAGCTAACATCACATAACTTAGGTCAAAAATTGGAATACATTTCTTTTTAAAAATGGACTACTTTAGGGAACTGAATACTTATAGTAGGTTAGGACATTAACTTTGAAACTACTATCTATACTAAATATTAGTCTCTAGGAAGTACTAAAATAGGTATAAGATCAGACTTGTAGAGGTTTAACATAGGTACATTTTAAGCATTCTAGACAAGATAGGATGTTATGTCATCAATATAAGATAAGCCATACTAAGAGATAGGTGATGGGGCACAAGGTAGAGAAACTGTGAGTCTAATATAAGTAAGGCATGTTTAAAACTAAGAGAAAAAATAATTGTCTAAATTTTCAAAGTATACTAGACTGATGTACTACATAATCACAAAATTTCATCTACAAAAAGTTGTCTCTTTAATACATAATATTTATATTATTTTATTTATTATATGAATTTACTTTTGTATGTTAATCATAACCCCCATTGTAGATGTGCTAATTCAACATTGAAAATGTGGCAACCTTTGATTATACATATTTAAGTTTAATGTAATTTTTCCCTTAATTTTATAAATTTTCTTTATTATTCATGTTCTAAGTAGCTTGAAATAAACACTAGTCTTTTTATTGCTTTTCCAATATTTAGTTCATGTGCTAGTTTATAAAGGTTTCATTTTGATTGACCCATATGCCTATTTTTATACCTTACCTTTCCCTATTTTTGATTTTTTTTGGTCTTAACCACTTTACGTTATATCCATCATCATTCCACCCATCTTAAATATATTTAAATTTATCCATATCTGACCCATCTATGGTAAATAATCTACTTCACTCACATCTATTTCTCCAACAGGTTGTTTATAATATCTTATACCTCATAACTCATGCCTTGGAGTGAATTTAATTCAATATCTTAAAATTTTAGAGGCTACCTTATAAGGTTTTTAGGGTGTGAATAAAACGTACACCAATAGTATGCATTATACATTGATTATATTTTTGGACATTATCATTGATTAAGGAGGAGATTGTTGAACATTGTTATTAATTGTTGAGTTATTAGAAAAGGTGTTATCATTGATGTCAATATGTTGTCATTGATGTCAATCTAATATTCTTGATGTCAAAGGTTCCTATGAAGATGCACTGTTAAGCAATATTTGAGGTATGTGTATGAATGAGTTCTTTTTATAGCATAGTGAGTATTGTTGTTTTATGAAGGCATTAATTTGAGAGTATATTTTGAAGAATGTTCTCATGTCAGCTTGAGTGATATCATTAAGAATCAACATGAGTGAGCATAGGTCAGTATGTCAAGTGTTAAATAGCTCAAAAATCTTTGTCTAGATAGTATGAGATGGTATGTGTAGGTAGAATGATGAAATGAGTAAGATATGAAGAAGAAGAAGAAGTTGTATGCTCCAAATATTTATGCGAGTTCTAAAGATACTCTGAATGAGCCATGAAGATGTGAATGATTTTAAGAATAATTGATAGTATTTGAGCATAAGAGAGGTCATCTAAATTTTTAAGTAAAGTTTTGAGGAACTTAAAAATGATTATAAGGTCAAATCTAAAGATATATATTTTTAGATCTAAATATTCAACCAAGATACTTAGTTGAGCTTTGAAGATCTATAAGAAACTTCAAAGATATTCCAAGTGACCTAAAAATATGATCTATTGAAGCTCTAAAAAAAGAGTAAGTATATAATGTTGTTTGAGAATATGTAAGATGCATCAAATCACTCAATAAAGTTTCAAGATTCAATCTGAAAGGGTAAGTACTTCAATCCATTTTTGTAGTTAGACTAGTTCTAGATTTTTCTTAGCCTAATGAGGCATCATGAGTTTTTGGCAAGATATATGAAGAATGTTTTATTTTAGTTAAACATTTTAGGATATTTCATGACATATATATGAAGTAATGATAACTTAGGCAATGGTTAAAAAGTTCACTTCAAGACCTAATGAGACTTGCAAGTCAAAGCCTAGAAAGCAAAAAGAGAGATGGTGGCCAAATGAAGTATCAGGATTAGTTTCCATGAAGTGGGTGAGTAATTAAACATTAACAGAGGTGAGTCAAGTTTTTTTAATTATTTTCATCAAGTTTAAAGTTATGGTTTATAAGAAAAGGATTGAAAAAGTGTTTTAAGGTTTCTTGAGTGCACTTAATGAAGAGTTGTCTACCCAAGAAGGTTTTTCAAGTATTATTTAGCATGTGTAGCATTTTTTTTTGGTAGATAATTAATGTTTATACCTCAAAATTTAAACCATTTTTATTTATAAAGAGGAGATAATTTTTATGAATGACTGTTAAGACTAAAAGTTGGTCTAAACCCTCAAATAACTCTAACAATGACTTGATGTTAAAGATCTTGTTCTAAAGAGATCATAATGTATCTATATGGTAAAAAAAGTTATTTTATATTGTATTAAACTTTACAAGGAATATAAATGTGTGATTGGTTTCTCAAGTGAGTAAACAGACTCTATAGGAAAGTACTCATTTTGTAGATATTTGTTGTAGTAGGTAAAGTTGATCGAGTCAAAGTTGATAAGTAGATGAAGTCAAAGTATGATATTTATATTTATTTTCCATGAAGGTTTTTGGATAGGTTATATATCTTAGGAGTGCAAATTTGGTGATCTAAGTTGGTTAATCATTATCATACCTAGTAGTGCAGATAGTAAGAAAATGGTGTAGAAGTGAGAAGATAATTCTTGATGTATTTTTTTGTAAGAGTGATGGATTTAAGTATATATTTATGTTATTTTGGAATTAAATAATATATCCATAATTTTAATAATATTTTAAGTCATTATAATAGGCTGTAACATTAAAACCAAAATGACTTATCTAGATAAGTGGAATTTATGAGAGAGAAAGGTCAATACATTGGTTTACATGACTAATAGTTTCCATTAGAGATTATGATTTGTTTTATGTATGTTTATCTTAGGATGATATAATATGGTTTTAATTAACTAAAATACCTTAAATATATTCAATTGGGTTTCATAATTTCATGTTTCATTGATTATGTTTTAGAGTCAATTGGTAGTTTTGAGTGAACATCTTGCATAGAAGAGTTTAAGACTGTATGCTCTTAGTTCAAGCATTTGATGAAGTATTTTATGACAATTAGGTCACTATTTTTTTAATATATGAATTTTTTCCATTTTTTTTTGTAAAAAATGAGTATATACCTTAGTTATTCAAGACAAAGTTTTTGTATATGCACAGTGCTTTTATAAACAATGTTTTTAAAAAGGGGTCAAGTGGTGATTGGAATTAAAAGGTATTATGTACCCAAATTAGATTTGGATAAGGTATATTCTATTAGAATATGATTTTTTTCTTCTATTTTATGTCTTTGTATATACTTCAAGAAATATCAAAGGGTAATGTGTTGTTAAGAAGACCTATTAGATCTTCTTAAAGCCTAAGACAAGAGTAAGTGTTATTTGATCTATGGCCAACCTAATGAATTGATTGATTAATTATTAAAGGAATTTTATTTTAGTATTATAATACATAATAATGTCTAATATAATAGGATTATAATGTTTGGATGAGTAATAAGGATATAATCAAGTGACTTGTATAAAAACAAGGTAGTTTAGGCCTATTTGTAGTGTGAAGAGAGTGTAGAGAAAAAGTGAATGATATAGATCATTGGTGAGAAGGAGTTAAATCAAAACATTAGAGATATATAATTAATATATAATATAGATTATACATATGAGGATCAAGTTTAGAATACCTAATTAAGACATGAAGAGGGATAGTTGAGCAAAGAGGGCTAAAAACCAATTTGAAATGGATAGAAGTGAGAGAAGAGCTGAAGGAGAAGATCATCATCTATTATGTGAGAAAAAAATTATTATTAATGTGATCAAGTGTATCTAGTGTCTGCATTAGTGTTGAGTCATCTAGGGGGTTCGTGTCTCCTTGCAATTGGTTATTTGTTAAATCCTAGTTGAGTTGGTGATGAGTTAGTTGGGGCTGGTCCTCCATGTGAAGTGGGTGTTTCAATAAAGATTGATGTTTGTATTATAGGACTATAGTCCATTTATTTCATCAATGGATTTTATTTACTTATAAGGATCTTTTATTTAATGTATCTAATTATACCTTTGGGAATGTCAAAATGAAGATATATCTGATGTCATAAGGACACAATATTTGGTAGTCAGTTGTCAATGGTTATATTGTACCTCCAACTCCAACAAATTCTAAAAGTAAGAAGGCTAGTGAAAATAACTTTAATGAAATAAATGCCATTATTTATGGCCTATTAGAGGTAAATATTGTAAAGGTAATGAATTATGTATCATCCAAATATATATGGGATAAAATAAATACTATATATGAAGGAGACACTAAGGTGAAGTTGTCCAAGTTTTAGACCCACAAAATATAGTTTGAAATCCTAAAGATGAATGAAGATGAAACTATTTCATCCTACCTATTGAGGGTTGATAAAGTTGTCAATATCATTAGAGGATTTGGAGAAGAAGTTAAATAATCTACTATTTCCAAAAGGTATTAAGATCACTAACTCCTAAGTTTGACTCTAAGGTGTCTGGAGTAGAAGATATGTAAGATTTTGACAAGCTAAATATGGATGGGATTCATGGAATCTTGACTACCTAGGAGATGATAAATAATGAAGGAAGACCTTCCAAGAAGTAAGTAGCCTTCAAATTTGAAAAAAATTGAAAGACCAATAAATTCAAGGATGAATTATGTTTAGATGTTGTTGATGATGAACTTATATATATATATATATATATATATATATATATATATATATATATATATATGTTTACTAATAAGTTAAAGATAGGTTTAGGTAAGTATAAAGGTAAGTTTCCATTCACATGTTTCAACTATGGAAATATTTGACATTTTTTAAACAAGTGTCCTCATAAGCATAAGAATGAGGATGATGAAGAACATGATGAACCTCATCATGTAGACAAGAAATCCTATAGATTTGATAAGATCAAGAAGAGTTTTATAAATCATGAAGGCAAGAAGAAGCCATTTAAAAACAAGAGAAGATTATACACCAAAGAAGATAGTAATTCCTTGGATAAGAGTGAAAGGAGTGATGATGAAGTTATTTATTAGGTTGGAAATGAAGTCCTATTCATGGAAAAAGAAGCAAGTTGGTACCAAGAAGAAGAATGCATGACTTCTAGAGATATGTATGATAGTGAAGAAAGAGAAGCTAAAATGGATCTTAAAGCTAACCTTATGAGTTCCTTAGAATATTTGAATCTTATGAAGAATATTAAAAAGAAACTAAAGGTATTAGTTTAGGACTATGAAGAATAGATCAATTTGTTTGAAGGAAGATTAAGTGGAAACACCAAGGAGCATGAAGAGATCATCCAACAAGTAGAAACCCAGATGGATATTATGACAACAAGACTAAAGGATAAAGAGGAAGAATGCACTAGGTATGAAACTAAAATGGAATCCTTGAAAGCTTAATTGGATCAAACATATAGTAAATTGAAGACATTTATAATGTTTGAAAAGAGTACTGATTCTTTAGATAACATCTTGAGTAATGAGAAGTTTTCAAGTGATAACATGGGTCTTGGTTTCACAAAAGACCAAATGGAGGTTACTCAAGTCAATAATAAGGATAATGAAGACAAGAATGTCAACATGAACATATCTATCATATAGTCAAATGCCATTAGGTATGCAAGTTATTTTAATGGTCATTATTTCTTTTCTAAATAGTTTTGTCATAGAGAAAGAGACTGTGTAAGTAAAGACTATATAAGATCATTCAATAATATATATTCATGGGGCTATGTAAGGAATCATGATATGAGAGATGTTGTGTGATACAGCTATGATCAAAGAGGACACATTTCAATATATTGCAAGATGAGGTGTATGAAAAAGACTAGTCAAGACAAGAAGGTTCATAGTCATGCCACTAAGAAATAGATCAAGAAGACAAACCCTATAGATAAGGTAAAGGTGGATTAAAATAATAAAGAATAATATTATATGAAATCTTAAAGTATAGATATTGGTTGCTCAATCCACATGTTAGGAGATAATAAAGGTATTGGTTCTCATATGGTTTATCAAATAAGTAAGAATGAAGAATTGATGAAGAATAAGAAGGATGAAAAGGTGAGTCAAGATCAAATCATAAACCAAGGTGGTATTTTTTATACTATAAAGCATAAGTCATAAGTGAAAAAATGTCAATAACACTTGTTATATGTGTGTGTTGACAAGGTAGTCAAAGAAAAGAAGAAGGATGACAAGGTAGATAATGAAAAGGCCAAGTTAAAGGTCAAGCCTAAGATGATAATCAAGCCTAGAAGGATGTTGAAGAACATTTAATATTTTAATAATATGGAGATTTGGTAATCTCCTAAGTTCATGTTGTTTTAGTGACCTATAAAAAGGGGTGACTCCATTAAGATTCATGGAGACATTCTTATATCAATAGAAGTATAAGGTATCAATCAAAGAAAGTTTCTTTATGAGAATATTCCAAGTTGTCTATGTTGTCAGCAAGGAGATGAAGATGGATATTATTCATTCCTATGTTAGTAACTCTATGATTTGAAGTGTATTAGGAAGCATGATGAGATATGTAATGTTGTTATAAAGTATCTGAAGTAAAAATTGTTGACACCTAAAAGTGACCACCAACGACCTACAATCAAGGTTTAAACCAATTTTTATCAAATATCACAATTTGGCCTAAAAAACTAAAACATTCTAAATGATTTGAATATGTTTTATACAAGTGCCAATTTTGGCCAATATATCCCTACATGGGGAAATGCATTATATGAGACTACTAACTTTGATTAGATCATTTTGAGTCAAAATGACATTTTTGCACATGGGTGCTCTGAATTTATCTTTTCTACCAAATTTATTACATGATACATGTTCCCTTGTTATTTTTTGTTGGAAACATCCTAAATGGGATAACAGATCAGATGCATCTAACATCACCTTTTATTTCTAGTCTAGTCAAAATTTGAGCTAATAGTATGACATTTTGACTAGTTTGATTAATTGAGCACTAATTTATAAATAATTTGAACCAAAATTGACTAATCATGTTTAAATATAATTAATTTGAATTAAGATCTTAAATGGATTTGCCATGGAGGTTATTGATTATTTCTTTATTGAATTTCTACATCATCAAGCGACATCATTCTATGGGGTGGCATCTACAATACATAAATGCCACAAATATTTGATTAATCCCTCCCATGCCTCTTTAATGCCTCTTTATCCCAAATATTTATGAGGGAATTTATTTATTTTTTCCTAAAAAATTGAATGTATTCTTAGCCACACATCTTCATCTTGAGATTGACAGTTCAAGTTCATTATGATAAATTGCAAAAATCTATAAATAGAAGGCCTCATAACCATAATTAAAAAAATTATATCTTGGTATAAACTTTTAATGCCAAAATGATTTCAAAATCTATTTGATATAGTGTTATTGTACCAAAGTTTTGAGAGAAGCTACAAGCCAAAGTCACAATCCGAAGCCACAAATCTAATGGTGTCAAGAGGAGGTGGATATATTCAAAGATCCATTGCCAAGTAAAGTTGAAGTACAAGCCAAGAAAGCCACTCTACAAATCATTTGGAAGTTCCAAGGAAGATGAAGGAATGTTTCTTTCATGTTTTAGTTGTTTTTTTCATATGCATGTTTATTACTAAGCTCCCCTAGTGTCTAAGCCTATATATGTCATGTTTGTTAGTGATTTATTTTCATTTTGATTTCATTATGAAACTAAAACATGATCTAACCCCCTCTCTTGAGTTAAATTCCTAAGTCATAGAAATATGCATATAGTTGGTATATAGAGGTAAGCCTTTTATATCTATTTGTATGAGTAGTTGAGTTTGATCTATAAAGATAAATGAGGAGTCCCTAATTATGTAGTTGGTATCAAGTATGGGATAGGCTTGTGTATGGTTAAGATTTTGATCTCCTTATATCATATCAAAGAAGGTAAGTGATTTGAGTCTCTCATTCTTTGAAAGAAAATATGCTTGGTCCAAGGGGGACCTGTTAGCTTTGAGTTCTGTGTCAAGAAAGTGATTTCCTTTTTATATACATAGAGTTAAGGAGAGATTATGTCTAAGACACTTCATATATTGTGTTTGTTGATATTTTAATGAATCAACTAGGAGAGTGACCTGATTGAGAGAAGTTTTAGAGAATGGTTGTCATAGGTGGTTGGCATAGTTTCTAAATACTATGTGTCATCTAGTATCTTTGAGAGATAGTATCACCTCAAAGGGAGAAAGTATGATTTGAGTAGTTACAAGTGACATTTGATGTCTAATACTAATATAAGCATGGTGGATGCTTGGATTTAGGGGGATATTTTTAGGTTATTGATAGAGCTTGATCTATGTTTAAATGGTCTTGTAATATGAGTTCATTCTAAAAGATATGATAGTTTTTGAAGACCTTTGTCATTAATGTCAGAGGGGGAAAATGATTAGAAAATATCAAAAAGGTAGAAAGATTAAAAAAATAAATAACCAATTCTAATAGATGATTGCCACCAAGAGTGATTGAAATAGTTATTTTAGTGTGTTTTTCATCAATGATAAAGGGTGAGATTGTTGGACATTGTCATTGATTAAGGAGGACATTATTAAGCATTATCATTGATTACTAAATTACTAGAATAAGTGTTCTCATTGATGTGATTTTTTTTCATTTATGACAATATAAGGTCATTGATGTCAATCTAATTTAATTGATTTCAAAGGTTCCTTTGAATATGCATGGTCAAGTAATATTTGAGGTATGTGTATGAATGAATTTTATTTTCAGCATAGTGAGTTTTGTTGATGCATGAAAGTATTAATGTGATAGAATTGTTTGAAGAATATTTTAATATCAGCTTGAGTGATATAATTCAGAATCATAATGAGTAAGTACATGTTAGTATGTAAAGTTTCAAATAACTTACAAAGATATTTCTAGACCTTGTGAGATGGTATGTGTAAGTAGCATGATGAAATGAGTGAGATTTGAATAAGAAGTTGTATGATCCAAAGATTTGTGTAAGTAGTTCTAAAGATGTTTTGAAGGAACTACAAAGATGTGAATACTCCAAAGAATAATTGATAATTTTTGAACATTAGAGAGGTCATTTGAGTTTTTACATGAAGTGTTGAGGACACTGAAAATGATTAGAAGGTGAGCTCTTAAGATCTATGTATGCAGCTCTGAAGATGTTACAAAGATCCTTAGTCAAGCTCCAAAGATATATAAGTAGCTCTGAAGATGTTCTAAGTGAGATATAAAGATGATTTATTGAGAATAAAAATAAAATTGAGTATATAAGGTTGATTGAGCATACATAAGAGGAATTTAAGAAATCAAGAACATTTCAAGGTGAAGTATATAGGGGTAAGTACTTCAGTCCAAGTCTGGATCTAGATTAGTTCTAGATCTTACTTGGTCTAATGAGGCATTGTGAGTTTTTGGAAAGACATATAAAGAATGTTTAATTATATTTAAGAATGATAGGATATTACATGACATATAAATGAAGTGTTGAGAGATTGAATAGTGGTTAAAAGGTCAGCTTCAAGACCTAATGAGGCTTTAAATCAAGGCTTAAGAAGTAAAAAGAGAGATGGTGGCCAGATGAGGTATCATGATCAATTTACATAAAATGGGTAAGTATTTAAACATTGAAAAAGGTGATTAAAGTTTTTTTAAGTATGTTCATGAAGTTTTAGGTCGTGGTTTGTAAGAAAAGTGTTGAAAAAATGTTTTAAGGTTTCTTAAGTACACAAAATGAAGAGTTGTCTACCCAAAAAGGTTTTTAAAGTGCTTGATAGCATGTTTAGTATTTTAATAAGATCATAAGATATTAGTTATATATAAGTAAGGTTTCTAGATTAAATTCAAAATCATTAGTTTCTAGAAACAAGAGTTAAGTTTTATGAATGCTCGTTATGACTGAAAGTTGGTTTAAACCCTTAAAGAACCATAACAATGACCCAATGTTGAAGATATTGTTATAAAAAGATAAAAATTATTTTTTATGGTAATATAAGTCATTAGAGGCTGTATTAAACTCTCCAATACATCTCCAGGTGTGATTTATTTCTTAGGTGAGTGAATAGACCCTACAAATAAGTACTTGTTTTTTAGAGATTTGTTGTAGCAGGTAGAGTTGACGAAGTCAAAGTTTCTAAGTTGATGAAGGTAAAATTATGAAAGTCATAGTTTTTTTCCATGAAGTTTTATATATAGGTTCAATATATTATGATTAAAAATTTGGTGAGCCAAGTTGGTCAGTTGCTAATTGTTAATCGCAGGATATACTAAGAGGGGCAGTGAATCAGTATATCATATATCTTATAAAACTTTCCTTTAACCAAATTCCACTTAATCAAACATTCAAGATATGCAATAAAACTCAAATAATAAACACCACACAAGATAGAGAGAGACACCAGATATAATGTGGAAACCCAATGCGGGAAAAAAAATGGAGAACAATCTCAAGTATATGAATGAGCACCAACCCAAACAATATTCACAAGCCAAGCTTATAGGAACACTAACCCATTTTTTAAGCACCAACCCAACAACTATTCATGAGCACTAACCCATAGGAGCACCACACCCCTTTGCTGACCACCAACCCAACTACTATTTGTGAGCACCAACCCACAGGAACACCAACCCCTTTGCTGACCACCAATCTAGAAACAATTCATGAGCACTATCCCACAAGAGCACCAAAGCCTTTGCTAAGCAACAACCCAGCAACAATTCATGAGCACCAACCCACAGGAGCACCAACCCCTTTATGTATACCACACACCTATCTCTCAATGTTGCTATCTCAACAAATGATAGATCAATATAACATCTCTTTCCTCTCTCTCACCTTTTATCTTCTAAGCTAGATATAACAAATACATATCATATTCATCTCTAATAATTGCTCTTCTAAGTTAGATATTACAATATAAAATCAACCTCTTTCTCTCATATTATAAATGGGTTCTCAATCCTTTATTTATAGCTTTCCAAATGACGTTTGGACTTATCCCTTTGTGACCCTTTAATCCTCATGGAAAATGGTGCCAAACTTGTATGACCCTTCATATTCTTGCTTTTGAAAAGTCATGTGGTGACCCTTCATGACCAAAAACATCCTTCCATCTTTTACCCTGATATTGGTGACTTTTTCTATTCCTTAAAGTGTCCCTTCATGAGAAATTGTGCACTTCCTCTTTTATCTTCATTTGGTGACTCTTGGAATTCCCCAAGATGACTCTACATGGGAAAATGCATCCCATCCTTCTTTTGTCTTTATCCTATGGCTCTTTGACTTCTCCGTGGGCCCTTCTTTTGTCTCATATGCAACCAAAATATATTCATTAATATTAAATAAATATTAAATCACATTAGCCAAGATATATCTATTACAAACAACATTAAATGCAATGGGGCCTTTATCACCAATAATGCTAGACCTTTCACATCAGTGACAATATTTCCAACAATCTCCCCCTTTGTCATTGATGGAAACCTCAATCTTGAAACTACCACATCTTTTCACCTGCACATACTGTCATTTGAAAACATACAATAACTCCCCCTTACTGTAGCAACCTGTCCTTGTTCCCTGTACCTTTGTTTTTGCACCTGTACCTATACCTATTATTCTCCCCCTTTGACATCAATGGAAAAGGGCCTTATTAGAGCTAAAACTTAGCTCCCCCTCTACTAATTATGAACATAAATGGTAGGAAGTAATATAAATTACTCCCAACTCCTCTTGCTGATCTTTAAATGTATCCTTTGATCGTGCCTTTGAGAAGATATCTGACAAAAAATATGCATTATTCCCTATCCTTTGAGCATCTGCAATCAACTCATTTGAATATTTTATTCTAATCTCACAACCTTTAGTATGAAACCTTAATGTGTATCCCTGATCACATATTTCACCAACACTCAATAGATTATGCTTAAGACCTTTTACATATAAAACATTCTTAGTCTTAGTTCTACCATAATCTAAACTCAAAGTACCTTTTTCAGCTATCTTGGTAGTGGTTTTATCTCTAAATCTCACTGTACCACCATTGATATTCTTTATAGATATGAACTTACTTTTATCTCCTATCATATGCCTTGAACATCCACTACCAATTAACCATGGCTGATCTTTACCTCTCACATGCAGAGCTGTCTGCACCATCATAGAATCTTCAGGTTGTTTCTTCTACCATGAACATGTCTGAACCTTCTTCTTAATGAATGGAGCTTTGAAAATTTGATCCTTATTGACTGACTTGAACATGCTTCTACAATACCAAGCTATGTGTCCAAAGTTGTTACACTTGTAGCATACTATGTTCTCTTCATCAAAGCTTGATAGAGGAGCAAAAGAGTTATGGCTTCTACTGGACTCTACTTGACTTTCATTTTCCTTATTTCTGAAATTGTTAGCTATTTTTATACATTCTAATTCCTTGTGACCATATCCATTACAATAAAAACAATATCCATAGAAATAAGACTTGTTTGTATATCTCTGACTTGATTGTCTTTTCTAGCTTTGTTCTCTCTAGCCTTCTCTATTTGAAATGTCCTCTATATTTTTCACTTCTCCCCTTTTTGTTTCCTCTTTTGTAAGAGCTTAAACATAGCTCTTTTTCTTTTTAAATCTGATCCCTATCTTATCTAAATTTGATTTTGGAATTTCCAATATCTTATTCAGCATGTTAGTGCTATCTTCAAATTTTGAATCACTGACTACTTTATCACTGACTGCTTTCTTAATATCTTATTTTAAAGAGGAAATTTCAATAGCATACCTTTGATATTCTTTTCTTTCTATTTTGAACTATGTTTTGAGGTCTTCTTCATTATTCTTGGCTTCTTCAAAGTGTGCTTGTAGATCTTCAATCATTTCCTTTAACTCTTGTTCATTTTTGTCGATCTGGTGCTTTAATCTTCAATTCTTCTTCTGAACAGCTTCTAACTCTTCTAAGGCACAAATGAGCTCTCCTTCATTAATCACTTTATCTTCATCCTCTTCTTCTTCTTGATCATCTTCATGTATGGCCATGAATAGAATCTCTTCTTATTCTAAATCATTGACTCCACTGTCTTTGCCTAAGCTAGGATCCTTAGAATACAGGCTCTTCATCTTGAATCCCTTCTTAGATTTGCCTTTGAAATTATTCTTGTATGTAGGCTTTTCTTCTTCATCATCATTAACCTTATCTAGGCATCTAGCTAAAAAATGTCCAATATTTCCATAAATAAAACATTTAAAAGGTGATTTTCCTTGATATTTACCTATTCTTCTTTTTAGCTTGTGAATGAAAAGTGCTCCATTATCATCTTCATCATCACTATAACTATCACTTGATTCTTGAATATTACCTTTCTCCTTCTTTGATGTCTTGAAAGCCACTTCTCTCTTTCAAGGTTTATCTTGTTCTATCCACATCTCATATGCCATGAGAATACCATGAAGCTCATCCATCTTTAGCTTGGCTAAATTCTTCATCTCCTCGATTGCCGAAACCTTTGCATCATATCTCATTGATAGAGATCTCAAAACCTTTTATACCACTGTTGAATCTTCCAACGTTTCTCCAAGACCTTGAATCTAATTTATGATCTGATCAATTTGCAAGAGATAACTTGTTATATCTTCTTCTTCTTCCATCTTTAAACTTTCAAACTGCCTTCTAAAAATCTATAGCTTACCTTACTAAACCTTTCCATCACCTTTGTAAATATTCTCAAGTTTTACCCAAGTTTCATGAGAAGATTTACATTGCATAACTTTAACAAATTCAGATTCACATAAACCACATAAAATAACATTTAAAGCTTTAGCATTACATTCACTTGCCTTATTTTCTACTCGAGTAATTGTAGATGTATGTGGCTCTTCATATTCCTCCACCACTGCTTTCCATATGTCAAATCCAAGGTCCATCAAATAAACCTTCATTCCATGCTCCAAAAAGCATAATTCTTCCCATCAAACAAAGGTGCCTTATTTGTATAAATCCTTCCTGTGACCTAGCCATCGTGCTTTCCCGATCTACCTTCAAGCTGTAAAACTTTTCAAAAAGGAACCTGATCTGATACCAATTGTTAAGCATGGGATATACTAAGAGGGGGGGTGAATCAATATATCATATATCTTATAAAATTTTCCTTTAACCAAATTCCACTTAATCAAACATTCAAAATATGAAATAAAACTCAAACAATAAACACCACACAAGATATAGAGAAACACTAGATATAACGTGGAAACCCAATATTGGAAAAACCACAGAGAACAATCTCAAGTACATGAATGAGCACCAACCCAAACAATATTTGTAAGCCAAGCTTGTAGGAGCACTAACCCCTTTGTTGAGCACTAACCTAGCAACTATTCATGAGCATCAACCCATAGGAGCACCACACCCCTTTGTCGAGCACCAACCTAGCTACTATTCATGAACACCAACCCACAGGAGCACCAACTCCTTTTCTGAGCACCAACCCATAGGAGCACTAACCCCTTTGCTGAGCGCCAACCCACAGGAGCACCAACCCCTTTATGTATACCACACACCTATCTCTCAATGTTGCTATCTCAAAAAATGATAGATCAATACAACATCTCTTTCCCCTCTCTCACCTTTGCTTTTCTAAGCTAGATATAACAAATACAAATCATATTCATCTCTCACAATTGCTCTTCTAAGCTAGATATTACAATATCAAATCAACCTCTTTCTCACATATTAAAAATGGATTCTCAAGCCTTTATTTATAGCTTTCCAAATGACCTTTCACCTTCCCACTTTGTGACCCTTCTATCCTCATGGAAAATGGCACAAAACTTGTATGACCCTTCATATTCTTGCCTTTGAAAAGTCATGTGGTGACCCTTCATGACCAAAAATATCCTTCCATCTTTTGTCCTCATCTTGGTGACTTTTCATATTCCTTAAAGTGTCCCTTCATGAGAAATTGTGCCCTTCCTCTTTTGTCTTCACTTGGTGACTCTTGGAATTCCCCAAGATGACTCTTCATGGGAAAATGCGTCCCATCCTTCTTTTGTTTTTATCTCATGGTTCTTTGAATTTTCCATGGGCCCTTCTTTTGTCTCATATGAAACCAAAAATATATTCATTAATATTAAATAAATATTAACTCACATTATCAAAGATATATCTACTACAAACAAAATTAAATGTAATTGGGCCTTTATCACCAATAATGTCAGACCTTTCACATCAATGATAATATTTCCAACACTAACAGACTTAGTAGTGCAGATAGTAACAAAATCAAGTAGAAGTGAAAAGATGATTCTTGATGTATTTTCATGTAAGAGTGATAAATTAAAGTTTATGATGATTTTATTTGAGACTTTAATGATATATCCATGTTTTCAAAAATATTTTAAATTGGTATAGGAGGTTGTAACATTAAAGCCAAAATGGTTTATCTAGTTGAGTGGAATCTAGAGAAGGTCAATAGATTAGTCTACAAGACTAATAGTTTCCATTAGATATTATGATATATTTTATGTATATTTATCTAATAATTATATAATATCTTGTTCATGTGTTTAAATTCCTTTAACCTATTCAAATAGGTGTTAGAAGTTCATGTTTACTTGATTGTGTTTTGGACTTAGTTGACAGTTCTGAGTGAACACATTATAGAGAAGAGTTTGAGCATTATTATCTAAGTTGAAGAATTTTATAAATGTTTATATGACCATGATGTCATCAGGTTTTATAACATATTATTTTTTCCATGTTTTTTTTAAAATATTGATTATATGCCTCGTTTGTTCAAGATATAGTTTTTGTATATGCATAGGCCTTTTATAAATAATGTTTTGCAAAAGGGTTCAAGTGGTGGTTGGACCTAAATTGGATTTGGATAAGATATATTAGAGTTTAATGTGATTTTTTCATACAATTTAAGGTTTATTTGTATGATTTAATAAATATCATGGGTAACATGTTGTTAAGAAGACATATTAAGTCTCTTTAAAGCCTAAAAAAAGATTAAGGGTTAATTGTGCTATGAAAAACCTAATGAATTGATTGATTCATAATTAAAGGAAATTTATTTTAGTATTTTTATACCTATTCATGTATAACCTAAGATTATAATAATTTTTATCTGGCTAAGAAAGATTGATCAAGTGACTTGTATAAAAGTAAGGTAGTTTAGGCTTATTTGTGGTGCGAGGATAGTGTAGAGAACAAACAAATGATATAAATATTTCATGAATATAAGGTGGTCAGGAAAACCATAAAATATATGTAATTAATATATAATAGATTTTATAAATATGATAATAAGGGTCATAATACCTAATCAAACCATGAAGAGGGCTAGTTGAGCAAAGATGGTTAAAAGCCAGTTTTAGAGGGATAAAAGTGAGCGAAGAGGTGAAGGAGAAGATCATCATATATTGTGTAAGAAACAAATTATTATTAATGTGATAAATTTTATTAGGTTTTTGAGTTATTTATAAGTCATATAGGGGGTTGGTTCCTCCTTGCAAGTGGGTGCTTGTTAAAGCCTAGATAAGTTGGTACTGAGTTAGATGGGGTTAGTGTTCCATGTGAAGTGGGTGTTTCACTAAAGATATATATTTGTCTTACATAAATTTAGTCCATTTTATTCATAAATAGGTTTTATTATCTTTAAGGGTTTCCAACATATATGTTATTGTCATGTGTTTCATGGTCTTATGATTTGATGCTTATGCTTTCTAAGATGTGCATGCTTATTAGAATGGTTCACTTATGATTTAGTGCAATTGAATGAAAAGTTTTGAATATTGATTCACCCCCCACCCCCCTTATTCATTATTATTCTAACATGTATTTTATTTTAGTGACTTATTCATAATTTTGAAAGAATTGGGCATATTTACTCAATGTGAAATAATGTATATATGTGTGAAAATATGTGCCAACAATTCCAATCTCAAATGTTATGTGTGTGTGTGTGTGTTTGTGTGTGTGTCTATACACACACACACACACACACACACACACACACACACACACATATACATATATATATATATATACACACATATATATATATATATATGTATATACATACATATATATATATATATATATATATATATGTATGTATGTCTGTGTGTGTGTGTGTGTGTGTGTGTGTGTGTGTGTGTGTGTGTGTGTGTGTGTGTGTGTGTGTGTGTGTGTGTGTGTCTGTATGGATGTATGTATGTTTGTATGTATGCATGTATGTGTGTATGTATATATATATATATATATATATATATATATATATATATATATATATATATATGAGTTCCATTATAATGTTTATCACACCATCTACATTTTAGGTAGATCATCAGATCCTAAAGAAACATTTGATTTTAAAAACTAGTTGTTATTGTAAAAGGCTTAGTAGTGACATGTATGGTTCATACTGATTGGCAATACTTAACCAACATGATGGTAGTGACCCATGCATAGATAAACTAAACTAAGGATCTAGTTATGTCTATGTAGGATAATAAATAGGTTTAAAATAGACATTGGGGTTCTTTTAGGTGTGTAAAAATAAAAAAATATCAAACTTATTAGGTACAATGTAGGTCTGAGAGAATGGAAGAACATGACTATATTTTCTAGTTTAATTCATGAACATTAAATTTAATTTAATCTTATTATTTTCAAGTACTAATGCCATATTTTAGCATCTACATATACCTCCATTTTATTGTAGTAATGGAATAGCTATATTAAAAGGTGAGAAATACTTGAGTGTGTAAAACACACTTTTTATTTTTTAGGAAGTTATAATTGATAAGGTCACTCAATAAAAAAAATCCAACCACCATGTATCAATTAATCTCTATGTATTTATGTTTTAAATTTGAATATAATTTTTTTAATTGAAAGAGTAAGGAAAACGTTCACCTGTGTGTTGTTGAAAACCATGTCTCCCTTGAAAATTTTTAGAGATGATGGTTTTATGATGAAACATTGTGCTTCATTGTTGAATCCCTTGGATATTTATTTCTATATTTAACTCTGTATATATTATGATTCCTTTTCTAAATTGAATGGATATTTGGGCTTAATTAAACCCAAATTTGAGTAACTATGTAGGAACTTAGCTTTTGAAAACAACATGTACCAACCCTCATAAATTTTGGGATAAGTATGTAATGTACTAACCAAAATAAATATGTATAAAATAAGGAGGTAATGACATTATATGTTTGTTATAATTAAAAACTAAATCAAACACTATATATGAATTATATGTTTTTTTATAAATTTGGAAAAAAAATTATCTATATAAAACAAAATTCATTATCCAAAGAGAATAATTTCTATGCCCCCGTCATGACTCTATATTTTACTATATAGTTTTGTTAGAGTTCACTTAAAGAAGTGAAAATTAATGTTCAAAATAAAATGAAAAATATTACTATCCCCATCATGACCTTAGATTTGATAAGTTTGAAGTGTAATGACATCCATTTATCATTCAGCTTTAAACTCTATTTTTTTATATGTGCATGAAACAATATCAAGGATTATGATTCATAAAGTGTGTATAAATACATCAACCATTATCATGTCTCTTGAATATGTACCAATTGATATAAAATTTTATACATCTACATGTAAAATATAATAACTTGTATCTCAAATTTATGTGTATATGGATACCTTTGATTCATGTTATTATAAAATATATACATATGCCTAAGCAAATGAACTTAAGTATGTATGAATCTGTAGTCAAGTATTTGTAAAATGAGTCCATATTCATGACATGCACACCCATAATTTGTAATTATCTTCCAATACTTGTTATGTGACTAAAAATTGTGACATATGAACCATTTTAAATCTCTAAAGTCAATGCACTAATCTAATTTATATTTATTGAGACTTGTGTCTCTATGGTAATCTAATATCCCCCTTTTGAGATAAAATATGTTTCATGTAAGTCACTCATCTCAAAATAAGAGTTAATTGTATCATGTCATATATAGAGATAACATGATGTATAATCATGTGAACATGTAGATAAATTTTCATAATATTAATGCATATGAGAATAAATACATGTATGTAACATATAAAATTCAATTCATATAAGTGCCATGTCTAGATAGGTGTCTCAATAAAGCTTGTAGTATAAATATAACTATATAAGTCTATATATTAATAATGAATGATATTAATCATTTCACTCTCAATTTCAACAAGCTCAAAAATTACAACAAGTTCAAGATTTAGTTTCAAACATAAGGCAAACGGATGCATATAATAGACATGATATTTTGAAACCATCAAGGTCAATGTCCACATGTAAGGAATATTAAGAATTTAAAAATCAAGGGTCATAAACATATCACATCAATTAATTCCATGGAACACCAGCATGGGACATAAATATGTCATAGAAAAATAAGGCCAAGTACCACACATAGGGGACCTAAATATTTTGTAAAAAGATAAGGCCAAGGCCCACATTCAAGGGACATAAATATTTTTTAAATAATCATAAGTACCTTCATATAATACTAAATAAAAATAAGTATATCGTGTAAGAGACTAACAACATTAATTAACCATACAACAAGAAAATATTAGTCTAAAGCATCTATATTTATCAATTTCACATCATAGTATAATATCATATCCATGTATAATTATGAATATATGAGCAGATTTTAATACAAGTTTGAGTAATATATGTATCCAAACATGGTAAAGATGTTATATAAATATATAACCTAAAATATTGAAATATATGGAATAAGATGCCTACATTATCAGCCATGGCTATTGGGTAGATAAAACTCCAACATCTCTGTGTCCATATGAAACATGTATGTCATACTCAATATGCATATACCATGAAAAACATGTGAATGAAAATAATATACCATATAGCAAACATGTGATAAATAATATTTGTAAATATTTGAATATGGCATGTATGTCATCCCTAGGTCTTGGATTATTATTTTTTTAATAGTTTCAATTTTTTTTTAATTAATTATTTTTTTTGTAATTTTTCAATATTTGTAATTAGTCAAGTAAGGTCAAGTGCTAGTGGTTTTAGACATATATGAATGGGATAGAAAAAATAAATATAAAACATGTGTCAAGGCACAATATTAACTAGGTCTCATACCATGGGAATGTGTATTAATTGAAATCAATCAATATTCTCCCAATGTATATTTGTATCAAAATAGTTAATGTCAATATTGTATGCATAAATAAGGATCTGCATGCTCCCAATGAATAAAAATTGAAATAAAGAAATATTATCATATTTTATATGTTTATCATAATAATTTATCTCAATATTGTATGTGGAGATAAGTATTTGAATGCCCATAATGGGAAGAAATCAATGTGTGCTCATATAACATTTATATATAAATGTATGTCATCATGTAAGCTTAATTAAAACCATAAAATGTATAAGTATTATAATGAAACAAATCATGTGAACTATAATAATTTTAGGATAAGTTTTATGGATTTTTAGATTATGATAACAATCAAGAGGCAAGGGCCAAGTGAAAATAAAACCAAGAGGTAGAAGAATGGTTAATGAAAACTCATATTAGGACATTTACCTCAAAATAGAAGATTAAAATGGATGTGACAATTGACAGGTGATGTAAAAAATAAAATATGGAATCTTAAATAAATATTTCATCTAGATGATACATATACCAAGTTTAATTCCACATGTATCATCTATATCATCAATCGAAATATCATTAAATTTATTGTCTTCATATTTTTGTATTCATCATTATCATACAAATCTTCTCAATTATCTTAGTCATAATCATCGATGTAATACTCAATATTATTTATTATAATTTGGTATTAGAATCACTAATATGATATAAAATAGTATAATATCTTATATTAATATATATGGTACTCAAGTATACACTTGAAAGTAAAATGTTGATTCTAATTGTAATGATTTAATGAGTGAAATATGCTCAATATAATAAGTATAATACAGTAATGAGTATCTAAATTTTTTATTTCATTTTTTTATTGTGATTGTGTTAGGGTAGTGGAAATTAGACTAAATAAGGAATGCTATTAATTCATTTTTTGGACTATTATTATGTTTGTGTAAGGTCAGTTTTATCAGATTTTGGTGGGTGTTGACTATTGATACTTACCTATTCTATTTGGTATTGACCTATGTTTAAAATAAATTATTTGAGCATAGGGTCACCTTCACCTATATATAAAACCTTTATATATGTGATGTGAAACCTTGATGATGAATGTAACTTCCATAATTAGTCTCCTCTAACTTGAAACCCTAGGTGTGCTTGTGAGGGATAGAAAATTACAAAATTTAGGAAGCAATATTGGGATGATTTGACAAAAATTACCAGCATTTGATGATTTACCACTACCTATGTATCCAATTATTAGAGAATATAAATCAATCCATAAATAGTTCTCCCACATAGTGTGATTGTGTAATTGTGTTACTTTGTTATATAATTGTAGCTAATGATTTGGATTTGATATTTGAAAATACATAGTTTTACCATGTTTTTTATGATTCACAATTGGATTATGAAATTTCTAAATGACTGATTAACAATTTAGGAATAATAAGGAAGATTTTCATAGTATGCATTAGTTTATATATGTGTTCTAGATATGTTCCAAGTCCATTATGAATATAGGCCTTGATTTTTATGTATATGAGTTCAAATGGATAATTTATTATTCTAATGACATGTTAAGAGAATTGGATGAAATATAGATATAAGCACTATGCAGTATGACCCTAATTCATAGTAGACATTAAATATAAACTACTTATGTTACTTTTTGACATTCATAATCTTTAATTTCTAGTTGTAAGGAGTTAATTTTCAAAGTATAGCCTTAAATGTCGTCAATACCAATTGAATTAGGATAAATGATCAAAATGCCTAGGTGATGAAACCTAATTTATTATTATTTCATATGATTACTTTAATTTCCACATGGATCATGTTTAGTAGAGAGAGACTCAATGTAAAATAAAAACTCAAGGATAAAAATAGACATATTATACCATTTAGGATTCTTAGTAACTTATGAAGGTTCAAACTCTATGCCTATTTGACTTTGCATAAAAAATTATTCCTTAAAAAATAATTAGGTTTGGAATTCCATGCATAATAATTATATCCTCAAGTTAGCATGTTAGGCTTATCAAACATGTTTGTAAATTTTATCATGAACAAAAATGAATAGGTGTGGTGTAGTGCATCAAATTTATAGTGAATGTATGTCATCGTGAGAATATAAAAGGAGAAATAACAACTTTATATTAATGTCGACACATTTTAAAACTAATTTATAATTATGTTATAATATAATAGAATAAATACCACATAACTGTATAAATATTTTTAGATTTTTATTCAAATCCTAATTTAACAGTGTAAAAAATGGAAAAATTAAATAAAAACGTTTTCCATACAAAATAATTATGATATGAGAAACTATCTAAAAAATGATAAAAATTTTCATATTAAAAGGAAATACACTAAAAAATACCTTATGGATACAAATTTATTTTGATTTAAAGTTATGTGAATAGGGTTTCCCCATAAAGTAACAATGGTTTCCTTAGTGGGGAGTGTGACCTCATGTCACATCAATCCTAAGTTCTTATTATCAACATTATTAAATACATATGTGATAATTTCACTTCCATTGGGCTCCAATAGTTCATATATAAGCATGGTTCAATGTGTAAACACTCATATTTGGTATTACTCACTTGAAATGTGTAATTTGACAAAACCTTAACACACTTAAGTTATACTCATATACATGACTCTTATTCTCCATTCCTATACATATATATATATATATATATATATATATATATATATATATATATATATATATATATATATATATATATCTGTGTGTGTGTGTGTGGGTGTGGGATTGACTCTTCAAATTTTCATTATTGTCCACATTAATTTAAATATTTTTATTCAAATTATTTATATGATTCTCAATTGTCTCTTAGACTCAGACCAACTATTCCTACTTTTCTAGGACACTATTTTTTTGTTTTGTAGATAGGTATTCTACCACCTACTTTTTGACTCAAATAAGACTTTTCACCACAACCTTTACTATGTTTAAAAATTAAAAAAATGTCCATAAGTTCCAACTAACATATTTTTAAATTTAGTTAAAAAAAATACCAAAAATATTTCCCTATTTAAACACATCATGTCTAAGAATTTACCTCTCTTCTCCTATCTAAACATTGAGAGAAACTAACCAAAATATTCCAACTTTAAAATCATCAAAGGGGAAAGTCCTAAACTATGTTTGAATCACTATTTTTAATGTCTAGTCATAGATTGGCATGTTTTTAAATCCCTATTTATGATTTCATAGTGTATGCACAGGGTCATATGACATACAACTATCTTCTTTCTCTCAATACACTAGGACTCAAATAAGATCAATAAAATAGATCATGCAATACCTGTAAGATCATTTAAGGAATAATTAATTCATAAATATAGCATAGTTTAACCTAAAAATTAAATTTTAATAAGAAAAGGTTTCAAAGCCTAATCCTATGATAAAAGGATATAAATCTCACTAGACCTTATCAAATGTAAATGTTTGTACCTATAATTTTCAATATATAAGTAAATTAATGAATTTAAATGGGTGAAAAATATATTAAATAATGGGTTACAATTATTTTTAATGGGTAGTGTGCATTGGTCACCAAAATGGGGCCTATGCAACCTAATATGATTTATGAAAAATATTGGAAATATTATGTGCACACTAGATTATTTAGTATATAGAAAACCTAAACAAGAATATGCATAAATTAATATACAAATAAAATATAAATATCCAACCTAATAATTAAATAAATAAAGTATTATAGGGTTAGAAATAATTACCATGGAGTGGACTTGTTAATGCATAAATCTCCCTCATTGGCTCAAGTGGATCTTTGCAAGAAATTTTCTTAGGTTTAAGACCTCAAATAGTTGGATGAAGATATATATGTCATTATTAAGTAACTAAAAATTACTCATCATATTGGGATTTAATGACAACATAAGACAAGACTTCTCAATATTATGATCTAAGCCAAAAACTCTCCCAGATAATACTTAGGACATAAATATGAGTGAAAGTATAGTGACTAGGTTATATATGATATTTTTAAATTGAAATATGATGCCTATATATAATAATACAAGATGATATATATATATATATATATATATATATATATATATATATATATAATAGGATTTCAATTGATCCAAAAATTCATCAGTAAAATAGATACATTTGGGAAGACTGTAAACTATATTGGATTGGCTAATATAGTATAGGGAATCATAGGTAGGAAACCAAATATATTTGTTTGGTTGATACAATATAAATACAAGGTGGCATAAAATATAGATATAGTGAGAAATTAATAGACTTATAAGTTCTTAAAATTTTAGTGTATATATATAAAACAAACATTTAATTATAAGTTGACAATTATATATGGATACTAGATGTCAGTATCTTAATGTCAACTTATACATTAAGTTACATGCATGCATGCATACATACATACATACATACATATATATAGATGATAGAGTGGTTTTAAAACTCTATGAGTTACAATGCCAATTATAGGTTTTAGAGGGTCCTAATAGATTTTAAACTTAGTCAAATGTTATGTTTCGTGATCTCAAAATTTTCCATATTTTTTAGTTTCAAGATTTTATAGAGACATCATAGGAGGTATGTATGTTTTAGATCCAACTCTATTCCCAATAAACCCTTTAAGGTATACACTCAAGGATATTGATACATCAATAATCCCCTATAAGATAAATTATTTTTAAATGATAAAATTGAAAATATTAGGTGTATGCATAAAATATATTACTATTATATATGGTTACATATATAGAAAAAGGTGGGATAAATACATGAGATTTGAATCCATCCTTGGAGTATTATATATGTAGGTAGTACTTTGATGGGTGTCCTAAGAGGAGACCAAGTGGAAAACCTAATTTATGTGGACTAAATAGGATATATAAGGAAGTAATTTATTGAATCATAAAAAATATAAAATTCAATGTGATAAATAAATAGGAAATAAATAAAATATGACAACAAATGTAAAACTATAAGAGAAAATTTATATTATGCTTTGTCATGTATAATCTAAGAGATTAGATGTTATTGTCAAATACTTAATAACTCTATTATTCTATAGTTTTTCTCAATTTAATTCTTACCTAAAAATAATCAAGATGCAAATTATTATACAAGGAAATAATATTAGGCATCAGTTGAACCATTACAACACTTAGTGACAACCACTTCATTAAAAAAATAGTGATGTTATTGACTCTCATTACTAATAAGATGTTGGCTACATCACCAAAACTGAAGGAGATATGTAGTAACAAAATATTGGAATTATATGAAATCAATAGATATGTAGGTGTGGAACCTACTAATGTAACATTTAATATAAGTATAAGTCTAGATGTGCAACTGTAGTGATGGGTTATATGATCCAATGACCCAGATCCTCTGGGATCAGTCACTCCTCCTTGAGTAACAATGGTCCCCATTACATGTTTTTATGGAATAATATGTACAAAATAATTGGTAAACTATACTTATATAAAAAAAATTCCTTGGGAAGGCACCTACCTTTCTTTGATGATATAGAAAATAGGGATATAATTTCAATGTATTTGTTTGACCTAATCATCAATGACATGATCTAATTCAATTGAACACTGTAATCTAGATTGAATTTGGTCTATTTGAGAGTATCTTTAGTATCTAAAATATCCAATAGATGTGGAAATTAGTGCACATGAGTTTTTTGTTGAAGATTAGATATAACCTGATATAAGTCAAAATATTGAGCTTAAAAGTGTTATCTCCTACTTATTTAGTGATGGTGTAGGTCCCATAATTAAGTTTTTTAATATTATGGTAAGTTCATATTTGTATTTCATTTTTTATGTGTATTAAGACTTGTTCACAACCCTATAAGGTGTGTGGTATATGATGCTTATCTTGGCGTTACTTATAATTAACATTTTCCTACTACATAATGGTTTACACCTATTTTTGAAGATGATAAATGTTCTCACTAAATTGAAAATATTTTTCATATTTATTTTAAGTTAAAGGAGTTATTATTGTTGGTGGAAGTATAAAATATGATGTGTCAATGGGTGTCAAGGGTTGAAAACCTAATCAAAATTAAAAAGGGCTATGTTCATTATATCAATGTAGAGATTTAGTTTAACTATGTTGAATGAAATGTATAATTTCATCCCAAATGTCTTGATTATTTAAATTATACACTCTTAGAATATACTCTATCATTCTATTGAAAACTTACATCTATCCATCAGTCTATAGATGTAAAGTGGTGGACTTGTTTAGCTTTGTGTCTAACATAAATGAAAGTGCATTCAATAAATGGTTAAAATATATAATATTCATATACAAATAAAATATTTTATGATTCAAAAATGATCCAAACATACTAAAATTTTAACTGAGATTTTTATAGATATGATATAGATTTCTTAATAGGTATGAGAATTGCATCCTTGATAATCTATAACATTATAAATATTCATAATGATTACCATTCATGGTATTGTGATAGACTCAATGAGATTTCATGGAAATGTGTTCCCATAGCCTTGTTGGAACATCTAGAGTTATGTATATAACTTGGTTCATGTTTACTAGAATGGAATTTACACATTGTAAAATATGTGATGTATTTAGAGACATCAAACCTGAGATGTGGTTAGTAGAAATAATTTTGTAGCACCACAAGACTATTTTTAATCTAAAAATTTATAATATTGATAAAATATGCATCGTAAATTAGTTTCTATATTTCCTCATCATATAGAATGCATAAGTGCCTAATATGATATAGAAGTCCATCCTACAAGTAAAAATAATGATATAAATTACTTCATAGAAATTTATAATAGATATCTAAAAAATCCTTGTCATATGGATACAATTATAACAATGTGTTGACCTCATATCTAGATTAGTCGGGTGCATAAAGTATAGTTTGAATTAGAGGTTGAATTAGGAAATATGCTACTAGATAGGCACTTCACTTGTTATTATTGATCTTCAAATGGAATTGTTGAATATAATAAGTACCATTTTAATGTTTCTCATTTTGAAATTTGTTTTGTGTTTTCTAGAACTAAATAAGGTTGGTATATATATGGATTTCCATCACTTTTCCTAAAATATAATACTTATAGTGTTTGCATTCCTAAACAAAAACATAAATATCATGATTATATATTGGTTAGTTCATTACTCGTGAAGTGAAAATTATCACTATTTTATGTAACTGGGTGATAAATTTGAGTGGGGATTATTTCAAGTGAAAATTTACAGGCATATGTATTAAGATCAAATGGTTTTTTAAGTTTAGGTAAAGTAACTACTCATTTAAAATAAAGTTTGTTTTTGAATTACTTGAATTATTTATATTGTGTAACATTACACTTAAAATTTTATTTAGTGCTAGTTTAGGTAACTATGATTAAAGTCTAAGTCACATAGGAAAAATTGAGTAAAAATTATCTTTAAATTTTTTTTAATCCAAGAAATTTATGAATCTTTGTTAGATTATCTCATTGTGGCCAATTCTAGATGACATGAATCTAGGTTGGGTTGATATCTACTCCTTGTGTGTTTGTAATGTATCCCAAATACTAAATATGTGACATGGAAAATGACCATTTTTCCATGTTTGCATATAGTTTACATTTCCTCAATGTCAAAGACTTATTGTATATGGCACAGATGTTAATCCCATATTCTATTCAATATCATGATGCCATTAATGTAATATATAACAAATTAAGTATTAAATGGTCTATTAATATCATTAATCATTTGCATAAATGTGGATAGAGTGTTGGTAAATTTTAAGGTAATGACTAACCATTATATCAAACATTATATTGAATTTAAGTCTTTCTTTCATAATTCTATAGGATCAACATGAATATGATGATACACAAACTTGAGGTCAATCTTAGTAAAGCATATTTCAACATAGATCTAGTCTAGAAAATTCTAATTCCTTGGAAGAGGATAATTATTTTTCACTTTGATCTTGTTGAGTGCTTGGAAATCTATGTAAAACCTCCTTGTTTCATCCTTATTTGGTGTAATCATAGTTAGGCCATTTCAAGGTGATTAAATATGTCTTTTGTCCAATAATTCATGGATCTATCACCTGATTTATTACTTCTCTAGAAATTATTTTTAGTATAAATATTTATTATGAGGATGAGGTAGTCTAGGGATCATATCAATAGTTTTTTCATATTTTGTTTTGGTAGCTAAAATAAATCCTTATATTCTTATATATTGAGCTAAATCTATGTTATATTTTGTGTCAATGCTAAAGGAACTATATTAGCATTTGGTGATGAAAGTAATTTATTACATTTTTATATTACTATAAAAATCACAATTTTTTTACAAGATGTGACTAGATTATTAAACTAATTAATGCTAATGATTGATAGCTTTGGAACTTCTTTCAATATGTAATAACTATTATCATTAACATTTATACAACATAATTTATTGGAAATGTAAAAAGGTGATCAATGATAATTTCTCACTCACATGAAATTATTCCAAATATTCCATTTGTATTTTTAATGCATCCTCTATAATTTTTTGGAACATCACTGTAGTTGGAATCATTGTAGGTTTGTATCCCATTTTGAGGATGTGAAGGAAGGTATTATGTATGATCACGAGTATGATCCCTAACTTATTATAGTTAGACATTGTATGATTGGGCATATAAATAATGGATAGACTTTATAAACACTAATATACCATTAAGAGATTATATGAAGTGTGTATGATCTAACACCATTGATATGGATCCTAGGAGGAGACCAAGTGGATAACCTACTTCATGTGGATTAAATAGGTTATATGTGAAAGTGATTTATTAAATGACATAAAATCAAAAATTAAAAGTGGTAAATAAATAGGAAATAATTAAAAATATGATAATAACTATATAAATATAATGGTAAAGATATATTTTTCTAAGCTTCTGTAGAATCTGAAAGAATAGATGTTTTTTTCAAATGCTTCCTAATTCTATTCTTCTATGGTTATAATCAATGTATTTATTATCTAAAAAAAATAGAAATGTAGAATAGTATACAAGAAAGTAATATTAAATTTTGGTTGATCCATTACAACACTTGGTAACAACTGCTTCATAACCAAAAAGAATGGTGACATCACTAACTACTATAACTGATAAGTTTTTGGCTATATTATTAACATTATAAGAGACATGAAATAATGTATAAGTGGAATTGAAAGGAATAACTTTGAACATAGATATATAACTTATTGATTAAATAAATAACATGATAATAATGATATACATACAACTCAGTTGATGTGTATTATAAAATAGTGAGCCATTTCCTATTGAATAACACTTAGTCACATTGGGGTGGTTAAGGTTACATCAAACCATCTATTTCTCTAATTATACAAGCTCACAATTCTTTTATAGTGAACAACTAGGTTTTGAATCAATGATAAGGAAAATAGAGACATTTATGTAGATTCAAAAGAATCCAAAATTACAATAATACATCTCAAGTGTTGGCATAGATATATTTTTAATTTTTACCTAGGGAAAGCATATATCATTCCTATATTGACTAGGAAATAAGATCGTTGAATATGAGGAACTTATTTTAGTATTATATGATACACTCACATTACAAATATAATATAATTAAATATATGTGATCATGTCTAATTTTAAATCATGTTTAATATACTTGTAAAAATTAATTGTTCATATATAGAGATATGTTACAATGTTTTTGGACACATTTTGAGAAGTTATTAATGGAGAGCCTTCTTTAAAAATATCATTTTGATATTGATGTCATAGATAGTTAATATTAATTAGTATATATTGATATAACTGATCATCATTCATTTTTAATGACTCCATGATTAAATAAAATATCAGTCTCAATATAAACCTATTAGTTTTTTCAATTCTTACAACCACAAGTAGTGCACAACATGTAAAATGGTATAAATTGTGAACTCAATTGATATATTATTTCTAATGGATATTTTTAAATGTAATTCAATATGATGTTACTCCAATGGCTTAATTAGGTGTAGACATTAAAATTTAATCATTAAGTTTTTGGCAATGTTTAATCTTATCATCCTCACCTTGCTTGTCCCTTTCACCATTCCATTAACTTTAAATATACATGGGCAAATTAGTTAATATAAAAAATATGTTTTCACTAATCAAAAAATTATTTATGAATTTTTTTCTTATAGGTTCTTTTTATTTTATTTACATTAGTCTATTTCATTTTAGGACAAAATCATGTTATGTTAGACTCTATGACATTATGGCCTTGTCCACTATTGTGGTGTCAAAATTTTTAATTTAAGATGTTCTTTATTACACCTACCACACCTTTATAAAGGTTAGTTAATGTATTTTTTTTTTTATTTTCCTTGAGATAAGCACATCAATTTCTCTGAAAGAATCATCTAGTAGTCACTTGGTGATTGTATTGCACATTGAGTAAAAGGGTACCATTATTTACAATTTCAATTTTGAAGAATTTTAATAGTCATAAGAAAATTGTAAATATTAATTTAGTATATCTAATTTCATTTATATATCAAATATCAAGTTATAGACACTCACTCTAAGAGTGATAACTACATATATTTAAGGCCCTTTTGGGCTATATAGGTAACTCTCAGATTACACAGTCATTTCTAATTATATCTCAATTATTCCCCAATCCTAATTCCACCCTTTATATTTGATTTCAATTATGTTTATTATGTAGGAGATACTTTTTATGTTTTTCAGGTATGTTGTGTGAAAAATAACTACACAATCAAATAGTAAACCTTCAAAGATATATATAGGTATCTAGATCATAAATCTAGTCACTCAAACAACCAAGACATGACCATTATCAAAATAAAAGGTCATAATTCAACCTTGTCCTTCTATTTCAGCCTTGTACAATATTAATTTTTAATATTCATTTAAGTTACAACACATTTCATAGGTAATTTTAATCAATTTCCATCCATAAACAACCTGTATAGTCATCATAAAATAATTGTGTTATGTTTGGATGTTTGTTTATCAATTTGCTATTTTTAAACTCAATTAAAATTGTGTGAATAATTGTATTTCACATTTATATCTATATATTATATTGATATAAATAATTTTTCAATATTTTATTTTTTCCTATAATTTTATTATGAAATAAAAAAATACCATTAAACATTATGGTGAACTCATAATTATTATAAATCTACTTATTGTTTACTTGTTTTTTATATTAGGATTTCATACAATTATTTATAAAATCTTGACACTTAAATAAAATATCCTTTAACCTTGTCCATACATATAAAACCATAAGTAAATCTTCTTTGATCTTGGATTTAATTTGACACTAAATAAATTTTTCACATCAAATAACATCTAACATTAGATATCTTTATTTCAACCTACGGTTGAATTTTTTGATCTCTATACCAAAAAATATTTTAATTTTATTTAACCTTTATTTCCTATTTACTTTTGGTTGTTTTTAGATATTGTGTTTAGATAATTTTAAACCACTTAGTGACAACAATCATGGACTAAGTGATGATATTATTATCAGAGTTATTGCTAGAAGCTTAATAATGCAAATGCAATGGAGACGTGATCACACGAGATGAAGCAAGTGCACACCACATAGATGCTAAAGCAATTTGAAATTACACAAGAAGATAAATTATACAAGAATAAATGGAGAAAACTAAAATTTGATTAACATGATATGGCCAAAGTGAAGAATACATATAGGAGATCATGTAACTCCTCTATAAAAGGTGGCCAAGGCACCCCAAGAATAGACTGTAACTCCTCCATGAAAGGTGGTGACAAGGTGCTAAGAATAGAGAAGTAACTCCCATAAAGGGAGTTACTTATGACATTCTTATGACACCTATGACACATCTATGACACACATCTCCACATAAGCTAGCCTATCCCAAAAATGTAGGAAAACTCCATGTAAGCACAAGAAATACAATTTACCTAATTAAAAAATAGGGGAAAATAAAAACCTACACTAATACCCCCCCCATAAGCATAGCTTAGGTGGGCAGTGTGGAAATATAAAATGGGTCCTAGAAACTAGGCTTGATGAGGTACACATGTACAAATGCAATATCCCATAAGATAGAGAAAAGGAGAAAACATGTGGGAAAAAACTCCCCCCCCCCAAAAGAGAGACATAAAAGAAAGAAGAGGCTAGTGCCCCCCCTAAAGATGATGTTACTACAGATGTGGACTGCACCCCAAGAAGAGCTCGTAGATGAATGAACTTGCTCTCAGTGAAAGGTTTGGTGAAGATGTCTGTAACCTACTCCAAAGACTAGAAAAATATCAAGTTAATGACCTAACTATGAATAAGCTCTCGAATGAAATGCATGTGAATCTCTATGTGCTTGGTCGACTGGTGCTAAATTGGATTCCTAAAAATTTGAATGGTACTCTAGTTATCACAATAAATGATGGTGGGCTACCTGATAGGAATGCTAAACTCAGAAAGTATCCCTTAAAGCCAAATAGCCTCAGTAGTTGCATTAACAGCTCCCCTGTACTCTACCTCTATGGATGATATAGCAATATCATTCTACTTCTTACTAGACCAACTGATAGGACCAGAACCTAGAGAGAAACTATACCCAAAAGTGGACTTGCGAGTTTATGAATCGCCAGCCCAGTCTGAATCTATATATCCAACCAAGTCAACCTCTATGCCAAATTTGTAATGAATTTCATATCTATGTGAACCCTGTATGTAATGCAAGATCCTCTTAGCTACTTTCCAATGTAGCTCATGAGGTTCCTGCATGAATTTGGAGACAAGTCCCACTGTATATGATATGTTGAGCCTGGTGTGAGTCAAGTAGATGAGACTACCAAGAAGTCATCGATACCGAGTGGCATCAACCAATGGTGAAGAATAGTTAACCTCAAGCTTGATTATTGATAGAAAGGGAGTCAGAGATGGCTTACAATTAGCCATGTGAAACTAAGCCAATAAGTCAAGAGCATACTTAAGCTATGCAAGAGAAATCCCTAAATCTGACTGTGAGATCTTGATGCCAAGGAAGTAGTGCAACAAACCCAAGTTTGTCATGTCAAATCTATCCTAGAGAGATGCCTTCACCATTGAAATAACTGATGAAGAACTCCTAGTGATCAAAATGTCATCAACATATAGAACTAAAATCAAGAGAAAATCATCCTACCATAAGAAGTAGACATTGGGACCAGAATGGCACCTAGTGAAACCCACTGTGAGAAAGAAGGAATCCATCTTGGCATACCAATCTTGAGGGGCCTATTTGAGGCCATAGATAGATTTCCTAAGTTTGCATACTAAGGAATAATCTTGAAAAAATCTTGGCGGCTGCTCCATGTAGATCTCCTCATCTAGGTCTCTGTGAAGAAAGGCACTCTTCACATCCATTAGATGTACATCCCAACCATGTGTTATGGCAATAGCCAAGGTGAGTCAATTAGAAGTCATCTTTGCAATGGGTGCAAAGGTCTCTAAGTATTTAATGCCTACCACCTGTGAGAAACCCTTGGTGACCAATCGCACCTTGTACTTATCAATTGACCCATCTGCTACAAACTTGGTCTGATATATCCACCTACATTGAACCATCTTTCTTCTCTTAGGAAGTGAAGTAAAATCCCAAGTGTGATTTTTGATTAAGGAAGAATATTCTTCCTCCATAGCACTATCCCACTTAGGTACCCCTAATGCCTCTTGTAAAGTCTATGGATATGAAATTGAATCAAAAAAGGCATGTGGATCTCTCTAAAAATCCCCCTAGTACGTCTGTCATCTATAGGATATCCTACACAAGTGCCCAAAGTGGCCTATAAGTGGGCGAGTCAAGTGCTAACTCCTCATCCTTTGACTGATTAGAGGTGGATGACTCTGCATTACTATCCTCACTGTCTGAACTTGAAGAAGAAGAAGATGTCTCTGGCTCAAGAACCTACTATGGCTGCTCTGAATCTGATGAGGAATCATCATGAAGAATTAGATTTGATGAGGAGAAGAAGTGTCAAGTCTTGAGTCTCTAATACTCTCCTAAAAATGGACACTTCTCTTGATGAATAACTCATGAGTGACTAGAACTAGAAGGTGATACCCGTTAATACCCTCTGAATATCTGAATATCCTACAAAGATGCAAGGCTTGGACTGATGTTACATAGCTTTACATTTCTTCTTCGGTATGTAGGCCATGGCTAGGGATCTGAAAACCTTGAGGTGCTCAACATTAGGTTTCTTTTTATGCCAAGATTTAAAGGGTGTTATCCCTTTCAAAGCTTTGTGAGGAACCCTATTTTGAATGTAGCAAGCACAATTGATGGCTTTGGCCCAGTACTATGGTGTTAAGGATTTGGAGTGAATCATATAGCTACCCATCTCTTTCAAGAACCTATTTTTGTGTTTAACAACCCCATTCTATGGAGGATTGTAAGTGACTATGTTGCAAATCAATCCCCTCTATGGTGCAAAACTAGTTAAACCTATTGCTGACATACTCCCCTCCATTATCAGTTCGAAGAACCTTGATGGATTTCTCACTTTGTTTCTCAATAAGAGCCTTGAAGTATAGAAAATTTTCAAACACTTCAAAATTTTGTTTGAGAAAATATATCCAAGTTTACCTAGAGAAATCATCAATGAAAGTGAGGATGTACTTGGCCCTTGTGAAAGATGGTTTGGGAAAGGGTCCAAATACATCACTATGGACTAACTCCAAAGGTTGTGAAGCCCTCCAAGCTTTGCCTTTGTCAAATTTTGCTTTGGGATGTTTCCTAAGGGAGCACCCCTCACAAAGTCCTTTTGAGAATTAGACATGAGGCATCCCAATGATCATGTCAGTTTTGCAAAGTTGCTCAAGGTAGCGGTAGTTAAGGTGGCCAAACCGCTCATGCCACAATTTGCTAAGTCCATCTGAATGAGTCAGCAATGCTATTGGAGAAGAATTTGGTGCAAAATGTGAGAAGGTGTATAACTTGGCTTGGTGATATTCCCTACCCACTACCACTGTAGTATCACTATGCAATTCCCTAATAAGCACTAAATCTAGTGAAAACTCAACTCTCATGCCCCAACCAATGTGAGTGATTTGGTACACTGATAGGAGACTGGTTAAAAGAGAAGGAACACTTAGAACATTATTGAATGTTCCTCGTTCCATTTCAACTAACCCTCTCCCTTTAACAAAAACTGATGTGTCATCACCTAAACTAATTGAAGTCATGCTATAAGGCTCTAAAGATGAAAACTCAACTAGTGAAGAGCCCATGTGGTGAGAAGCACCTGAATCAATGACCCATGATTTTGTAGAAGCTTTAGTTTCTATAAGGGCCTTTCCCTTTTCTTTCTCCTTACCCTTGCCTTTTGCCTTGGTAGAATCTTGGGTAGATGAATTTTGCTTGATGGACTCTGGAACACCTATGTTGTTCTTCTCTAGAAGATGAGTTAGGTGATCTATTTGTTTTTTCATGCACTTCTGTTCATCATGCCCTATCTTTTTACAATAGGCACACTTAACCTTCTCCTTCTTAGGTTTAGCATTGGAAGAGGAAGACTCAGTGTTGTTTTTGGTAGGATTGTTGTTTTCTTTCTTCTTCTCCTGGTCTTTGTTCTTTTTTTTCTTCTCCTTTGTTGAAGTCTTATCCTTACCATTTCTAGCTATCAAATCTTGGGGTTCTATAGAATTCATTTTTCCCATTTGAATTAGCTTATCTTGCTCCCTAGTCAAGTCGGCAATGAATGAATCCAAAGAAGGCATTTTCCATGTAGTGTCAAGGGCACTTTTTGTGGCATGAAAAATGGAGACAAAGACTGAATAGCTTGGACCTAACTTTGTGAGAATAGAAAGGATGAGTTGATCATCTTTCTTCTCTATCCCACATTCTTTCAATTGCAATCTAAGGGCCTTAAAATTAGTGAAGAAGTCCTGTAGGGTGTCAAAGTTGCTAGGAATTAGACTTATGAGTTCATTTTCAAGCTCATGACCTCTCATCTCATCAAGCTTCCCAAATAAGTTTTCTAGGGTGTCCCATATTTCTTTGGGAGTCTTAGAGTTTTATAAATGGAAGATAAGTTTTGGAGATAGACAAGCTCAGTAATCCATAGGCTTCATCACTATGGTTGTACCACTTGACCTTTTCAGCATTAGTGCTGGGTCCTACTTTAGTACCCATGGTGATCCTATACAACCCTTTTCTTCTAAGAATGATTGACATTTTAACCTTCAATTCATGATAGTTTAAGGGTGTTAGGGGTTTAAGTTGAAAAGAATCCATTTTAAACTGAATTTAGGTGAAGTTGTGTTGATTACAAGTTATGAAATTATGCAGAAAGGAGAGTGAAAGCAAAGATTTGCAAGTTGTGAAAATCAATCACACCCCCTTGAAATATTTATCCCCCCTAAAACATGCAAGTTCATGCTCAAAATATGTCGGGCTTGTTTTAGAGCAATCAGTGCAAGACTATAAGCAAACATGACGTCAGACTCAGCTAAAAATGCATCCTGGGAGACCCAAATTTAGGCACTTTATAAACTAGTGAATTTTTGACAAATAACAAGCCTACACTATGGAGAATTGAATTAAAATCACTTTTGCAAAAAATAGCACTCGAATCTAAGCTACCATTTGCAAGATATTAAAGGTTCAATTTTTTTGTAAACTATTGTTTTTGCAAAAAAAACACTAAAACATTAAAAAAATGTTTGTTTTGAGAGATAAAGTGGCCTTACAACCAATTTTTAGATTTTTCATACAACAAGGAATCCAAAGGAGGTTTGTGTGAGGGGTAATTGGCCTCCTGCCAACCTGGGCCTCACCCTTCATCTTCGTAGGTGGAAGATACAAGATTTTTAAAAACCTCTAAACTATTTTTTTTAATGCTAATTTCCAATTTGTCTTTAATTCAAAAAATAAAATTACTGACTTATGAATATCAAAAAAATTATTGAACAAAAGTAGAATTATCAATCAAACAACCAGAGAGAGAGAAGGCCCACCACATGGGCGTTGGAGACCAAAAAGGGAGCACCATTTTTAAAGGAAAATAGTTCTAATTTGCTGGCAAAAAATAGAAAAAAATGAATTATAGACCTGCACACTGGATGTCATATAGCTTCTTGGTGCCTTGATGTTGCTGAAGGCATTACTAGAAGGATTGCTAGGAGTGTTGCACCTAGAATGACTGCATGGAGTGTTGCACCTAGACTGACTGCATGGAGTTGCAAAAGCTTGGCATGGAGTTGCTCTCACCAATAAAAAGTGCATAGTTTTGTGGCTGATGTTGCTCCTCCCTCTACTCACAATAATGGCACCCAGCAACTTGCAATAAAGTTTGCCTCTCCAATGTCCAAGAAGTAGAACCAGATTGCAGAGATCTATCTTTTTCTTGTAGAGTGACCAAAAAAAATTCTACTACCTTACTGAAGCCACAAAAGATCTAAACAAGATGTCTTGGCCAATTCTAACTCAGAAGTGATTTTTTGAACAAGTTTCTATAAGGATTTGCATGAGTTTTCAAAAAAAATCTACCAAAACTCTCAAATGCAACAGAGTTAAAAAAACTACTAAGGAAGGAAAGTAAGAATTTTAGAATAAACTAATAGCATAATCAAACACACGATTACTAGAGTGGCTCTAATACCATATCAGAGTTGTTGCCAGAATTTAGATAATGTGAATGCAATGGAGAAGTGATCACACAAGATGAAGCAAGTGCACACCACATAGCTGCTAAAGCAATTTGAAATTACACAAGAAGATAAATTACACAAGATAAAATAGAGAAAACCAAAATCTAATTAACATGAGATGGACAAAGTGAAGAATACATATAGGAGAGCATGTAAGTAACTCATCCACAAAAGGTGGCCAAGGCACCCCAAGAATAGACTGTAACTCCTCCATGAAAGGTGGTGACAAGGTCCTAAGAATAGAGAAGTAACTCCCATCAAGGGAGTTACTTATGACATTCTTATGACACCTATGACACATCTATGACACACATCTCCACATTAGCTAGCCTATCTCACAAATATAGTAAAACTCCATGTAAGCACAAGAAATACAATTTCCCTAATTAAAAAATAGGCAAAACATAAAAACCTACACTAATAATTACTTATGAACACTAACATGTGAGTGGTATTACCCCCCATACTGAAGCCATTGTAAAACAATAGATATGGATTTTAGTTTCCCTAAACCTCATATTATAATGTCAACACATAGGGTCCCTTGGTTATAAAATAATAATACTATTTTATCTAATGTATTTGGGGTACACCTAAGAGAAACATATCACCCAGGAAATTTATTCTCAATGTACCCTTAGAGATGGGATAGTGGGATATAGGTAGTTTTAGATTTTTTAGTTAGTGCTATGAAATGTTGAGATGACACTAATCTATGAATGAACAAGTATATTTTAGATCCAAAATGTTCATTCAAAACCTTTCCTAGATCACCCTTATATCTTGGTTTATTATTTTATTTTATTCATAATAGATTCAATGACTAAAATTTTCTCTCATTTGTTTCTTTGTATATAAAATTCATTATTACATCTCGTATTCCTTTTTAACATGTATTCATTAAATTAAGGCATGGATAAAATATAAACAAAATAAATAATATAACAAGTGTAATATTTACCCTCAATCACTTTTCAATTACTATTATTGCAATATTACATATTATAATAATTCTCCTTAAAAAGTATCATCATCAATAGCAATTTTTTTCACCTTGGGATAAAGAATGTATATACATTTTTCATACTATTTAGATAATATGTATTGGATACAAGTAGAGTTTTTCTTATGTAAAAATCAAACCTAAAACATCTCCTAAGATCATACATGTTTCTAAAACTTATATTTATAACATCAAACCTTAGTTACATCATGTCACTGCTAGATACCAAAAAGCATATGCAAAACCCTTTGTGATTCCACCTCCTCTCCCTCAACATATTTATATTTTAAAATATATTCCCATAATTAAATGGTTATATTCAATTCTCATGTTCAACTTATCTAAACTAGAAGAGTACATCCACCTTTATCTCCCTAACCCAATCCTAGTAACCATGATGATCCTCCACCTCCTTCAATGAATGTTTCTCAATCTAAGGGATATGATTTTATTGACCAATTATGTAATACTACAAATAAGATTCATATTCTAAGTGTATTAAATAAAGTTCTAGATTACAAAGATTTATTATATTCAATGTTGTAAGATACCACTCTTTTTTTGGATATACAATAAATTTTTTTATCTTCCATCATAAATACATTCAATGATATTTAAAATAATATTAATTTTGATAAATAATATGTATCTCTAAAGCATTATTATGAATATTATAACATTAGTTCTCACATTTGTATGTGTGTATAAAATAATAACATATTATTTGAGTGAGTTATTTGGTTGGTAAAACAACTCACATAGATAGGACTATATGAGAGAAAAGGGGGAAACGTAGAGAGATTTGAGGAATAAATTATCAAATATGATCCTTGTCTCCTTATTTTTAGGACCTCATTTAGCTATAAATTTGTAATCCTCCATTTTTTAAAATGGTTTTGGAATAATATAAAATCTTGATTGTATTATACTTTTGTTCATTCATATTATATTATACAATATTATTATTTAATGTATGTTTATCTTACAATAATCTAAACTAGAGTTATTATCTAGTATCAAAGTGGCTTTGTGTAAGCCATGGATTTTTGATAATTTGTATGAGGCATAACAATTTTTGTTCATGTTTTGCCCACCTCATGAACGCAAATATTTTGTGAAGAGATTAGTATAAGTATTTTAGGTTCTATTTTCACATTTTTGTGTAGGTCCTTAATTTTTAGGCCATATGGTTTTCATATCTATGAACTAAGTTTTTAGGTGAGTGTTTTGATGCCTTTGTGCATATTATCGCAGAGATCTTTATATGTTGGAAAATTTCAGTCTTCAAGAATAAATATAATTCACTTTTACATTATCACACTCATCCTAGAGAAAATAAAATTATTTTTTATTCAATGTTCATCTAATGAAAATTTATTCTTTCTATATGAGTTGGAGCATCATTTTACTTCACAAACCTATGACTTAGTCAAGTAAATTTTTATCATGGATCAAATTTCATTAGCCTATATCCATGTCTATTCTTTCACAACTTATTCATTTTAAGTAAATATTTATTAATTTCATAGCATGGGTTTTATATGCATCAAGGACTTTCATAAAAAAAATCATCTTCAAATTTTCTCATTTGAGTTCAAGGAGATGACTTCAAATTCAAAGTATTTTTGGTGATCTACATAGTCATCCCAACTATTTACATTCATATTTATTTCTGAATAAGGGGTGATGTATGGTGCTCACAATTTTGCTTTATAATGATCTCCAAATTCACATATCATAAAAACACATATCTTTGAATATTAGTCTAAACTCATCCTAAAATTAGACCATACAACTATCAACCCCCTATGTCATAATCAACATGCAAATCTATCAAGACGTGGAATTTTCCTACAAAATTAGTGATCTGACATGCATCCCGTTGATTTTAAGTCTTTAATTTGGTTATTGTATTAATTATTTGTTTATTCTTTGAGTTTATGTCAATGTTCAATAGAGCCATAATATTAATTAAAAGTTTTCATGTTTATTGATTTAGTCAATAAATTTTTTGAGTTCATAGTGTTTTATCTACAGGATTATTAAGTCAAATAAAATAATATATGTTTTATAGTTCTTGGAATATTTATAGTTATAGATTAATTATATTGATTAGTAAATTAGTTTTATTTCATTAATACAATCTTTAGTTTTAGTTATTAAGTTTTTTTAATTTAATCTTTAAGTATTTTATATTATCTTAGGGGTTTGAATAAATTCCTTATTTTGGTCAATTAGCATTTGTAGGTTTGTTATGTTATATTTTTGGTCATTATTTAGTCATTGAGTCTCAATTTATTTATAAAAATAAAATTTTCAATTGTCAAAAGTCTTGATAATTATCATTTTTGGTGTTGTCACAAATAAGTCTAGAGTTAGAGTCATTTTTTACATCAAAGTCAATCAAGACATTTTTGTAAAAAATTCAAGTGTGTCGACAATTGAGTCATTTTTTAAAGAGTATTATTTTTATGTTAGAGTCTATAGTCAAGGTATTTCTATGTCTATTGTCAAAAATTATAAAATTTAAAAAATATTTATCCTACAGACACATTTTTACTTGTATGTGATGTCCAGATTATGCGAGGGTTCCAATTTCTATGGAAATAACTAATAAATAAATTGATATAATCATTGAATCACATGGTAATCATTCTAAATATATTGTCTGAGTAAATAAATTCACTCATAGGAGGATGTAAGATATAGGAGGTTGGAGGATAAATATCATCCTCTCATCAACCACAAGTGATGGGGTCCCATAATGGAGTTGTGGCTTATTTTTTTAGTTGTGTTTATTCTGGTAAATAAGAAAAGATGATACATAACTAGTCAAGTATTTTAATAAGTGATATTATTTGTATTTACCCTTGATGCAAAGATAGATATGAGATCTAAAATATTACTATAGCATAATGATAGGTTTGTGGTTGTCCTAGAAAACCATCTTTGTAGGTTATTAGTTGTCCTGTAAAACCATCCTAGTTTCTTTTAGGTTTGTGGTTAGATGAGAGTAAAACCATATTTGAGGTTGTTTTATATACTATAAAACCAACCAAATCATGATTAATCTCTATTATTAGTATCTATATTATAGAATAATTTTTTTCCCATGTTCTTCTTAAGGGGGGAATGTTAGGAATATTCTAACATTAGAGATCATATTTGTATATGTGTGTATAAGAGAATAATATATTATGTAAGTGAATTATTTTTTTGGTAAACCAACTCATGTAGATAGGAATATATTAGAGAATAAGAGGATAAGTAGAGAGATTTGAGGAATAATTTAGTTTTCAAATATTAGCCTCGACTCCTCATTTGTAGTTCATTTATTTATTAATTTGTAATCCTCCATCTTTGAAAACTATTTTGGAATAATGGAAAATCCCAATTATTTTATTATTTTTTGCATTAATATTATATTGTGCAATTTATTTATTTCATGTGTGTTTAGATTATAATAATCTAAACTAGAGTTATTATTCAATAGAATTTTCCATTATTCATTCAAATTCAAATACATGAAACTAGTCAAAGATGCCTTGGTTGACAATGATTCTAGGATGAATATCTTAACCTAGGACTTAACACACAAAATGGGATTCAATAAGGATAATCTCCAAAAAATTGAGCAATTTATACATGGATTTGATATCACTCCCAAAAACATATGGGAACTATCACATTAGATTTATTAATATAGCCTAAAATGATATCTACTATTTTTTAAGTGATACTTCATCAGGTATAATACACTATCATCTTAGGTCAAATTTGGATTCATGCAATGGAATTAATAACTTAGACATTCTATTGATTCATAATTTTTTTTCATGATACACTTGAATATACATTTCTAGCTAATGATGCACCCTTATAATTTCAAAATGACATAGTAATAGTCTAATAAGGTCTTAATTATACTATCAAATAAACTAATTCTAATGGCACAAGTTAATACTTATTAATTAGGTGAATAAATTAATGTTAATGGAACACCATAGTTAGTCACATTTTTATGTGAATAGAAGAACCCAATAAAAAAGTGTCCCCAAAACTAATTTATTTTACAAAAATAGAAGAGATATAAAATAAAAAATAAAAAATAAAAAAAGTATCAAATTGTAAAAAATTATAACAACCTCTTATGTAAATCTCATTATTGTTTAGCTTAATGTCAGGGTTGAGGGGTCCCCATATTAATCACTTGTGATTAGAGCTCCAACCAGTCTGGGACACAATCTAGGGTCCAGATCCCCAAGATAATACCAATAAATGACCCCAAATAGATTAAGAATACCATGAATAGCCATAATAAGCCAAAGAATACCAATGATCAGCCACAACCAGCCTAAGAATACCAATGATCAGGCAAAACTGACCCAAGAATATCAATAATTAGCCACAACTGGCCCATGAATACTTAATGATTGGCCACATCCATCCTAATGATAACATATTGATATTTGAACTTGGTGGTGTTTGAAACAATCAAGTCACTTAATAAACTCACCCATATCTCATTAGTTATGGAACTCCCATTATTAGTCAACTCTAAATATTCTTTTTTTCAAATTATGGACTACTATAGTATGGATGATGAGGATACACAATAATTAATAGATGAACAATTATATAAGTTATATTTCAGTCCCATTGATAAAAATAAGTATTTATGTAATTCTTTATTTACATCTAATAGATCATGTGAATATAAATATATTTTATGTATATGAAATAAGGGATAAGTATACATTTAAATCCAAATAGATTTACAAAGTACTTTCAACACATGTACTAATATTCACAACAAGTTGAATCAAATACTTCCACTAAATTGATCACATATTTAAAGGAAAGGGTACAAATGAAATAATTACCATTACAAATAGATCAACACTTAAATTTAAAATAACCAAAGAGAGCTCAAATTATTTTCAAAAAATGATTTCTTAATAAATGCATTTAAAATCAAGACTCAATCTTTAATATTACTCCATAGAATATGGTTAAAAAATATGCCATAAATAAATATTATTCATATCTATGACCTCGCATTATTAGGCCATTCAGGGATGGTAAAAATTGCATGAATGTTGTAGTTACTTGATTAAAAGACTATATTATATAAAACATAGCTCTTATTATATGTCTTGGTTATCATACAAAATATCTCAATAAATCTATGAAAATTGTTGCATATGGTCTATCACATTACCAATCATTCTTGGTCCTAAGTCATGTTCCAGACTAATTCACATTGATCCTACTTTAAGGCAATACAATGTAATCCTTGGAAGATCAAGGTAAATATTAATAGGAGAAATAATTTTTATTAATTTTTATTCTTTGACATTTAAAAAATATAGTGAAATCCTCACCATTTTATAAACTAACATAGTCACAACATAAGAATGAAAAATAAAGTGTATGCAACAAATTAAGATAGATACATAACTTATATGACTTGATATATCTAAGATCTATTGATGCACTTAATGTGTTCCCTATGTCACTAGGGAATGTGAGGAAAGTAACAAATTCAATTTTAAGTCCTAGAAGACTTGAGGCATGATTTGTTTACACAACTACTACTAAAAATAGAAAAATAGTAGAGATATGGCCACCACTTGTAAGTCTACAAGTAGACCCTGATGTAGTGACAACAAATTATACAACAATGACACTTTATTTCTTGATAATCTTTGTGAAATTGCTCTAAAATTTTCTAATTATTTCCCAAAAAACAGCAAACCATGAATATTTATAAAATGATTTAAACTAGACTAACTCATGGGGTAGATCCAAAGATAAGTAGGGTAGAGCAAAAAATAAAGTGTGCTTTAGATGATTATAGGTGTCAATTCTTCTAACCTCTATGACATTAACATGTAAAAATAGTATTCACCAACCCTAGTGTAATAATCAAATCCAAATTAATGTAGTTGGGACTTCAAAGTAAAGGATATGCATATATCTAAAATCATATGTTGCATGAAAGTTACTTATTCAAATCAAATTGCATAAGCACATTCAACTATAAATTAGATGAAAAAGAGCACATAAACCAATGAATTTTTTAGACTAGTGTTAAACTCTGACCAATAGATGCATACATTGATATTATTTCCATATTAGTAAGTATAAAAGAAACCATTAATTCTATAAAAGCATGAAAATTAGAAACAATTGAACACACAATAGAGCATTCAAAAAATCTCATGAATTATTAGCTCTTTTGCATTAATTCTCTATAAATTGTTAATGATATAATTATAATGGGGGTTAATACCCCTATATATAGGTCTCAAAATTCCTATAAAAGTTCAAGTGGGACCATTAAAATATGCTCGAATATAGCCAAGTGGATTTTATCTTTTGAATAATAATAACAAAAATGCCACATATTATAAGGAAATATTCTAAATATGAATTTACAAAGCAAAGTAGAATATTCCTCAAGGCCCTGGTTGCCTTGATTGAGATGGTTACAACCATTGTGTTTGAAGGGTAACTTGTTGTTTCAATGTCACTTGATGTTTCCCTAGAGGAGGTTTTTGAGGTGCAAGTTGTTATGGAAGGGGATGTTGGATAACTACTTGTTGACTAGCTTGTTATTGCAACCTTTATTTCTCTATTGCCTCCCTTGTCTAAACCTTAGTGCATGCTAAGTAGTCCTAGTAAATTTGATAAAAATTTAGGATCATAAGCTAAAATAGTTTAGACATTTTCTGAATAATCCTACCATGATCTACAAGTACAGGTCTCAACACTTCTTTAATAGCCTCAACTCTCTCTAGCCTTTGGTTAGCTAAAGCCACAATGTTCATCACTTCAGTGATAGTCTTGGCATTGGCTATGTCTTATTATAATTTTGAAATAAATAATTTCATTTTATCCCTAAACTCTTTGTCACCCATAGATCTACCATCAAGTTTTCTCACCCTAGTGATCATAACATCCTTTAGTAATAGCAAAAATTTTAACTCTATTTTTTTTAGGATGTAATTACATCATTAACTTATTTTATCCACATTTTCAATATTCTCCTTCTATTCATAATTATATTATATGATAGGATGATGTCTTCAAGTGGAAATATATTAAGGTTTAGGAAATTTTTGTTCCTTGCAACTCTATCAAAGTTTGCAAACTTGGCATCATAGAGTGCATGTCTTTGGTCATATTTAATGACCACATTAAACTATAGAGTCCCATCCTCTTGCCTTTTGATTTATTATTTTTTGGGAAATTAGATGTTTAATTCGTAAATAATAAATAGGTATTATTACATAAAATTAGTAAATAATATACAATAATTAGGCTACTAATTTTTCAAATTTGATTATAGTTAGGGCTTTTCCAAAAATAGTAATGAGAGAGATAAAATTAAAATTATTTGATTCTATGTTGTTCTAACTAAGATAGGGTCTAAAAATCTATGTGTAGGCTTGGGAGAATATTGAAAATAAGAATCTAGAGTTTGTTTCTTAATTTGATAGGATCATTAAAAGTGTGACACCTTGGGTTCACGCATTATAGTCCTATCTTAGTGTTGTTGTCTTGGTGATCTAAGCTTTCTATGTTTTGTGCATCAAGTCTGTGTAACCTTGCCTATGAATTATTGAAGCCTAAAAGTTCATCGACCTCATTGTGTACTTGATTTAGTCCTTAATACCCTAAGTCTTATTTGTGATTGAACTTGAATTTAAAATTTGGAGAAAGGAGAGGAGGGATTAGTGTGTAAAGGATACGCTAGATGTAATTCATAGCCCATGTGTGGGCATACTACCTACATACCAATACTTTGAGGAGGGATAAATCTATATGTAGTTCTCCCATTGAAGTGTTTGGTGTAATAGTGTGATGAAAATTCATGCAAATATGAAATTAGATGTACTTGGAATGACTAGGGACTAGTGTAGAGGTTTGAATAAGCTTGAAATATTGTTGTATGGTTGTATGATGAGAATAGAGATAAGTGCTTGAGTGGTCTTTCTTGTACTCTTTATTCTCTCTTGTAAATGAGTGCCAACACTTCTAAACAAAATTTTAATAGCCTTCTATAGGGTATTTAATGATCGTAAGTTAAATAAATTCATGCTAGGATGACATCAATTAGGATAAGGATTTAGAAGTAAATGATAGAAGCCAAAATGTACTTGGAAATTAGTGCCAAAAATAGGACACCCTAAGTTTCAACACTATAGTCCAATTTTGGGTGCTATTTTCCATGGTTAATAGGACCTAGGGAGATGTATTAAGCATGGAAAGATTAATCTAGGTCTATAAGGGTTCAGTCTGGGAGGCTACAAATGACTAGGAATTAGTGAAAACATGCCAATGAAGGTCATGAGAGCAAGCAAGATGGACCTACAGATTTGGTGTCATTAGCCACACTCAAGTTACCAAATTTTTCATTTTATATGACTACATTTCCCCCCCTTTATTCTAGTGATGTAGAAAATAAAAATACTAGGATAAAGGAAAAATCGAAAGCATACTTGATCTTACCTATAAAGGTGAAGCTCAAGAAGCTATGTGAAGTTGGATGTGCATAGAGAGACCATGGTGTGAAGTGTGAATATTTAATGCAAAACATATAGTATATCATTATTTACTAGATGCACTATATATAAAATAAGAACTAAAAAATTTGGGTAAGAAAGAGAGGAAGGGAAAGGAATAAATACACCTCACTGGGTACGTGAACTAATACAAAACCTCTTGTGATGCTAGATTGTGTTGGGTATGTGTTGTAATAAAAGTAATATAATGAATGGAGTTGAGTGCTCAATTCCTTGGAAGTGGATTGAGAATGTAAAGGCAAGCCCTTTGGTTCCATCATCACCAATTGAGTGAAGCTAATGAATCATGTGTGTCAATCGATGTTTAGACTGTGTGTTCAATCCCTCTAAATAGGTGGTTCAAGAATACAATGGATGACACTTTGGCTCCATCATTTCCCCATAAAGTGAAGCTAAGAATTTATATCAATATATATGAATGTGTATGTCATATGATATGGATTTTAAATCCTGTGAATGCTCTTGAAATTTGACAATGTGGTGTGGATAGTTGAATGTGTACTAAAAATTAGGCCAATGTTGGCCAACTCAGAAAAGATGGAGATTAAGCTTGTATGAAAGCCACTCTAAAACTCAAAATTTGGTTTATGTGGAAGCCACTTGAGAGCTTAGGTACTCAAGAATGTGGAGGTTATCCATGTATGAAATCCACTCCAAAATTATGAAAAAAACCTACAAATGGAATAAGGCATGCAACTACTGAGAATACCTGGGTAATGCTAAAAATTGAAAGAAAAGAAGCAAAAGTGCTATACAATCTGCCCCCAATCACTGGTGTTTGAAACATGGATTTTGATCTAGAATTTATACCAACTACCATATCTAAAACTAGAAGTGAGGACCATTCATGCAATGTATTATACTAATTATTTCTATATTCTCTAAGAAAACTAAACTGATCTAATTTTGTAAACTTATAGCTAAACCTACTTTTGTAAAACTTGATTTTCTACTTTTGGATAGGATCACTAATAATAGGACACCCTAGTGTCTGTGATTGTATTCTAGCCTTGGCATTATTGTCCTAGGCTAAAATTGATCATTATTTTGGAATCTTGACTATCTACCTAGTCTATTCAAAGTGTTTTGATGATTGATTATTATTTTTGATATTTTGAAACTCAATTTTTTGATCGATAGGAGCTATGATCTCTATATCAAAACCCCTATTTGTTTCCCCCTCTTGCAAGGGTAGGAATAGGTACCATATAATGAATACCCTCAGAAGAAGAAGCCTTACAAGTGTGTTAAGCTATAAATATACATGATATAGAAATGATAATCAAAAAGATACCTTAAGATATAACATGGTTTGAATTGAGAGGTTGTTTGATCAACAAGGGTATGCCTAAATAGAGGTAATAATGTAATAGCATGTGTTATGTATTGATGTAGAATTTGAAAGTGTTTAGTTGTTAGTTTCTAGTTGTTAGTTGGAGGGATGGAACATGATGTCCATCATGGCATCGTATAAAACATGAAAATTCATGATATGGATCATGGAACTACAATAATAAAAGAATTAATCAATAAAATAAGCACAAAAAGTGAGAAATAAGAAACATACAAGGGTGGCCAAGGTGCCATGAAAATGAGGGACATGGAAAAATGTCACTGAAACTAGAAACCAAGCATAAAAAGCATTTTCAAATGCCATATACACATACAATTGAAACAAGTAAGTTGGTGTGGAAGCCACAATCACATATAGTAGTGAAGGAGAAAGAAATTAACAAATTTCCTAGGGTACACACATGAATATAATAGAAAGACATTGGAAAATGTCCTAAGTCACATACAAGAGACAAGAAGGAACTAGAAATCCAATCCAACAAGCTATAATAAGAAAGAAGAGAAAACATGTAATAACTATAAAGATAGAATCACATCTAACTAATCAAAGTAATAGTGAAACTATGCAAGACATGTTTAGTACAAGACTGGGTATGTGTTAAGAGATATATAAGTATTGGATACTAGTAAAATGTTGATATAGTAGTACGTGTAATATAGTAAGTAATGTATATCAACATGATAACTTGGAGTGTGTAGTGTAAGAATGACATAGCTTGGATGATGTAGTCATGTGTAATATTCCCCTATTAGGTATGTATATTAAAGTGTGTCTTTAATGTATATGGAGGATGCCCCCTCAATGGGTAGAGTGAAGCAATCAAAGAGCTGGATATCACTGCACACACTCAATGAAGATCAAGTGAAGCATGTTAATGTAGATAAATTAACATACAATAACATGAAACAAAAAATTTAAGTCCTATCATAGTAGTAGCACTGTAAAGCATGGATGATACATACAATCAAAATGTTTGTGTTATTTATTGAGTTATTTAAAAAAAATTATATTTTGAATTTTGTATTATTTTTAGATTTTTTAAGTTTTTCGAGTTATGTACAATAAATCATAAAAAACTATATACAAGTAAATGAATTGAAACTATATATAATTAATTATGAAAAATAAGGTACAAGTAAGGCTGAGAAGAGATGATATTAATCGATGATTCTCATAAGAGACTCCTTATCATGGTGTCCTATATCAAATAAAAGAATCATGCATGATTTTGAAGCATGAGGGAATGGTTTTGAATATGACTTTGAATATTTGAATTCATTATTGGTATCTTGGAAATCATAACAACTTGACTTGTTCCACTCATTATTATCATCTTGATTTTGAACCAACCGAATGCTAGTGTTGACTTTTGTTGTATCTAGATGTTTTCCTTTGATGAATTGTGTATATGAATTAATTGACTTAGGATTTTAAATAAATCCCAAAAAATGGTGACAAACATTATCAATTACTAGAATAGGAGTAGTGATTCCTTAAGTATGCTTTCCCAACCCTTAACCTTGAAAATCAAACTATTATAGATATTTTTGACCAAACCCATACTAATTTGAAAGTTGAGCCTCATTTTAGAGAGGTAGATTTGAATATTTTTTTTGATTTACCTATTAATGTGTTACTATTTATTTATTTGATTTTAATTTTTGATCCTTTTGTTGTTTTAAGTTATGCTTTAGTAGCCACTTTTATACTGTTTCTAAATTTAACCCTTTGTGAATGTGTACCTGTATCACTATGGATTGCTTGATTAATTTACCTTGTATAAGGTCCTCATTAGGAATTATCTATTGTATATGTTTTTTCAATTCCAAACATGTATGTAGTGATTCCTTGAGCATGATTACCCAACCCTTAACCTTGAAAATCAAACTGTTGTAGATATTTTTGACCAAACCCATATTGATTTGAAAGTTGAGCCTCATTTTAGAGAGGTAGATTTGCATCTTTTTTGTGATTTACCTATGCATGTGTTACTATTTGTTTCTTTTATTTGAATTTTTGATCCTTTTGTTTTTTGAGTTATGCTTTAGTAACCACTTTTGTATTGTTTCTGAATTTAACCCTTTGTGAATGTGTACATGTATCAATGTGGATTGTTTGACTGATTCCCCTTATATAAGTTCCTCATTAGGAATTATCTATTGTATATGTTTTTCCAATGTAAAACATGTATTTGTGTGATGCCCATACTTTATATGATATCCACATTAATATCTGGATCTTCTCACTAGATGTAGAGGAGGTAATTTTATCAACTTAGATTTAATCAATTCCTTTAGTACCTCACTTGAACTCTTATTTGATCTTTGAATGATTTTTGAATCACTTGTTCTAGAGTTACATTGTTTTGATTTCTTATTTTGATATATAACATTATTTGAAACCAATTTAATAACTGAATGTGTATATGCATTATTGACATTAGGGTGTCTTTGATGCTTTTGTATTGTAATTTGATTTTCCAATGTTGTGATCTTTTCATGTAATAGTTGATTCTACATTTGTAACTCTAAAACATAACTTTTTCATACTGGTGATTTTTTTCTTTAGAGTCTCACAAGTGCAAACCTTAATTAATTTTGATTAAACATGTAAGCACATATGTTGAAGAGAATGTGAAGTAGCTATAGGATGAATGTATGCATTAGGAACAATAGTAGAGGTTGTGTCACCTTTTGAAGGGGTGATATCATGGACCTAGTTATAGGTAAAGTAGCTATCACCCTCTTGAGTGAGAGGATGAGAAAGGCTTTATGTCCTCTACATGAAATATGACATTGAAACAAGAGTAGCCATTGAGGCATATACATCTAGGTAGAAACTATGAATATAGGCTAAAATGCATGTAAGTGGAGTTATAAATTGTATATCAATATGATTATAGAGAACATTCCACATGAGAGATAGAAAATAAGGGATAGAGAGTATGGAACTATGTATTGATGCATAAACAACTTTTTCATGTGATATGATATGTCTAATATGTGTAGCAATGTAAATTTGAAAAAATTTCCATATGATAGATAAAAAATAAAGGGTTAAGAGCATGGATTTGTGTAAGAATACATAAATATCTTTGACATGAATTATGACATTTGTAATGTGTTTATCATGGTAAGCTTTAAAATTATTCCATATGAGGGAGAGAGGGTATGTAAAAGAAATATTGAAATCTTGTAGAAGTTTAGAAATACATTTTGTAATATGATCTCTTATTATGAAAATTAAGCATGAAAGGGAGAGAATGAAGCTTTGCACTAGCATATGGTAAATCTCATCATTCATGTACATAATAGGACCCATTATGGTCTCTTTATTATTTGAAATAAATGTAAGAAATGTGTGTAAATAAGTGAGAATCATTTTTAAAATTTGATTATGGGTGTAAGGTGATACCTCAAGAAGCAAATAGGTGCTAGTCCATGCAACTAGGCATTTTTCAAAAATATTTTTGCAAAATATTATGAAATTTTGAATTTGAAAATGAATTTTTGAGTTAAGTATTCAAGAAAAAATTTAGAAATATATGGGAAAGGGATTGATTTAATGGGGCCTAGTAGATGAAAATAGGGTTTTGAATTTGTTTTTTGAAATTACTATGAATTTTTAAAATTTGAATTGATTTTCTGATTTTAATATGCAACTAAAAATTTAGAAAATTATTGGAAAATTAGTAGGATCTAGTTGATGCAGCTAGAGTTTGAAAAAAAAATTTAAATTTAATATAAATTTATAAACTTTGAGAGTAATTTTTTATTTTAATGTTTAAGCAAAAAATCGAGAAATTATTAGATTAATGCTAGAAAATTATTGGGGCCTAGTGTATGCAACTAGGGTTTGAAATAAATTTATTTTAAAATTTACTACAAAATTTTAAAATTTGAGTGGAATTTTTTATTTTAATATTCAAGAAAAAAATTTAGAAATTAATAAGAAAAATCAGATAAGAATTTATCCTAGGGTTTCCAGGGTTTTTATACAAAATTCAAAGTAAGTTGGGTTCACCAAATGATTTATTATTTTTTAGGAAATTAGATGTTTAATTTATAAATAATAAATGGGTCTAAGTAGATAAAATAAGTAAATAATGTACAATAATTAGACTATTGATTTGTGATATTTGACTATAGTTAGGGCTTTTCTAAAAATAGTAGTGAGAGAGAGAAAATTAAAGTTATCTAATTCTTTGTTGTTCTAATTGAGACAAGGTTTGGAAATCTATTTGTAAGATTGGGAGACCATCATAAATAAGAATTTGGAGTTCATTTCTTCATTGGATAGGATCATTGAAAGTGGGACACCCTAGGTTATAACACTATAGTCCTATCTCGATGTTATTGTTTTGGTGATCTAATATTTTTGGGTTTTTTGCATTAGGTCTTTATAACCCTGCCTACAAAATATAAAATATTGAAAGTACATAGAGCTCATTATGTACTTGATTTAATCTTCAATACCCTAATTCCACTTTGTGTTTGAATTTGAATGTAAAATTTGGATAAAGGAGAGGAGGGTTTAGTTTGTAAAGAATACACTAGATGCACTTTACACCCTATGTGTGGGCACATTGCCTACATACCAATACACTGAGAAGGGGTCAAGCTATATGTAGTTCTCCCATTAAAGCATTTGGTATAATAGTGTGATGGAAATGCAAGTAAATGTGAAACTAGATGTACTTGGAATGACAAGGGACTAGTGTAGAGGTTTGAATAAGTTTGAAATATTGTTGGATGGTTGTATGCAGAGAATTGGGAAAAGTGCTTGAGTGGTCTTGCTTGTATTCTTTCTTCTCTCCTATAAATGAGTGTCAAACCTTCTAAATGTAATTTGAATGGCCTTCTATATTAGATTTAATGATCATGGGTTAAATGAATTCATGTTAGGATGACACAAATTAGGATAAATATTTCAAATAAAATGACTGTTAGAAGCCAAAATGCACTTGGACAATAGTTCCAAAAATAGGACACCCTAGGTTTCATCATTATAGTCCAAGTTTGGGTGATATTATCTATGGATTATGGGGCCTAGGGGGTGGATTAAGCATGGAAAGATAAATTTGGGTCTACAAAGGCTCAATTTGAGAGGATATAGATAACTAGGAATTAGTGAAAACATGCCTATGAGGGTCATGAGAGCAAGCAAGATGGACCTATGGATTGGGTGTCATTAACCACACTCAAGTTACCAAATTTCACATTTTATATAAATACACCTTCTATTCATGACCTTGTATAAACTAAAGACATTTATGATTGCATTTATTATTTGGACTTTAGTATTCTTTGGCACTATAGGCAATGTTTGTTACCTCATTCTCTTCACCTCCTTCTACATGCATCTTATTAAGGCCATTATGGATTCTACATTAGATTTGACCATAGGCATAGGGTACTTTACATACTCATCCAATTCACCTAGTCCATCCTCCCTATTATTTATTAAAGTGAATAGGGGATTATCACTTTCATGAGCCACAACTAAGCTAGATTGGGTTTGTTCAACCTATCTCTTGACCACTATTTTCATGGTACCTATATAAGAATCAAATTTCATACCAATTTATGGTGTAGAGAGGACTAACTGAGGTCTCTCTTGTCTTTCTACCAATATAATATCGATGACCCAGTTTGGGACAATAATAGCCATGGGATTTTCTAGAGGTAGTATAGCTAGGGCAAAGGCAAGAGCTACAATAAGAATGTGTGGAAAGTTTGTTTGGTCTATCTACCCAAGTGTGCCAAATGGAGTTCTTATAGGGCCCATATTTAGAATAAATGAAGGAAATTTTGGTAGCACACTCACCTTTATGTCCATACTAAAATTAAATGGGGATGCAGGAAAAGGTGGCTTTGAAAAGCTGTAAATTTTTGAAATGGGCCTTAATGGCCTTACCAATGCACGAGAAGCAATAGAAAGTGTTACACTAGTTGTTGCTACCTAGGATGAAGTGGAAATAAAAATATAACTAGCACTAGTACCTGATGAAGATGCAATTTTTATAGTGTCATGAGAAATGAAATAGGGGATGGCAAATCACAAAAAACCACTAGCTCAGCCTAGGATAGTATCAAATGAAGATTGAGCAATGGTAGGAGTAAATATAGAAGTAGAAGAAGTTTGAGATGTAATTGAAATTGGAAAATAATATAGTGGTGACATACTTACATTGGGATCTTGTGATCCAAGGGTAGTCTATGGTGTGCCAATGGTAACAACAGTAGTGGATGGATCAACTCTTTTAAAGGGAGTAGTTTCTTGTTCTTACACAACTTGGGTGCCTGAAAGATTTGCTTACATTAAAGGCATTATAGTCAATTAATAAGTTGTTGCAGGGGTTATTAATCCTCTCATAGTTGTCTTAGGCTCCCTTTTCCTCTTTTAGACTTTCTCAATGTTTCTACCATACAATGCCTACAGTTATTCCATGGAGAGCTCAATACATTGTTTCAATTCCTTAAAGTCAATAGTAGTAGGGTCAAGTTGATATAATATTTTAAAAATGGTTCCCTTAAAAGATGTAGATATTATTGTGGGCCCTTGGGAAGGGTCAGACTGACTACTAGATCCTCCTTGCTCAAAGCCTATAGGTAAGTCTTAAATGATTGAAGTGGAAAGTTGTGGAGGCCTATTTGGCTTATTCTTAACAAGAGGAATGCCATCTTCATATTTTTCATCTTTCCCTTCTTCATAGTCGGCATCAAACATGTGCCCATCTATTGGTGGTGGTCGAGAGTTATCAATATCCTATTTTTTTCTCCCTATCTAGTCTCATCTCAAGTTCAATGTTATTCATTTCTACATTCCAGAGTACCACCTCATCCTTTAGATCATCTCTATATATCCACTTGTGGGGTTCTTCTTTATGCTCATATTCCATTATTGCATCTTTATTAAATCTGATTTGATGCTTGGAAATGACCTTATTGGGATCCCATGGTCCGAAGTCATCTTTAGGTAATAAGTATGAATCTTTATGGCTAGATACAACAACATCATGTCACTTGGTAATCCTAGTCCTCCCCATTTTGTAAAGAACCTATTGGTGGACCATATTCTTCTTGTCTTTGAAGATTAAATCAACTCCATAAAGAAGTTGATAGGCCATTTATTCTTTAACTAGCTTCATTATCATAAATATTGGTAGTCTAAGAGGGGTCACCATCACTCCTTCCATTCTAATAACCATGCAGTCTAGTTAAATCTAGTAGCTACCCATGTCTGTCAAGTTTTTCCTAATTTTAGGGGAAACCTTCTACATCTCAAATTCATTGATCAACTAGTAGACTATTTGGTATAACTCTTCCATAATCACTCTCTTCTTGAATTTAAATATATGAATATGCATTGTATAAAACATTTGAGGCACAACTTATAGATGCTCAAGAGACCATGAATTTTTACCCAGTTGAGTGGTTACACAAATTTCATCTAATAAGTATTTCATCACAAAGAAGGTGGAACCATTCTTACAAGTGTCATATATTTCATATACCAAGTTATTGGTGATAATTTCCCCAAGTGGGGGAGTTTGATAGTCTTCTAGGATTATTTAAAGCAATGTAATAGTCCTTACATCCACATAAGCATTGTGTGGATTGCCAAATATTCTATTCAAGGGGGCTAGGCTAATTTCAACTCATTTTCTAAATTATTAGATGATAAAGTTTCCTTAATCGTCCATGAAAATCGTTCTCATTGTATTAGTCACCCACAAAGCCAAGACCTTCTCCAAAGAGTGTAATTCATACTGGTTATCAATGATGACCTGGTTATATTCTATCTATGATGAGAGAAGGTCATAGTATTTTTCAAAGCTTAGTACTACTATAAAAACAATAGGGATCCCTTGGAATTTTGATTTAATCATCCCATCTTCACACTTTGACCTCCAAAAAATACTATAAACTAGGTCAATTCATAACATGACATTTATCCTAGCTATGACCTTGTGAAGACCAGCTATGTTAATGGTTAGGATATTAGAAGCTAGTTGGATTTTATGAGGCATGGTTTCATTCTCATCAACAGCCCTAGTTGAATCTACATTAAAATATATTTTACTATAATTCAATTAACTGGATGTTATGGCCTCAAGAATAAATTTAGTATCTTTAAAGATGACTAAATAACTCTTTTTAAATAGAAAGTCATTGTTACTAGAGTAACTAATCTTATCTAGAGTATAAGGATCCATTTGTTCCATATTTTATAATAATTTTGGTAGCAATCAATGTCTCTTTATATCCTTCTACAATTTTCAAGCTCTTATAATGGCATTCAGGAGTGTAATTTGCTAATGGCTTAATATTTATCTAATTGTGAAAGCATAGACATTAGCTAAAAAAACATGTGTATCTTCAAACTCAAATTACCAATATCTTTGATTATGTAGAATTTTTAATGATCACTTTGATTAATGCAATTTTGATGGTAATCTTGGTTTGTGTTGTATTAATGGCAAGCTTGTCAACCTTACATATATTTGAAATAGCTCTGAACTATTAATTTTATCAATTAATTGCACTAGAATTTAATTTAATTTTAATTTCTTTGATATTCCATCAATTTTAGCTTCAATGCTTAATATTTCCACCTTTCAACACATAGATCAAATCTAGATAAGTACTCACATGGCCCGAATATGAGTGAGCTACCTAGTTAGCTCAAAATCTATATATATGACACTTTTTGATTACATCATGGATATGTAACATTACATGAAGACTCATTTGTATCTCACCACATAGAATATTTCAATTCATAATGAGCTCTAGGGTGGTGTTATTCAATTTTAATTGGCCATAGGAATTCCACACGTCACTCTCATGGGTAATCATAGCTTTCCTTGTTAAGTGTCTCTCTCAAAAGGATTTTGGACAAATATTGACAACTTAATGCTAATTAAATGGCTCAAGTGGAGACATGAATCAATATAAGAGGTGATATCTCATGTATCTTGGATAGAAACAACATATAAATGACATATGGCATCATCGCATGGGCCCAAAGGGGATATGCATCATTATTGTAGGTTATTATTTGTTCTTCTACCAAGTGTCATTCTCAAAGGGTACCTTAGATAGCTCTATCTCATAAAACCTTAATTAGATATCTTGGGTGAAAATACATGTCTGCCTTGTAAGCTATCATGAGCTTTGGATGGATGACACATAATGTGGACATATGATGACCTCAAATGAACCCAAAGAGGACATGCATCACCTTGAAAGGCTACTTGGGTCTAGCTTGTTTCCACTGAGACATGTGATGGCATATCTCTACCTTCTTTACTATGGAAGGATGTGTGGGGATACATGGTGGCTTTGATTGTATGGCCTCACTCATGGGGGATAAGATCTAGACATGTAGCCTTGAGATTTGAATTCTAACGGCTAGCTTCTAAAGATCCCTCTAGATGATGTAATATAACTCATAAATTTGGTAGATTTTATCCATGTGTCTTGTGTAGGATGTGATGAATCCTTAAGGTGTTGTGAGGCTTGATGAGATGGACATATGCCCTTTTAGTCTTTAGTCTAAACTTTGATGTCTTGCAAGGTGTCATAAACCATAACTTTAATATGACATCTTATGAGGTCAAGTGAGAAATTAAGTTAGCTTCTTAAAGATGTCATTGCTCATCTTAGTCAAATTTAAAGAATTTTAAATCAAAACTTTATAATAAAATTCCTTAAACATAACATAATGTTAATTTAATAGAACTCAGTGAAGCTTGGTGTGTTTATATTTATAAAAGAGCCAAGTTACAATTCCTTAGCAAAATCTATTTGCATATCATTGAACCATCCATGGTCAATAATTCATCAATGAATAAAATTGAAGAAGACTTGAAATAGTTTGAATATTTCTAAGTATCAATCCTTACTACAAAATGAATGATTAACAAAAAATATACAAACATAAGTATTGGTAAATTCAAAAAATTCTCCATGTAGTCAATTGATTTAATATGCTTGGCATCTTGGGTAATTTTTGAAAATTAAGGAAAGGAGGGTCCCCATTCTAATAATAGGGGAATGTTTATCATCAAAAAATGGTGGCATACGTGGGGAAACATTTTAAAATGTTAGAATCTAGATATTTTGTTCAAGGATAAATCAAAAAATTAGTTATCTCATTATGATCTTTAGTCAGTACCAAAACTATTTTTCATAACTAATTAAATCCCACCGACATGAAATAATGTTTAAACCTTGTAGATAATCATACTATGTGTGTGCTTAGTTGAGGATGGATTGGGCATTGCACTATTACTAGCTAGGTGTCTATATCCCTGATAGAGATACCTTTGGCTCTACTCTAGGCCTGGATCTACTACCATCCAAGCACCCATAGGCTTGATAGAGATTGCCTAAATCTCTATTCATGGAATATGAAAGTAGTTTATGATTTCACTTAATGGTGTATCATTCATACATACATACATACATACAATATTACATATATATATATATATATATATACACTAGCTAGGTGTCTATATCCATGATAGAGATACCTTTGGCTCTACTCAAGGCCTGGATCTACTACCATCCAAGCACCCATAGGCATGATAGAGATTGCAAAAATCTCTATTCATGGAATATGAAAGTAGTTTATGATTTCACTTAATGGTGTATCATTCATACATACATACCTCCTGGACTTCTCCAACACTTGTTCCAAATACATCATGTGTTCACCTCTATTTTTAGAAAAACATGTTAGATCATCCATGTAAATAATGATGCACTTACATATTAATCCTTGGAATTTATGGTCCATTTCTCATTGGTAATTATTCTTGTGTTGATCAGTCTGAATTTGTTTTTATGCATGTATTCCCCACTTAGTGGTGAAGGTATATTTCATTATGTTATTCTCATTCACTAGGACTTGGTTATATTTGGAAAAACCATCAAACAATGACATCATTCTAGACCCACTCACTAACTAAATGACCTCGTACAAGGATTGAAAGGGATAATTATTATCTTTTAAGGATTTATTCAAGTTTCTAAAACTGATATAGTTATCCATTTTTATTTTGGACTAGCACAAGATTTTCAACCCATGTCAAGTGTCATATGGGAAAGATTATCCTTGCATATAGAAATTTCTTCACTTCCTTATAAATTAGTGGTTTTAGCACTAGATTAACTAGATTTTGTCTTTATTTTAAGGGTTTTTAGGCCTTTTTCAAGGGGATAATATGAGTAATCACTCTAGTATCACATATCTTAAGATCATTATATGACCAAGAAATCACATCTTTAAACTTGGTTAAAATGGTATTGACTTCCTTAAACTCTTCATTAGCGCTAACTAAACCAATTTTGACACCTTACTCATTACCTAAATTTCCCAAATTATCTTGCTCATAATCTTTTCTACTCACTTGGGTTTTTGAGATTTAGTTATTATTTTATCCAGGTCAAACATCCTTTCTAAGGAGATCATGTCATTATGGATTCTATTTTTCTTAGTTTGGATTACTCCATTTTCATTGTCCTTTGAATTTTTTATAGAACTTTCACCCTATTCATCAATAATGTGGTATATTCATATGCTAAAATTACATATGAAGTTAATTATCTAATTATCATCATTAAAAATTTGGAAATGATTGATATTATATGGCACAGAGGGGCATGAAATCATTTCCATAGTAAACTCCTACAATTTCAAACGATCTAGAGGCACCAAGTTTTCTAATGTTGAAGCTAGAGAATCAACCAATTGGTTCTTCTCTATGGGTAGGGAAATAATATTAAATGAGTCAAAATACCTAATCAAATTCCAATATCTAAACTTATACTTTCTTAAATAGGAAATCCTATACTGATATATGTTCCTAATCTGATCAATAGTTAATTCTAAATCACTATAGACTAACAATTCTTTTACCTTATATTTGATTACAAATTAAAGTCATAAAATAATAGATTAATATTCTACTAAATTATAAGTATAAGTGAAATATAATATATAAGAAGCTAGATATGATTTTCCTTTCGGATTTGTCAAAATAATTCGAATGCCAAAACCTTACTTAGCTTGCACACCATAAATATGCAATGTCCAAAAACCTTTATTTTTTTCTTTCACCTTGTCATTTGAAACAATATTAGTGGTTTCAATTGTGTAAACACCTAAGTCAAAGGATTGGTAATTTACCTTTTCATTCTTGGAATTATATTCAATGATCATGTATTTCATTTTGGGTTCCTGATCAATATTTATTTGATTAGGAATCCCACACCAAGGTAGCCACATGTGGGAACAATCAGTGGGCATATATCCATTCAAGTATTTAGTGTAATTGTCACTCAATAATAATTTATAATCCTTAGGTATATCAATGACTTGAATGTTGATGAACTAATGGATTTAGGGTTTATGATCAAGTTGTATATGAATATTTAACAATTTTCCCACCAATTTCACTCTTGATTTGTCCAATTACACGATTACCTTCTCTAATTTTGACGGGGTTTAATCCCAATTTTCACAACTTCCTAAATACATAATGTTAGCTAAAGCACCAGAATCTAACAAGAAATTATGAATATTGTTACCAAAAATACTTATAGTCAACATAAACAGTTGAACTTCATGCTTAATCTTATACATTACCATATTTACATAAGCCAGTTTAGATTTGTTGGAGATAGGATTTTCATTCAATAAATTCAATAAAAAATCATGTTGTTCATTTATTTGAGTGATTTCATGCAACATTATGTTTTCCTTGATCTTTTTCATATATTTCACTATTTTATATCCACCTTGTGATGTTGTGTAAGGAGCTTCTATTGTCAATTGACTTTCCTTAAATTTAGGGGGTGGAGGATTATTGTTTGTCCTACCATTAAGAGGTGTATCTATTTCATTAGGTGGGGTGGAAGTTATCAAAGGTGGTTTTTGACCTATACTTCTCAAATCATAGTTGTTCCTTTGGTATTGTTGGAAAGCATGTACTTCCTTAGCATTATCTTTAGACTCATTTTCATCTTGACTAGGAAAATCATAGATCTCAACCATCAATACTATTTTTTTAGATATATAAGCATCATTGGTATTTTCAAATAATTTAGAATTAATTTTATTAGTGGGATTCATATCAAATTCCTCCATTTGGCTCCGAATGGCTTTGAATGCATGAAAAATCAACATAGTCTATTTCTCCATCTTTGGAGGTATTATGCACTTAGCAACAGTTAGGAAAGGATAAATCATAAATTTTAATCTCAATAAATTAATCAAGGGTGGATTGATATTATTTTTTGACCTATTTAGAAATTTTTTATATCTCTATAAGTTGTAATTTATATTGCACCCCTCAATACTATTTCCCATTTATTTCTTGATATCCAAGAAATCATTACTGAGGTTATGAGTTCTCTATATAAAATATAACTCTCCCTTTGGAGTATTTGAGGTTTTATTTTGGTTCATAGCATGAATGTTGGTGTTATTTAAGGGCACTATTGATTGGTTGATTTTTTTATGGGGATGTGCTCTAACATTTACTTGGTTGAAGAATCTTAGATGTGGGTTGGGTGCAGTATGGCTTAATGACAACTAGTTAATTAGTGACACTTGATTTAATGAAGGAAAATTATGATTCAAGTTGGGCAGGACATTTAGATTAGGTAGCGTCGGGTCATTTTTTGGTATAAAAAAGGTGGTATTCCCCTATGGGTGTATTTGCTCATCAATATGGATGGCTTTAGTATATGCCAAAGGTAATGTGTTAATATTCAAGGCTATTTTCAGGAATACAACTATCATCAAGTTTAAGGCATATTTGTATATTTGTAAAGCCAAATTATTTATCATCTTATAGGGTGGGGATGTCAAGCTATACATTTTTTGAAACTTTGTGTTGAATGTCCTAATTGTTTCCTTTATGTCCCTTTTAAGGGTGGTGAACTATTGATACATAACTCTTGGGCTTACTACCCTACCAAATTGGGTAATAAAAGCATTATTGAACTAATCCTATCCCATGATATAATATTTAGGCAAGTTGAGGAATGAATCATAAGCTACATCTCATAACGCAAAGGGAAAAAGGTGGTAAGACATATCCTCATGAATTTTATTAAGAAGCCTCAAATATGGTTTAAATGACTTCATATACTCTTCAACAGTTACTCTACCAATGGGGTTGAAGAGAGGAAAATATTTTTTGTGTTCCTTGGCATATCATGCATAGATCTAGTGACATTGATGGGTGAGCTAGCTAACCATACCATGATTGGAAAGAGGGGTGGAAAATTCTTGTTAGATGGGGAATTTGGCTAGGTCCTATACTTACTAAATTTACCTTTGTCTACTCTCATCTTCCTATGAATTTCTAAGGATGTTAAAGGGACCATGGTTTCAAATTGATATCTAGTTCTAATATTAGGCAATTTTAGGATGCAAGATGGGTATTCATAACTAGAGAGTAGAATAAATTCAAAGGTAGCTTCACAGGAGTTAAATATTACAAAGATCAATCAACTTCTTATATAAAATCCTTTACAAACTAGATCAAATAGACTTACCTTGATCTTTGAGGATCTAATCTTTGAAACCTTAGAGCTTTAAATACCTTCACAAATACTGTTAGTTTTGCACATTAGCCTACAAAGATAAATGTTAGACCAAGATTCCAAAGCATTTCCATGCCTAATTTAAAAACATGAGTGTTTGAGTATTTAAAAATATCTTTTAGGATAAATCTACATAAAGGTTTACTCAATCCCAAGTGAATTAGATAAATTATGATCTTAAATGTCTAGGTTTAGTACAAGTGAGATCTCAGTGATTGACCTTTGCACAAATTCTCACAAATATCTAGATTATTTTCTAAATTTATGTAAATATTTACAAAGATGATTAAAAAAACCTTCATATGCCTAAATAATGGGGTATTTCACCTATCTTTAAAGTTTGGCATAAATTTAGATATCATGACTAAATATTTCAAAATTTATACAAATGAACACTAATTTTGACATAATCCTTCAAACAATGCAAATATTCATATAAATAATGTAGATCTTCAATGTTATTTAACAATATTTTTTTCTTTTGAAATAACTATTCATATATTTAATGAAGTACACTAAAATTTCACCAAGATGGATGAAATTAATTGCATATGGGGCCCTCCTAGCACCATATTTTTCCTTCTTGGTTATACACTTAATGTTCTCCCAATGTCATTAGGGAATGGGAGGAAAGTAATAAACTCAATTTTTAGTCCTTGAGGCTTGTGTTTTTTACACAACTACTACTCAAAATATCAAAACAATAAATATATGGCCACCACTTATAAGTCTTCAAGTAGACCCTACTATAGGGACAACAAATTATACAATAGTGATACGTTATTTCTTGCTAATCTTTGTGAAATTGATATAAACTTTTACAATTATTACCCAAGCACATATAAACCATGAATATTTATAGATTGAGCTAAACTAAACTAACTCATGGGATAGATTCAAAGGTAAGCAAGGTAAGGTAGAAAAAAAAGTTTGCTTCAAATGATTATAGGTGTCAATTCTTCTAACCTCTATGACAATAACATGTAAAACTAGCATTCAAAAACCCTAGTGTAATATTCAAAGCCAAATGAATGTAGTTGAGACTTAAAAGGAATGGAGATACATATATCTAATATCATATGTTGCATGAAAGTTACTTATTCACATCAAATTGCATAAGCACATTCAAATATAAATAAGATGAAATAGAGTATACAAACCTATAGATTCATTAGCCTAGTGTCAAACTCAAACTAACATATGCATATATATTGATATTACTGATAGATTAGTCAATTAGAAATAAACAACTATTTCTATAAAAACATGAGAAGTAGAAACTACAAAACACACAATAGAGCATTCAAACAATCTCATAAATTCTTATCTCTTTTGTATTAATTCTCTAACAACTATTCTTGATCTCATTATAAAAAGGGGGAATACCCCTATAAATAGGTCTCAAAATGCCTATGCAAGTTCAACTAGGCCCATTAAAAATGACCAAATATAGCCAAGTGGATTTTAGATTTTAAATATCAATATCTAAAATGCCACATATTATAAGGGAATATTCCAAATTTGAATTTATAAAGCAAAGTGGGATAATCATCAAGGCCCTAGTTGCCTTGAATAAATTGGTTGTGGCCATCATGCTTGAAGGGAAACTTTTTGTAATGTTACTTGATTTTCCCCTAAAGGAGGTTTTTGAGGTGTAAATTTATGCCATGAAAGGGGATTTTGGATAGCTGCTTACTGACTAGATTCCTATTGTAACCTTCATTTCTTTGCCTCTTCCCTTGTCTAAAAGTTAACACATGCTAAGTAGTTATGGTTAATTTGACTAAAATTTATGATCATAAGCCAAAATAGGTCAATAATTTCTTTAATAATAATACCATTCTATGCAATTACATGTCTCAGTGCTTCTTAAATAGTCTCAACTCTCCCTAGCCTTTGGATAGTAGAAGCCCCAATGTTCATCACTTCAGTGGCAATCTTGGCATTGGCTATGTCTTGTTAGAAATTTGCAAAAATTACTTTAATTTGAACCCTAAACTCCTAGTCACACATACATATGCCATTAGGTTTGGTCACCCTAGTGACCATATCATCACTTATTAATAGCGAAATCCTAAACTCTATTTTTTATGAGGATGCGGTTACATCTTTAACATGTTCTAGCCACCATTTCAATATTATCCTTTTATTCATCATTGTAATCTATGCCAGGATAATTTATTTATGTGGAAATATCTTAAGGTCTAGAAACTTTTTTTTCCTTAAAAATCTAACCAAGTTTGCCAACTTGGCATCATAGAGTGTAAGTGTTTGGTCATACTTCAAGACCACATTAAACTATAGAGTCCCATCAACTTGGCTTCTCTTCCTAACCTTGTATAAAATGAAGACATTGATGATTTCATTTATTATTTAGATTATATTATTCATCATCACTATATGAAATTATTATTGCTTCAATCTCTTCACATTCTATTGTATGCCTTTCATTAAGGCCACTATGGATTCTATATTGGCTTAGATTAGACACAGGGTCCTCTACAAACTCATCCAATTCACCTAGGACAACATTCTTATTATTTTTTAAAGTTAAGAGGGGATATTCACTTTCATGAGGCATAACTAAGATAGATTGGGGTTGTTTAACTTGCCTCCTCACCACTCTTTTCATGGTAGCTATAGAAACATAAAATTTCATGCCAATATATGGTACATAAAGGTCTACCTAAGGTATCTCTTATCTTTTTTCCAATATAATATCTATGAACCAATTTGGGACAACTATAGGCATTAGATTTTCTAGAGGTGGTGTAACTAGGGTAGAGCCTAGAGATATAGAAAGAATGTGTGGCAAGTTTAATGGGTCTATCTACCCAAGTATGCCAAATGGATTTCTTGTAGGGCTCATATTTATAATAAATGAAGGTAATTTTGGGGGCATAATCACATTAATAGTCATAATACAATTGAATTGGGATATAGGAAAAGGTCAATTTAGAAAGGTGAAAAGTTTTTAAATGGGATTTAATTACCTAATCGATGCATGGGAAATAATAGAAAGTGTTGTACTAGTTGCTTTTAACTAAGAAGAAGTGGAACTAATAGTCTAACTAACACTAGTGCCTGATGAAGATATAATTTATGTAGTGTCATGAGAAATGATATGGGGGATGTCAGATCCCAATAAACCATTAGCTCTACCTAAGCTAGTATCAATTGAAGATTGAGTAGTGGTAGGAGGAGAAAATATAGAAGAAAAATTAGTTTGAGATGTACTTGAAATTGGAAAAGAATGTAGTGGTGAGGTACTTACGTTGATTTTTTAGTGAATTAGTGGTAATAACATTACTAGATGGATCAAATCTTGGAGAGGGAGTAATTGCTTGTTATTACACAATTTGGGTGCCTGCAAGAGTTTATTGCATTGGAGGCTCTATAGTCACTTGAGAAGCTAGTGGAGGGGTTATTACTCCTCTCATAGTGGTCTTAGGATTATTTTTCCTCTTTTATACTTTCTCAATGGGATGGGTTATTTATGCTCTCATAGTTGTCTTAGGATCCTTTTTCCTTTTGTATACTTTCTCAATATTTCTATCAGCCAGTGCCTACACTTATTCCATGAAGAGATCAATGAGTTATTATAATTCCTTAAGGTTAATAGAAGTAGGGTCAGGTTTATCTAGGAATTCTAGAATATCTCCCATAGCAAATGTAGATATTATTATGGGACCTTGGGAAGGGTCAAGCTAACTGTTAGATGCTCTTTGCTCAAATACTAGAGGTAAGTTTTGAGTACTTGAAGTGGTATGTTGTGAAGGTATATTTGGCCTATTCCTAACAAGAGGAACATTATCTTGATCTTCTTCATCATTCCCTTCCTCATAGTCAGCATCAAACATGTTCATATGTTTTGGTGTTGGCTGAGACTTAGCAATATCCTACCTTTTCTTTTCCCTATCCAAAATCATCTCCAATTTAATGTTCTTCATTTCATCTATATATATATCCAATCATGGAATAATTATTTATGTTTGTATTCCATTTTTAAATATTTATTGAATCTAAGTAAATGCTTGGAACTGATCTTATTGGTATCCCATGGTTTGAAATCATCTGTAGGCAAAAGGTATGAATCTCTATGAATAGTGATTATTGTTATCACTTGGATTTATACTCTTCAAGAAGATGTAAAATATCTCCTCATCAAAATGGAATAATGGAAACACCTCTAGGCTTGTGGGTAGCCTAAGGATTGAGGTGAATCTCTAAATAGGGATAGCTCCCTTGATGTAAAACTTTCTAGCACAACTACAAATAAACATGAGGGTGAAAAGGGAAAGAGATAAATAAAAAAAATTGACCTAAGGGAGGTGATACACAAAATATATTGATAACTTCCAACTATATGCATGTTATACTTGAAATCAAGATACAAACTGAACATACACTTCTCTAATCTGCATCTTCTCACATCAATGTTACATTATGAGGTTATGGATGAATGTGCAAACCTAAGAAGACTAGATAAGAGGCCTTGAATGTAAATAATGAAAATAATAACTCACTTAATCCATGAAATTTATAAGAACACTTCACATTCCCTACAAGAAGCTTTACAAGTGTAAATAGGTGATAGAATGAAATAATCAGGCTAAGGAAACAAGAGTTATTACTTATACAAAATCAAACATTCTAAATGAAAACACTAATAAAAGTCATGGAAGAGGTAATAATTAGTATTATTATTGATCAAAAGGTATAAAAATTATTAGTGTTTCACCATACTCAAGTGGATCATAGATTATAATGCCAAAATGATTAGTTCTTATAGAACTTGAGAGAGAGAGAGGAGAAGAGAGAAGTCTAAGGGTCACCAAGAAATTTTTAAAGATGAGAAAAATTAGTTATTATGCATGATAATATGATATGGGATGAACCATGCTAGGTCAGGAGGTCCAAGTGTCCATCCCAGTCGTCAAGCACTTATAAAGTGGCATAAAATCCTCTTAACTGGTTTAGAAAAATACCTTCATGATTTTAGATTCTTGAACACCTCATAAATGAATAGTAATAGGTATAATGATTTTAATAAATGGTAAGGGTTTTATGTATGCCTCTTCATGCATTGTTTTTTATGCTTGGTCCTCTAGAATCATATGGAAAGGAGCTATCATCATCTGTAGTCCAAAAAACACTTCCTCCATGCACCTTACACACTTGGCCTCCAAATTATCATCAATTTCTCATTAAAATACATGGTATGGAGAGGATGAAACATATAAATACCCTCTATGGCCTTATAATAATTAGCCACAAAATCACTCCACTTGAAGTTTCCCACCCTTCTCACTAGTTTGTCCACTAGGCTAGTTTTGTCTAGCTAAGATGAAGGCTATTATTTTCACACTTAGATATTTTATAAGTAATTAAATGAACATTATGATTTATTATAGGTATAAATATTCATTCTATAGTTGGTTTTATACATCTAAACCTTCTATAACTTGAAAAACACAAAAAAATGGTCAAAAATACCCTATTCTGCACCTTTTCATACAAGTTCATACAACCAAAAATCAAGGTATGGATATTGAGTGATTCATATACAATTTAAAATAAGTTTCATGGTAAAAATATTCCAATATATTATCTTTCTAACTCTATTTCTCCAAAGTTATCCTTGCAAGGGTTTTGGAGGGTTTCTAAGTAGTTTTCACTCTTAAAGTTTGTTCATAAAAAATCGATGTTTAAGCTACCAACCAATTCAAAAAATTAATATATTAATACATTAATCAACATACCTAAACTCCTTTGGAGCCCATTCAAAGCATCAAGATATATATGAGTGATCAAATCTATCATATCGAGCCCTTTTTCTTATCTTCTATAGTCAGAGTTAGTTTCTGAGAAAAAAATGGATTCCTTAGGGTTTAATTTGAATATTAATAGTTTTAACACATATATAGTACCCAATTATACATTTTAAAATTAATATTAATGTTCAGCTCATGCCATAATTATGAGTGACCCCTGATTTGGCCTTAGGCTTGACCCTTGCCTAGCAGGCTTGACTACACCTTAGAGTTTAAAATGACATTTTATGGTTTTAATTTCCTCCAAAGTGTTTATAAACTTGTATAATGATTCAATAATCATGTTATAATATGATATAAATCATATCTAATACTATAAGTGAAAATGAATCCCTCATCTAGCACTAGGCCTCAACCTTACCTTTAGGCCTGACTGCAAATCCAAGGGTTTAGACCATCTTGTCAAGTTCCATACTCCTTATGTGTTATAAAAATTTTATTTGTTTTTATCCTAATCAACACAACTCTTTGATAGGTTTAAACAACTCTTAATACCATCCTTTTACTATCCTTCACAAAAACTATCAGTTTGTGCTTAAGGGGAAGTACCCCTATCTTAGATAAAATAGGGGGTAATTACCCTATTTCAGCAATTCAAATAAATGATTTATGGGACTATATAGGTTTTAAGTAACCTATATTCAATATTTTAGCCTCTTTTCTATCCATTTGACAATTCAAAGACTCAAAAATCCAAAATAGACAAGTCATGAAGGGATTATGTGTAAAAAATCCAATTAGATTGTGTATTCTTCATTTAGGATCTTCCTTTCTTGTTTAACTATCTTTAAGGATACATTAGGCCATCATTAACATAATTAAATTTTTATATTCCTAACGTATCCCTCTAAAATCTAATGAAATCTTTAAACCCTTGCCTAGCCTAGTCTAAACATAACATAACCTTTATTGTACCCTACTTTAGACTGAACCTATAGGTGTTGCTTTGTATGAATTATGAATTGGAATTATGTTTAAAGTTATCCTTACCATCTTATAAGATCCTTATTTCATCTACAATCTTACTTATCCTCACACCTTGGGTTTTGAAATGCTCCCAAGGCTAGTTACAATTAGTTGACTATGAACTCTACTTGTTAGGGTTCTATAGGTGCATACCTCTCTATAGGACCCTATTAATTATGTGTATAAATTTACTTGAAACTTACAAATACACTTGGTATTTTATTTTACCTTCATTTACTTTTAAATGGCCAAAACTCTCTCAAATACTACAACTTCAATCATTATCTATCTCAACCACTCAAAGTAAGTTATAGGTGTGCATTTAGGAATGATGGACCAATGTATAACCCTCTTGAAACCTCATAAGGTAATATACCATGAATTATACAAATTTAATATTATTTTTGAACATATCAACCACCAAGTAACCATATCCCTTTATTTCTTTATTCATACACTCAAACACTTGGTTGTAGGTGGCTACTCAGGCCTATGTATGGACTGTAGATGTGCTCGGAGAATCAAAACACAAAGTGTCATCCCATAGTATGATATTTTATTTCATTGATGCCACTTAAACCATTTGGAACCATTAAAATGTGAGGGTGTGATATAGTATGAAATGCTTGGATGGAGAAGGCTCTTCTTGACTCAAATTATAGATAACACTCACTATTTGAAGTGTTTTTAGGCAACCTTAGGGTCTCAAAAAACCAATTTCCACAACTCCTTGCCCTCAAAACCTTGTAAGGTGCTTGGAATATGATAGGGAAGAAATATATAAACATATATATTTTTCATAACCATTTTCAATCATCTTATAAGTAATTTAAAAAATAGGCTAGAACTTTGTTTTCACCTTTTTGGGAAAATAGGCCTAAATATAGTCAATTGACCCTTTTGCATGGTTTTCACCTCCACATACTCATTTAACCTTGAAATTAGGCCTTACATGAAGTTTTATTTAATACTATAACCTTAAAGAGTATTTCAACATCTATTTAACACTTCAAAATTGTTTCTTTGCTCTCTATTGGTTGCTTGTAGGTGAGTATTTAGTATATACAGGCAATGGGCAGATCATGGACAATATGCTTGATTTAGGCCTCTTATGAGTTGTAACTTCTCTCCATAATTTCAAATAGATCATCCACATTATAAAACACTTAAAAATGTGAAAAAAATTATTTTAACATGGAATCCTTCTTCATGGCACCTATAAGTGAGTTGTTCATGACAAACTAGGTGAGAATGTGCTACATGATTGCTCAGTCCTTCTTCCTTGCATCAAATGAAGGTTTTATTCAATAATTTATTATTATAAAGGATATACCAAGAATTAAAAACCTTAAAAAAACCTTTGTGAACATGTTATATAGGCTCCATGCATGCATTTGACCATGGTTGCAAGTAAATAGTGAGTAAAATTTGATTGTATGGTACTCATAACTACACTCTCATAGAGCATTACATTAAAGAATGATATTCAAAGTATCAAAGGGAATCAAGATAAAATTTTAAAAATATAAATAGACTTATCACAATGCTTTGATACCATGAACAAGCTTGAAGTTCCTAATAATAGTGAAAAATAGGCCTACAACTTAGAAAGTGTTCCTTCCTATAACCTAAGATGATTATCATATCAAAATTTCATGAAGCTTGATACCAATTATGTGAATAATTTAAGGAGGTAAACATCATCTGTCATGAAACTTGGAAATTTTTTCTATGGAATTGCTCAAACCAAGGAAAAACTATAGGGTACATGAAATATCAGGCATAAAAGTATAATCAAATTAATGAGGATGGTTCATAAAGCACAATCCATAATTATTCAAAATACTTATATTTAAATTAAGGTATCTGAGTTTACTTTAACTTACCCAAGGTGTTTGAGCTGAAAAATTTTGAGCTATCCATACTAAGCATAAATCCAAAGGTTACTTCTACTTGTCAAGAGGACTAAAAGAGGATTAGAATGGTTTTGGAAAAAAAATGGAAATTCCAAAGAAAAAAAACATGGAACTAAGCTTGGGGAAGGTTAATATACATACCATTATCCCTTCTCATGTGGTGCACTTCCCAAGGAGCTGTACAAGTGCCAAAATTCTTCTTTTCCTTAAGAAAACTACTCTTTTTCAAAGGAACCTACCACTTTTCAATTGGTTTCAGTTACTTAAGACATTTTAGGACACATAGGATGTGACATCATCTTTTTACACCTTCACACTTCCTAATAAATCTATACAAGTCATTAAATACACCTTTTTGACCCAAAAATCACCTAAAATGACTAAAAGGACTAAAATAACTAAGGACCAAGGATAGTATAACATTAAATGACATTAATTGAGATATAAAACACCTTGTGACATGTATTATATGTCTAAAACACTTAAAAGTCAAGTTTTTACTTAGGGGTGCCCCAAGTTGGCCTAAAAGTCAAATTTGGTCAATAAATTGGTGACTCATAGGGGTAGCATGCCTACTATGCTAACTAGGCATGTAGCCTTATTAGTCCATTGGGATTATGGAGTCGTTGGAAGTTTGAGACACAATAAGATTACTTTGACCATAGAATTTGATCAAGCCAAGACCGCTAAAAATGTTAACCATTCAAAGTAAGGACACATACTGAACAAGACAAAAAACTAATAAGACACACACATACATGTGCTCAAGGGACTTAGGAAAATCTAAAAACAATCTATTATTCAAAACTAGAGACTAATCATACCTCCTTTCTATGATCACAAGGGAATCTTCTTGAGTCATCTTCATGGTGAGATGAAACATAGTGCCAAGCATGTTTTTCCTTAGATTGAATGTTTTGTAGAATAGACCCATTCCTTGGCACTTAATTTGATCTAATCTCAAGTATATGATCCTTTAATAGGTCTCCAATATATACATATTCCTATTTAAAATGTTCACATACTTCATACTACTTCCCACTCTTCATCTCATGATCAACTTAGATCTTCTTTGTAGGCATGGATTCAAAAAGATTGGTTTCTTATTCCTTAGAATATTGAGACCAATAGGAGCTTGTTATATCCTTCAAGATCTGATGAATTTCTCCCAACTAATTGAGAGGATGATATCCCATATTGATTACTTCAAACATGTCTTCATGAAATGTAGATGTTTCTTGAAAGGGAAAATTTGAAAGATTACTTTTCCTTTGCATACTTACTTGAGTGCCAAAGTTGCCTTCTCCATCTTTGACTAGATCATAGCCTCCTTGACAAGGATTATATCCTAATCTAAATATTTCAAAAAATTCATCTAGAGGCTAATTAATAACTTGTCCTTGACCATCCATGACATCGTGCAAAGTGATGGAAGAGCCAATGAAGGATTCATCCTTTTTAACTTCCATATCGCTCTCAATAAGATTGGGCTTCCTCTCAGTTGAAAGTTATTTTATCTCATTAAGGAGATTTTCATATTATTCCAAATCTTGGTCATTATCCTCCATGGAATCCTTGTTCTTCACATTGCCATGTAATTGATTCTCAACTTGGAAAAACTCTTCAAACACTTGAAATAACTCTATTTGTAGATACCAATCATTCTTGTCCTCTTTATGATCTTGAACCACTACCTCTTCAATCTTATCTTCTTGATGTATGATGTTATTAAGCTAGTGTTATTAAATTTTTAATGCATTTTATAGTGTTTCAATATTAAGATAAGGTATTACATCATCTTCAAGATCAATAACTTCCTCTTTGGTCTCAAGGGATTCTTCTAAAACTGCCACCTCTTTATGAAAGACTTGAAATTATTCTCCATCCATAATAACACATTAATCTTCATGTTGGAAGTGATCATTCACAACATTTTGATCAGATTTAGATTCTTATTCAAGGGATACAAGATCTTCCATCTCTTTCTCTGTCATGGTGATTCCAAGACTAGGCATCTTAAAATTATGTGACCTAGCTCAATGAGGTTGCTAAGGAGGCATGTTATCTTCCAAAAAGAGTTATATTTTCTTATCAACCAAATGCTTATCTTTAGGTTCCCATACCATAATTACATTAAGTAAAATGGTGATGGAGTGAGAAAAATATGAATTAGTTGGTGGAGCTGGCACATAGAACTCAAAATTAGATCAAGAGTGAAAGGTAAGGGGCTCCTTTGGAATCTCTTGAGGAAGGGGAGGCAGACCTTGGGCCAAAACAACTTGATTTTCTTCCTTCCACTTGAAAATCACTTCATTAAAATATGAGTTAGCTTAAGGACTCTCTTGAGGAAAGGTGTATGGGGTGTGTTTAGGCATAAGATCTTATTTTGTGTCTAAACCTTCCATCACACCTTGACTTAGTAGCTTCATCTTTGACTCTAACTCTTCAATTTACTTAACTAGGTTCTCTAGAAAAATTATCTCTTGAATTTGATATGAATCATCATTAGTATGAGAAATACAATGGGATTCATATGGAGGATAATAGGTTTCTTTAGGAAGGGTGATAGGAACTTTTAAAGGATCAAATTTATTCACAACTTCACACTCCTTATCAACCAAACTTCTATCTTTTTTCTTTCCCCATGATTCCAATATCTTACTCCAGCATGGGATGTTAGGATTAGAAGTATTTTCTTGAGTAATGGTGGGAGAGGTTTGTATATGATTAATATCCTTCTCAACTTCACTCTCTTTTTTAAGACTTTTCCCCTCTTTCTTTCCCCATAACTCCACTATCTTATTCCAACTTAGGATGTTAGGATTAGAAGTATATTTTTGAGGTGGTGGGGATGCAATGTGAGAGGGAAATTATGTCTTTAATTTCAATTCCTTTTCTACTAGCATGGACTATTTCATATGTATATTATCCAATTCAATTTGCCTATCAAGGTTTGATTCAAACACAAGGTTTTTCTTTTGAACTCTCTCTTCTAACTGATTGGGAAAAAGATGACTTTGATATCCATGATTGGGGTCATGAGTAGGGATTAAATATAGCTGATAAGAAACTTGGGGAAATGGATATGAAGGATGATAGGTTTTGTGAGGTTTCCTTTCATTAACTATTATCCTATCCTCTAAGGAAGAAACTAGGCCACTCACATCAAGCATTTCACTTTTAAGCCTTTACCAATTGTCTCTCTCAATAGGTACCCACTCTTTTTTAACAAACTCTAATTCATCTCTCACCTTATGAACAAGATGAATAGGAATATCTATACCATACCCCTTTGTGTCTCAATATCTAACATATACTTTTCCTACCCCAAAAGTGTTTGTTTAAAGGTGAAAATGGATTGACTTGAGAAGTGACTAAGTTGACTAGGAGGAACATGACATTGAGAAGGATAGTTATAAGAATAATATAATTCATGATAGGGTTATTACACTTCATGAAAAGGCTAGTTAATAAATTAATCATATTGATAGGGAATGGCACAAGCTTAAAAAGTCTTACTAACTTGTTTAAAATAGTGCTCAACACCAAAATTATAAATTAAACTTCATTAAAAGTAAGAAAAAAATAAAATGTTACTAAAAATATTCAAATGATAACCTAGGATACTTGACCAGCTGATATATCTTATGAGTCATCATTGATGGTTTGATTATGCCTCCAAAGTCTGATTGTTGAGAGACAACACCAAATAAATCTCAACTTCTTAGACTAGGAGTCCCACTAGACGTGCCAAAAACTATTTTCACTTGGATTTTCACCCTTTGAGAAGATGTAAAATCTCTCCTCATCCAAGTGTCACAATGGAAACATCTCTAGGTGTATGGGTAGCCTAAGGAGTGAGGTAAATCTCTAGATAAGGATAGCTCCCTTAATGTACCACTTTATATCACAACTACAATTAAACATGTGGGGTGAAAAGGGAGAGAGATAAATTAAAAAAATAAATTAAGGGAGGTGATACACAAAATATATTGATGACTTCCAACCATATGCATATTATACTTGAAATCAAGGGAAAACAAAACATACACTTCTCCAATCTACATCTTCTCACATCAATGTTACATTATGAGGTTATGGATAAATGTGAAAAAATAGGAGGAATAGATAATATTAATTTAATGTCACTAATTAAAATACTAACTCACTCAATCCTACTTCGTATGCCCTGTAAGAAGAAGCTTCCCAACAATAAATAGGTGATAGAATGAAATAATCATGTTAAGGAAACAAGAGTTGTCACTTATGAAAAATAAAATATTATAAATTAACACACTAATGAAAGTCATGGAAGAGGTAATAATTAGTATTATTATTTATAAAAATGTATACAAATGAGTCGAGCTTCACCATACTTAGGTGGAGCATAGATTACAATGCCAAAATGGCTAGTTCTTATAGAACTTGAGAGAGAGGAGAAGACATAAGTAAAAGGGTCATAAGGACACTTTTAAATAGAGAATATGGGATGAACCTTGTAAGGTCAAAAAGTCCAAGTGTCCATCCATGTCATCAAACTCTTGTAAAGTGGCATAAAATCTACTTAACTGGCTCATAAAAATTGCCTTCATGATTTGAGATTCTTGAATGCCTCATAATTAAATATTAATAGTTAAAATTATTTGAATTCATTTTAATTGTTTTAGGCATTCCTTTCCATTAAGTGGTTTTAGGCTTGGTCCTCTAGAATCATCTAGAAAGGAGATATCATTATTTATAGTGCATAAAGCTCTTCATCCATGCACCCTGAACACTTAGCCTACAAAATGGAATAATTTTATCATGAAAATACATGGGAAGGAGTTTATTACACCTTTAAATACCCTACATATCCTTATAATCATCACATACACCTTAAAATCACCCCACCTGAAGTTTCCCACCCTTCTCACTAGCTTGTCCACTAGGCTAGTTTTGATTGGCTGAGGTGAAGGACATTATTTTCATACATAGAAGGTTTTATAAGGAATTAAATAAACATGGGGAGTTATAAAAAATATAAATATTCCTTATAATTTTTTTCATCCATTTATTCCTTATATAACTTACAAAACACAAAAAATGGTTAGTAATACCCTATTTTACACCTTGTCTATATAAGTCTGTAAAGCCAAAAAGCATAGAAGGGAGCCTGATTCAGTCTTATGCAAGTTATAATAGATTTAATTGTCAAAATACTCCATCATATTAGCTTTCCAACTCTATTTCTCCAAACTAGTCCTTACAAGGGTTTTTGAGGGTTTCTAAGTAGTTTTCACTCTTAAGGTTCATTCATAAAAACATGATGTTGAAATTTCAAAAAAATTACAAAATTCATATCTAAATACCTTCATAAACATCCTTTAAATACTCTAGATATCATTCAAAGAATCAAGAGAGATATGAGTGATCAAATCTATCCTATCAAGCCCTTTTTCTTATCTTTCATAATTTGAGTTGGTTTCTAAGCCAAAAATGGATTCATCATGGTTTAATTTGCATATAAAAAGTTTTAATACATTTATATTGATCCCTTATACATTCTCTAATTCATAGGAATGTTCATCTCATGCTAGAATTATGAGTGACCCCTTATTTGGCCTTAGGATTGACCCTTGCTTAATAGGCTTGACTACACCTTAGAGTTCAAAATGAAATTTTATGGTTTTACTTACCTCAAAATTATTTATACACTTATATTATATTCCAATATGATATAAATCATATCAAATACTATAAGTGAAAATGACTCCCTCATCTAGCACTAGGCCTCATCTTGCCTTTAAGCCTAACTATAACTCCAAGGGTTTAGACCATCCTGTCAAGTTCCATACTCCTATTAGATGTTATACACATTTTTATATGTGTTATTCAACTCAACACAACTATTTTAGAGGTTTAAATATCTCCTAATATTATCCTTTTATTATCCTTCACCAAAATTACCAGTTTGTGCTCAAGGGGAAGTCCCCCCTATTTGAGATAAAATAAGGGTAATTACCCTATATTCTTAGTTAAAATTAATGAATAAGGATATTTTATAGTTTTTAAGTACCATATAGTTAAAATTTTAACCTCTGGTCTATCCATTTGACCCTTCAAAAACTCAAAAACCCAAAACAGACCAGTTAGGTTGGGACTGTGTGTAAGAAATCCAATTAGACTATGTATTTATTAATTTAGGCTCTTCCTTGATTATTTCCATATCTTGGAGGATCTATTAGTACATCATGACTATAATTAATATTTTATATTCCCCACTTATCCCTCCAACCTCTCATTAAAATCCTCAAACCCTCACCTAGCCTAAATTGAGCATAACCTTGATTATACCTTGCTTTGGACTGAACTTGTAGGTCTTGATTTGTATGAATTATTAATAAAAATTATGTTTTAATGTCTAATTACCATATTAAAATATCCTTATTTCACCTACACTCCTACTTATCCTCACACCTTGGGTTTTGAAATGCTCCCAAGGCTAGTTATAGTTAGTTGACTGTGAACTCTGTCTATTAGGGTTTTATAAGTGCATACCTCTCTATAAAAACATATTTATGATGTGTAGAGGTTTAATTTAAACATAAAAATCCATTTAATATTTTATTCTACCTTAATTTATTTTTAAATGGCCAAACACTATCAAAAACTCCAAATTGGGCCATTGTCTATCTCAGCCACTCAAAGTTAGATATAGGTGTGCATTTAGGAAGGATAGAATAGCATATGACCTTATTAAAACCTAATAAGGTCATATAACATGAATTATACCTATTAAATATTTTTTTAAAAACCAAGAAACCATCTCCCTTTATTTAATTATTCATATAGTCAAACACTTGGTTGTAGGTGGCTCACCGGGCCTATATATAGACTGTAGATGTGCTTAGAGAATTAGAACATAAAGTGTCACCCCCTCTAATGATATTTTTGTTCATGGATGAAAATTGAACCATTTAGAACCATTAAAATTTTATTGTGTGATTTAGTAAGCAACTATTGGATGGAGAAGGCTCTTTTTAACTCAATCTATAGATAACACTTACTACTTTTAGTGTTTTTTAGGCAACCTTGGGGTTTCCAAAAACCAATCTCCATCAAATCTTTGCCATACAATACTTTAAAGTTTATTTTAATATTATATGGATGAAATATATACCCATATATATGTTTCAAAACCCTTTTCAATAATCTTATAATTAATTCACAAAATAGGCTAGAACTTTGTTTTCACCTTTTTGGGAAAATAGGCCTGAACATAGTCAATTGACCCTTTAACATGGTTTTTTCCTCTACCTTATCATTTAGAATTTATAATAGGTATTAAATGAAGTTTAATTTAAAAATAGGACCCCAAAGAGTGATTCAACATCTATTTGACACTTTAAAATTATTTGTTTGCTCTCTATTAACTACCTATAGGTGAATACTCAGTGTATATAGGCAATGGATAGATCATGGGAAATATGCTTTATTTAGGCCTATTATGAGTTTTAAATTATATAAATAATTTAAAATACATAATACATATTATAAAACACTTGGAACAAATGTGAACACCTTCCTTTTAACATGGACTCCTTCATTGCACCTGTAAGTCAGTTGTTCATGGCAGATTAGGTGAGAATGTGCTATATGATTGCTCAATCCCTATTTCTTAAATAAAATTAAAGTTTTGTTCAGAAATTTATTATTATTAAATATATAATAGAACTTTAAAACCTTCAACACACATTTTGGAACATGTTTTATAGGCTCCATGCATGTATTTCACCATGGTTACAAGCAAACAGTGAGCAAAAGTTGATTGTATGGTACTCATAACTACCCTCTCATAGAGAATTGAATTAAATAATGAAATTTAATTGCCAAGGGTAATTTATATCATATTTATAACATATACCTATCACAACCCTTTTAAGCCATGAATAAGCTTGAAGTTCTTGAACATAGTGAAAAATAGGCCTACAACTTAGAAAGTGTTCCCTCCTAAAACCTAAGATTATTAGCATATAAAAACTTCATAAAAATTTAAACCAAGAATGGGAATCATTTTAGGATTAGGTAAACATGATCTATAATAAAAATTAGCAACTATTTCATATGGAATTTCTCAAACCAAGTAAAAACCTATAGGCTGCATGAAATAACAAACATAAAAGTATAATCAACTTCATGAGGATGGTTCATGAAGAATAGGCCACAATAATTCAAAGTAATTATATTTAAATTAAGATATATAATTTTAATTTAACCTCCCCAATGTGTTTCAGATGAAAAAACTTGAGCTGTTCATACTAAGGACAAAATTGAAGGTCACTTCTGCTTGCCAAGAGGACTGCAAAAGAAGTAAAAGGGTTTTGGGCCAAAAATGGCACTTTCAAAGAAAACCAAATGTGGAACTAAACTTATAAAAGCTGAAGATACATATGATGATCATTTCCCATGTGGTACACTTCCCAAAGAGTCATACAATTACCAAACTTCTTCTTTTCCTCAAGAAAACTACCCTTTTGAAAGGAACCTACCAATTTTTAGTTGGTTTCAGTTAATTAAGACCTATTAGGACACATGAAATGTGACATCATATTTTTAAACCTTCACACTTCCTAATAAATATATACAAGTCATTAAATGTAACTTTTCTAATCTCAAATTGACCCAAAATGACTAAAAGTACTAAAATAACTAAGGACTAAGGATATTATAACATTAAATGACATTAATTGAGCTATAAAACACCTTGTGACATATGTATTGGTCCTATAAAACACCTAAAAGTCAATGTTTTACCTAGGGGTGCCCCATTTTATCCTAAAAGTCAAATTTGGTCAATAACTACAACAACACCATACCACTTGGCAATCCTGATCCTTACCAATTTGTAAGTAACCTTATGGGGGACCATTTTATTATTGTCCTTAAATATTAAATCAAATATATGAATAAATTGATAGGCAATTTATTATTGAGCTAGCTTCATTGACATAAACCTTGGCAATCTAAGAGGGGCCACCATCACTCTATCCATTCTGATATCCATGTAGTCTAGGTATAACAAGTAATTACCCATGTCTTTCAAGGTTTTCCTAATTTTAGGGAAAACCCTCTATATCTTAAATTCATTTATGAAAATTTAGACCACTATGTATTACTCTTCCATAATCACTCTCATATTACTTTTGAATTTATGAAAATGCATTACAGAAAATAGTTGAGGCATAACTTTTGGATGCTTAGGAGACCATGAACTTCAACCCAATTGAGTAGTTTCATAGATTTTATCTAATAATTATCTCATCATAAATAATGGGGAACCATTCTTACAAGTTTCATGTATTTCATACACCAAGTTATTGGTGATAATTTCCCCAAATGGTGGAATCTTTTGGTCTTGTAGGATTATTTGTTATAATGGAATAGTCCTTATTTCCACATTATCAATGTGTGGACTACCAAATATTATATTTATGAGGAATATGCCAATTATGACTCTTTGTATAAATTATTTCATGGGAAAGTTTCCTTGATCATCCATGAAAACATTTCCTATTGGGTTAGTCACCCATGAAGCCAAGACCTTCTTTAGGGAGTGCACTTCATACCAGTTATCAATGATAACCTGGTTATATTCTATCTGTAGTGAGGGATGATCATAGTATTTTTTGAATATCAATCCTTCTATGAAATTAATAGGGATCCATTTGGATAATTATTTAATCATCTCATCTACACATTTTGACATCCCAAAAATATTGTAAACTAGGTCAGTGCATGACATGACCTATGGCTTAACTACAACCTTATGGAGATTGACTACATTAATGGTAATGATATAAAAATATATATGGAATTAATGAGGCATGATTTCATTCTCATTAACAACCCTAACTACTTATACATTAAAATATATGATATTATAATGAAAGTCACCAAATGTTATGGCCTTAGGAATAAATCCAATATCTTTAAAGATGACTAAATAACTATTACAAAATAGAAAGTCATCATTTTTGAAGGCATTTTTCTTACCTAGAGTAAAAGTACATTATTGTGCCATCTTTTAATTTTTAAGATCTGATCATGGTGGTTAGGATTGAAATTTGTTAATGGCTTGAGTTTTATCAAATTGTGAGAGCATAGACAATAGAGAAAGAAAATGTGTATAGCTTCAAAATGAAAATAACAATAGCCTTGATTGTGTATCCTTTTAAATGACCACTCTGATTAATGCAATGTTGATGGTGATTTTGGTTCATACCGTATTAATGGAAAGACTATCAACCTTTCATATATTTGAAATAACTTTAAACTATGGGTTTTAGAAATTAATTGCACTAGAATTTAATTTAGCTTTAATTTATCTTTGATTTATCATCAATTTTATCTTTAAATCTAAATATTTACACCTTTCAAGATGTCACTACCACATCGAATCTAGATAAGTAATTTTGTGGCTTGAATATGATTAAATTGCCTAGTTGGTTTGGAATTTGCACATGTGGCACCATTTAATTACCTCATGGACTTTCATAATGTAGCTTTGCATGATAACTCATCTATATCTCTCCATATGGAATATTTTGATTCATATCTAGCTCTTGGGTAGTGTTGTTTAATTTTGATTAGTTGTAAGAATGCCAAGCATTACTCTCATGGTAAATCATAAATTTCCTTATTGTCTCTCTTGAAAGTCTTTTTGATAACTTTCAACAACTTGGCACTAATTAGATGGCTTGGGTGGAGACATGCATCCCTTTTGGAGGTGATCTCATGGATCTTAGATGGAATTAACATAGGAATGACACATGGAATCATCATGTGGATGCATAAGGGAAATGCATAATTATTATGGGATATTGTTCATTCTTATACCAAGTGTCATTCTTAGAGGGCACCTCAAACAACTTTATATCATCAAACCTTGATCAAACAACTCATGGGCAGCTATGTGTCTGCCTTACAAGCTCTTTCCAACTTTATATGGATGTAATATGGCAAGAACATCTAGTGACCTTGGATAAACCTAAGGGGGCATGCATCACCTTGAAAGGCCACTTAGGTCTCTTTGATTACCATTGAGACATGTTGTGACATCTCATGGGATTTTTCACTATGGTGAGATACATGGGGGATGTGTGGTGGTTTGGATTAGATGGGCTCACTCATGAGGGATAAGATCATAACATTTAACCCTAGGATTGGAATTCCAATGGATATCTTCTTATGATCCCTCAATATTATTCCATGTAGCTAATGAAATTGGTATATTTTATCCATGTGTCTTGCTTGGAATGTGATGAATCTTGAAGGAATTATGAGACTCGGTGAGCTATAAATCTTCCTTTTTATTATATAGTTTGAACTTTGATACCCTTTGATATGTCATGTCCCATTTTTTGTGGACATTGATAGACTTGATGATTAGCCTATTATGCGACCTTCATAGGCTCATAGGATGGATAGAGGGTCATAATGGAGCTTGGCTTGACTTTGATTCACATAATTTCTACATTTGGTTTTCATTCGGGCTCTTTCAGACATGTTTGCCTGAGCACCTATTATTTAGGGATATTTGGCACTTAGTAGACCACCCCTGGTATGGCATGATCATGTGTGGAATCACTCCCTGGTTCACCAACTTCAGATGGTTCGAGGATCTGACATGTATTGAGGGAGATATTAATATTTGATTGATTTAATCAAATATTAATTATTTGGTCTAATTTTAAATTAGATATTAATTAATTATTAATTAATTAATTATTTGGTCTAATTCTAAATTAGATATTAATTAATTATTAATTATTTGGTCTAATTTTAAGACCCTAATTCTAATTTAAGAATTGGTCTAATTTTAAGACCCTAATTCTAATTTAAGAAGCCCAAGTTCTAATTTGAGGAATTCTAATTTTAGAAAAGCACACCTTTGGAGGGTATAAGGGTTTCTCATGGGGGAGAGTTTGTATTCATGCATTGATTATTGATTATTGATTTTGAAGAATTCTTCTGTGAAGACTGAGCCAAGGGTTCCAAGATTCCATTTGCATTAGAGAATGTCAACTCTTCAGTGTGTGCGATTCAGAGGCTGTGAAATATCAGCTGATCTATTGCCAAATTGAGAGATAGCTTCACACAAAAGTTATCACAGAGGTTTACACATTTAAGAGGTAACTTCATCTAGAAGTTGTCATAGAGCTTTCCAGGTATTTTCTTTATTTAGTTTTTATTCAATAAATTATATAGATAGAGATCTTATGTATTAGAACCAGATATCTTGGGATCAGGTGTTTAGCAATCAGGGTGTGCTATATTTTATTGGTGGCCATACAAAGTCTATATAGATTCACATAGAGACCAACATCGGTAGATAGAGATCCTCAGTGACTGACATCATCTGACCTATCACTGACGTCGGCAGGTTAGCGACCCCAATCGATTGACGATGGCAGTATAACCGACGTCAGCGACTGTGTTTTTTACATAGCAGGCCGAGATGCACAAATTCAAGGTATTTTTTAGATTGTTGGAAGATAATCATGGTTTTAAGACCGTATCTGAATATTCTTTTTATGCATGATTGAAGACATCTATTGTAACCATCTGGATAATAATAAGATTAGTGATTTGCTAGTTAAGAGATTTACTGTGATTTATTTATTTATTTGAAATTATCTTGCAAAAATTGTATCCTTGTTTAGAGCTGTTTGTGTTTCTATATCCCTATTTGAAGGGGATATTACAGTGGTATCAGATCTAGGTTGGAAAAAAGGAGCCCCTAAGTAAGGGACATTACAATGGTATCAGAGCTTTTGTGTAGAAAAAAGAGCCCCTAAGGGACATTACAGTGGTATCAGAGCCAATGTCTTGCCATCCTGTTGGGTAGTTTGGGTAGGTTGAATCAGCGAAGTATCCATGATGTCTTCAGGTACTCAGAAATAGTGGGACAAGGATATGAAGAAGTTAAAACAAGGTTTAAACTAGTTGGTTGAAACCCCGAGGAGGATGAATGAAATTCTTTCAGATCCTACATTTGAAGACAAATTAGTACGGTATATGGCATCCATTTGTAAAAGGTCCACATCATAAAATATAATGAAGGAGAAACAAGAGGTCTCTATAGGGTTTGAGGGCAGCTCTACACCAGTTGTTAGACATGTTGATTTGAGTCAAGAGGATATGAGGGCAGCCATGGGGAATGAGTTGTCTATATCAACTTTGTAAGAAGTTCCACTTGAGACTTCTACATTGGAGACCAGCATAGAGCATGCTAATGATATGGATAATAAGAGTATGGATTCATTTCATGATCATATTGCTCCTTCATCTTCACATCAAGAACATCAAACTTGGACGGATACGGAAAGGACTCAAAATTTATGTGATATGTGGTCACAAAAGGCCAAGGAGGCTAGATTAGTGGCTGCCAATGCGAGACAACATCTTCAAAACATAAGGAGACAGAAAGGAGTTACAGCAGGTTCTTCTAATGATGACTTACAATGAGATCTATAGGGGTCACAATTTTAGTCAAAAGAGATGACCGTGGAGTTAGATCATTTGCGTTCTTCACCACCCCTAGAGCCAGTTCAGTTGTATAGTGAGGTTAGTACATTGAGTGTTGATTGTGAGTATGTTCCTATAGTTGTAGTTAAGGAACCCATTATGGGGGCTAACACACATGTTCAAGATTTGGGAGTACCTAGTCCTGATGAGTTTGGGATACCAGTGGAGTCGAGTCTCTAGATTTATTCTTCTCATAGATATGATAGTATGGTACCGTTCGCTGTGCCATTTTTACAGAGGAATCAGTTGTGGTGTGTGGGGGAGTATGTTGATGCTTCCTCATATAATTTTTACTACATTGAATCATTCATGGAGTATTTGCTGGATAGTGTAGGTGTTCATTTGGACTCGCATAAAGTGACAGAAGGTGTTCTCATCTGAGGTACTAGTGCTATAAGCAGATTGGGTGGGGAGATTATAGTGATCCTTTCTACTATGCTACCTCACAGGGATTTTGAGGTGAGATTTATTGAGCAGATTGTTCAGGGTCTTATCCAACCTATATCCACTTGGAGTCAGAGATTAGAGCCATCTATTGATTCCCAGTTCAGTGATGGTGAGCCAGTAGCAGAGTTTGGGGGTTCCTACCGAAATTATACGGTGAGATATGCTCATTATTTTTCTTTTGACCCAAAGTTAGATGATTTAATGTCACACAGGTGTGGATTGGATCTAGTTTCTTACCATCCATTATGGGATGGATTGGCACCATCTTTTGTAGATGGAATTGGCAGTTGCAAGTTACACACCCTGCAGTATCGACACATCCAGGGTAGGAGTGATTTTAGAGATTGGTGGAGTTGCATTCACTAGTTTTATTGTGGATTCCTCTTGGTTATACTATAGAGGAGATTGCAAGAACTTGCATTGATTTATAGTAGTGCAGAGCATAACTACATTTGGGATCTAGGTGGATCGAGTGGTTCATTGTTTTGAGATTGCTTGGGGACAAGCAATTTCTAGAGGGGCAGATTGTCATGTGCCCTTTTTCATGGACATTGATAGACTTGATGATTAGCCTATTATGCAACCTTTTTAGGCTGATAGGATGGATAGAGGGTCATAATGGAGCTTGGCTTAACTTTTATTCACAAAATTTCTACATTTGGTTGTCATTCAGGCTCTTTCGAACATGTTTGCCTGAGCTCCTATTATTTAGGGATATTTGGCACTTAGTAGACCACCCCTGGTATGGCATGATCATGTGTGGAATCACTCCCTAGTTCACCAGCTTCAAACGGTTTGAGGATCTGACATGTATTGAGGGAGATATTAATATTTGATTGATTTAATCAAATATTAATTATTTGGTCTAATTTTAAATTAGATATTAATTAATTATTTGGTCTAATTTTAAATTAGATATTAATTAATTATTAATTATTAATTATTTGGTCTAATTTTAAGACCCTAATTCTAATTTAAGAATTGGTCTAATTTTAAGACCCTAATTCTAATTTAAGAAGCCCAAGTTTTAATTTGAGGAATTCTAATTTTAGAAAAGCACACCTTTGGAGGGTATAAAGGTTTCTCATGGGGGAGAGTTTATATTCATGCATTGATTATTGATTATTGATTTTGAAGAATTCTTCTGTGAAGACTGAGCCAAGGGTTCTAGGATTCTATTTGCATTGGAGAACGTCAACTCTATAATTTATTGAATAAAAACTAAATAAAGAAAATACCTGGAAAGCTCTGTGACAACTTCTGGATGAAGTTACCTCTCAAATTTGTAAACCTCTGTGATAACTTCAGTGTGTGCGATTCAAAGGCAGTGAAATATCAGCTGATCTATTACCAAATTGAGAGATAGCTTCACACAGAAGTTATCACAGAGGTTTACAAATTTGAGAGGTAACTTCATCCAGAAGTTGTCACAGAGCTTTCCAGGTATTTTATTTATTTAGTTTTTATTCAATAAATTATACAGATAGAGATCTTCTGTATTAGAACCAGATATCTTGGTATCAGGTGTTTAGCAATCAAGGTGTGCTATATTTTATTGGCAGTCATATGAATTCCATACAAATTCACACAAAGACTGACATCGGCAGACAGAGATCCTCAGCGACTGACTTCGGCTGACCTATCACCGACGTCGGCAGGTTAGCGACCCCAGTCGACTAATGATGGCAGTATAATCGACGTCGGCGACTGTATTTTTTACACAGCAGGCCGAGACGCATAGATTCAGGGTATTTTTTAGATTGTTGGAAGATAATCAGGGTTTTAAGACCGTATCTAAATATTCTTTTTATGCATGACTGAAGACATCTATTGTAACCATCTGGATAATAATAAGATTAGTGATTTGCCAGTTAAGAGATTTACTGTGATTTATTTATTTATTCAAAATTATCTTGCGAAAATTGTATCATTATTCAGAACTATTTATGTTTCTATATCCTTGTTTGAAGGGGATATTACAGTGGTATCAGAGCCAGGTTGGAAAAGAGGAGCCCCTAAGTAAGGGACATTACAGTGGTATCAGAGCTTTTGTGTAGAAAAAAGAGCCCCTACTCCCCTAAGTAAGGGACATTACATGATGCATCATAAATTGTAAATTTAATTTGACATCCTATGAGGTCAAGCAAGAAACTAAGTTAGATTCTTAAAGATGTCATTACCTATCTTAAGAAAATTTAAATAAGTTTAAAGAAAAACATTTCAATAAAATGCCTTAAACACAACATAATTTTAATTTAATAGAACCCAACAAAGCTTTTTTTATTTATGTATATTAGAGATCTAAGTCACACTTCATTAGCCAAATCCTATTTGTATATCATTGAACCATCCATGGTCAATAATTCATTGTTGAATAAAAATTGAAGAAGACTTGCAATAATTTGAATATTTTTAAGTATCAATCCTTATTTAAAAAATAATGATTATCCCAAAATTCTAAAAACATAAGTATTGGTAAATTCAATAAATTCTCCATGCAGTCAAATGATTTAATATGATTGTCGTATTAGGAACTTTTAGAAAATTGAAGAGAGGAGGATCCCCATTATGAGAATAGGGGAATGTTTCTCATTAACAAGATCAAATATGGTAATCAACTAAAATTCATTAAAATACATGTTTATATTTGAAACATGACCAAATTGGATCCATTAAACCTTACCAATTGATATCTTACCACATAACACCAAAGCAAAGGGTTATAAATCCTCTAGGAAAACTAACATTGTGTAGTAACCCTAGCTAGGTCTAAGTACATAGTGTAAAACGAATTTAATGATCATAATATCTTGTAGTGTAAATGGGATGGTTAAACATAAATAAATAATCAAGGGATTATGGTATTCAAATGCATGCCTAAATCACATAAAATGAAAGTTTGACATAAAATAATACCCTAAACCTATTGTAAGTTTAAACATATAGGTAATATAATCAAGTATTTCTACGTTAATAACATATATTAATTATACAATATCTATCTATCAAATTAAATAGAAAAAGTTAGTAATACTTACATTAGTTGAAACTAGTAAGTCTCCATCTCTTCCTTGGCTAATGGTGATTTGCAAGAGCTTTTTGTGTATTTTTAAAGATCAAACTATATAAATAAAATCTAGGATAAAAAGACTCCTACTTTGTATCCAATTCTTTCCACAAGATAATTAATCTTTTATCTAATCTAAACCCTAATGAATGGATCCTTTAAATACATATTTAATATAATTGTAAATAACAATGACATGAAAAGGAATGGTACTCTCTCATTGGATTGATATTAACATTATATTTATATTAATGGATAGGTCCTAACTCAATCCCATTTTTAAAATTTACTCTTAGGCATCAAATGAAGTTGGACAAGATGACTTAGTTTTGTAACATGTTTTATAACATTTGTTACAAGATAAACTAGGTTGAATTAGTAATAAAAATATGGGATTGGGTTAACTAGGCCAACTCTATAGAGTTTTATTTACCTAGTTGGCATAGTATAATGATAGGGTTGACTAGGCTAACATAGTAGGAATAGTGGCTGAATAGAGTTGATTAGGCTATATTAGTAGGAAAAGTGGGTTTATGATTAGTTATGGGTTATTGAGATTGGATATTTTTTTTGTAATTGAATAAGGGCATGAAAGGTGATGAAATAAGTAGTATATATATAATTAATATTTATGTATTATTTATACTTTAAGTTGTATTGTGTGTGTGTGTGTGTGTGTGTGTGTGTGTGTGTGTGTGTGTGTGTGTGTGTGTATACATATACATATACATATATATATACATGTATATATTTGTGTGTGTACATATATATATATATATATATATATATATATATACATATACATATATATATCCATATGTATATATATATATATATATATATATATATATATGTATATGTATATATATATGTATATGTATATGTATATATATATATAGATATATACATATGCATATATATATATATATATGTATATATACATACATATATATATACACACACACACACAGACATATATATATATATATATATATATATACACATATATATAAACATTTATATACATATATATATATATATATATATATATGTATATATGTATATGTATGTATATGTGTGTGTGTGTGTGTGTGTGTGTGTGTGTGTGTGTGTGTGTGTGTGTGTGTATGTATGTATGTATGTATAGATATACACACACACACACACATATATATATACAGACATACATATATATATATATATATATATATACATACATACATACATACATACATACATACATACACACATCTGTCATTATAATTAGAAGACACCCCATTTATTCCACTCCAGTGTCATCATTGTTCACCAAATAACTTTCCCACATTATTTTGTGGATTAACCCTAATTTCTCTTATCTTTTAATTTTTCCAAATTTGATCATCATTTTCATCTCAAATCACTATAACACATCCTTACTCAAATCAATAAACTATAGCATATTCATAAATTTATTTTATACATAACCAATCTATTTATACACTTTACACATCACCACATAGAAAATTAATTATTTATTCTATGATCACATAAAATACCACAAAAATAATTTCACATCACATAAGTTATTAATATCTAAAAATTAGCTAATCTCATTAATAATGAAAATTTCCATGGAATGGACATTTCCTATTTTCCATAAACCAAATAAATCCAAAAATCATCACTTCACACTCAAATCCCTATGTAATCCTCACATTATCCCATAATATTAATTTTATATTTATTTCCAATCTAAAGCCAATCCATTTTCAGAAAGGCATGTCATAGCCCACACTTAAATGTAATGCCTTGCACACTATAACTCCCTCCATTTACCCCTACAAATCATCTTATTTATGAGGAGCACTCATCCTAATCCATTGATATTTAAGCTAATCCAACATTACACATGATTAAGGAAATTATATAAACTAAAATTCCACATTTCATTCTCAACAAGAATTTTCTTGCAACAAAATGCTACCATTTTGGAAAAAAAAAAACCTTCAAGCCACATCATCACTTACCCTATCAAAACATCCATTTTTAAAGGGCTGATTAAAAATTACCCATGTGTTTTATAAAATTGATTTATAACTCCATACATTTGATCACAATCTAATCAAGTCATGGATCAAGGTCTTCTTAAGTAAGATTAAGGCAAACAATTTGTTTTGTTCCTCTCTTTGATTATTCTTTCTAGGTATCTCATTTATGATTTTTTCTTAGTATTTTGTATTCTTTTATTTTGATGTTTCTAAAGATCATTCTTTTGATAATGAGTTTCATACTGATATATACATTGGCATGTATGTTGGGACATTTGGCACCCCACAATCACCTTTTAAGTCATCGAAGTCCATTTATCAAATAAATCCATGCACATTCAATCCAAAATGCGTTTAAATTTTCAAAAACATAATTAAAATATTTATTCTCAAATTAATAAAATAATATATCTATATTTTATCATAATCAAGAATGGAATTGGTGGAATTTCACTAGCAAAACTATATTCGATATGAAAACTCTATTTTCCAAATTTTAACAAATCAAACTAATTTAAAAAAAAAAAACATATCATGTTTTAATAAAAATGCTTATATCTATATTTTAGGGGCTGTGGAAAAATTAACCAATTCATTAGAGAAATTTCCCTGATTAAAACAAATTAATTTTTTACTTTCTAACATTGTGTGTTTATAGAATGGTAGAATTGATCTAATTTTGGTGAAATCACCCCAATTTAAATGAATTTACTTTATATTTTTTGAAATTATATAATATTAGAGGGCCATAATTGACCAAAGTTAAATTTAATCAACCTAAGTTAGGTGAAATAACCTAAGTTTAGTTAAACATCCCTGATTTCAATGAAATTACTTTCTATTTTATGATAGTGTATTTTTTAGAGTGGTGAAATTGACCTAAGTTTGGGAAAATCACACTAATTTTTGAAGAATATCACTTTTTATTTTAGATAGCCTTTTTTTATAGTGTGGTCAAATTGATGTAATTTTGGTGAAATATCCCTAATTTTGATGAAATTAATTTATATTTATTGATAGTGTGTTTACAGAGTGTAAAATCTAGCCTTTGCTTTAATGAAATCATTTTGATTTTAAATTAATCTCTAACAGTTTATAATCTAACAAAATGTGTGTAGTATTTTATGCTTGTCAAATGTAAGTACACAAAACCAATAATTTATCTTTTCTATTTTTTCATGTTAATGTATAAATGTTAATAAAACAAAATGAACAAACATTTAGTTTTAATTCTTAAAAAGAAACCCATTTTTCAATCTAGTCCATTACAAAACTTTTACTTATTTTGTTTATTTTATTTGTGTGTGCAATAACTAAAACATGTATGCTCTCATCTTTCCCTTTTTTGGGACCTTGAGTGATAAAAAAATGTTTTAGTTATACTTTATCGTCTCCCATATAGAAATAAAGATATGTATAATCTTATCTTTCCCATTGTGGGATTTTAAGGATATGAAATATCCAAGTTTCCAACTTTATTTTATTTTGGTTATATGACTTGTAACTTGATCCTAAAGTGCTTGTATTTAGGGCTTGGAAATTATAATTTTATACCCCAATGTTAGGACCAATCTCATGTTTTGAAATGGTACTTAAATTGATCGAGGATTTGTCATTACTAGTTGAGTAGTGTATTATTTTACATACAGCATGAAATGTGGGGTTTTCATGCTCCAATACCTATACCTTGTAAAAAAACCCCTCAATTAATGATTTCATAGCATCACTCCACTAAAATACTATGGACAGAGTGGGTACAAAGAGATTAGACCCTCTTTTGTAACCTATTAATCAGACACTTCCATGGACTTGACTCCATCATACCATGAGGTATATAGGGGATACACCTATAAATACATGTTTAGGCATATTTTAAGACCATTAAATATAAAATAGTTAGTAGTGTGAGGGAAATTGAACTTTTAAAAGATATTAATAGTGTATGTCTATGTAGTGAGGTTTAGGAGACCAATATATTCACTACTTCATGTGAATATATATGTGGGATACTAGTCATGTTTCACACATTTTATACTAAGAAAAAACCTTGTCTTGTGATGAAACTACTGTTATCAGACATATATTACCTTCATTTAAGACTATCTATATATTCGCAGCTTGACCCTATGAAATACGTGATCACAGTCATATGCCATATGACATGGATGGTTTCCACATTAGGAAATATAAATCGAGCTTGACATTGTGTCAACACATGCAGACTATTTACTACACAACAACCACCTCATGGCTCAGCATATCACACTCTGCCTATGTGTTTTACCCAGACTTAACAGCTTTATAAAATAGACCTATCCCTATTTAAGACTGTGCATGCATACATGACTCATCTATACCAAGTGGCCTTACAAATAGACATATTAACAACATGTAGCCACTTCTACATAATCTCAAAAATTGAATTGCATCAAAGAATACCTGTTTATTTAATATGACAAGGCAACATATCTCTGGTGTTGTTATGCACTCTCTAGATCTCTCCCCCTTTTGCGCACCCTGCATTCATTCATCCACATATCTCTCCCCTATTTCACCCTTCTCACATCTCACTTAATCCTTATTCTCCCATGAAATCTATCATTTTAATCAACCGATTGGGCAGTCTTCATTCATGCATCATCCGTGACTCGACTAGATCCATAAAACTAAGCCTGATACTTGTATGTCCTCCTTTGAGTTTCTGATCTACTCACACAGCCATTCTTGATTCTGACGCAGCCTTTTCTACTTCATAAGCAGTTTTTCATCAACCTTACACACCAATTTCTTAAGTTAGATCAGTTATCCTGCCATCACTCTGAATCTCAAAGCCACTCCCTTAGATTCGAAACTGACCAGTTTCAGAAACAAATTTAATCCATACAAAGCAAAGTATTCATAGTCTTCTCCAAAAGATCCTGATCAAAGCACATAATCCAAATATAATTCAAGGCCAGAGCTTTATTTATCTCATCCCTTCTTCTTAGCCTATTCTGATCGTTGGCAAAATTGTTTCAATTACAACAATATGTCTTAATTCCAGTTTAAGATTTAACCTTGGCCCATTTCACACTGAGTAAACACCCCATAAAATTGTATAAATTCATGGTTCATACTAAGTAAACACCGCATTGGAGGTTTAAAATGTAAGGAAAGATGCAAAAACTGAGAGATCAAGAGCAGCGTCAAATGATGTTAAAACATTAAATAGAAAAAAGGCCATATTGCAGGCCTAGCCTCATTATGTTGATTGGTGACTGTATTATTATACATATGTTAAGGATTGAGATCTTACACATTGAGGGTTGGGCATGGAATATCTCTGGTGAATGAATACAAGCACCCTTCATGTAGAACTCTCCAACCGGGACTGAGTCATTACATTATCCCATGCCAATGCAAACTGTCCTAAAATGATTCGAGTCTCTGTAATGGAATTATCTTATTCTCTGCCCACCTCATTCAACAGTGAGCTTCTTCCATTCGGCATCTCATTCAACAATGAACTTCTCTTGCTTGGATTTGTCTTTTCTCCTTTTCTCTCTCCTGGAGATCCTCCTCTGAATCGGCTTCCTTTTCCCAAGGAGATCCTCCCTATTTTCCTCTCTGATTGGCTGATCAAAAACATTCGTTACATATAGAACTCTTTTCTTTCTAACTCTTATGTCCAACTTTGGACTCTAAATAAACATACATGATTTCCTCAAACAACCTACTATACTTGGCGGGTTTCAACTATTTCCTTAATCCTCTCTACAAGCCAAGATTGTCTTCCAATGTAGGAGATTCAAACTAACTTCCATTTTTGACTTTTTTTTTCACCTTTTACATTTACATTTACAATTACTCCTCTAAGACAACATTTTGGAGGGACAATACACTAAATTAAATTTGAATGTAGATGCTCCTGCATCATCTTGTGTGATTTTATTATATTTTTTATCAAAATAAATTTATTCTCAAACTTTAAAACTTCAAACAAAATCAAATCTATCATAATGTATCAATCATCAAAATTTAAATCTCAATTGTTTAGGTTCAAACACTTGAAAATAAAGTCAAGTCAATCTTAACAATTATAACATGAAGTAAATTTTCCAAATTCAAGACAAATCACAAGTAAGATATAATGTAAATATAGATTTAACCTTATAAGATCAAAATTCAAAATCAAAAGTCAAACATCCACATTTTACTATGTCATATAAAATTCACAAGTCAAATCTAATCAAAAATCAAAGGTCAACTAAATTCAAGCATCCAATATCAATTAAAACATACAAGCATATCTTGAGTCAAATTTATTAAAATAACATCAAATATTTTCAAATTTAAACTCAAATATCAAATCAAACCTAAGTCAAACATCACAAAAGTTTTTTATAAAAATAAACTTAGTCAAAGACATTAAAAGCATATAAAGTAAATATGAAAATAAAAATCAAGATGTGAAATCAACAAGGATCCAAAAATCATACAAATTAATATTGTATGAGATAAGTTAAATAAAATTTTATTATAATCCAAAATTTAACTTAAATAAAATTCAAAGCTCAAGTAAAATGAATATCAATTAACATCAAGCAAAGATATAAAATCTGACATTGATTCAAATATAACATCATGTTAAATTCAATTCAAATATTAATCTAACTTCTAAAAAAATAAGAAAATATCATCATGCCTCATTACATGATAAGTGGTTCTAGCTATAATCCTAACTTTGATGATTATTAGAGCCAAAATCCATTTCATTATGTTAAAAACCCAGATAATCATAGTCAACATAAAAATGGGGTTTACAAAATTTAGTGTGAAACTAATCCCCCCAAAACATATCAAATAAGATTTCAATTTGAGTAGGACCTATTTGAACATAAATATGACGTCCTTTTATGATTTCTAGAGCTAGGTGCAAAATTTCCTACTGGGTATCTTCTATAAAAGTTTCAACATCATATTCTCCCACAATAAGAGGTTTTCTAGGATTAAAAACAAGAGAAGGCTACTTAAATTCAAGATTTAAAAAAATTATGAAAAATTTCATCCAAATCGTAAGTCCTCTAGCAAGGGGAAAGACACTTATGTATCATTACCCATAAAAAATACAAATATGGATGTAATTAAAACTACAACAAGTTTGTCAAATTTTGGCTTCTTTGGATTTTACCTTAGCTACTAAGCAATCCAATAATCCTCCATTATCTAATAAATAATAGTAAATCCCATCATTCATCCAAAAACATAAATAAATCTAAAAAATGTGGAAAGTATTACAATAAGATATTTATGCTAAATATTTAATGCAACCCAAAGTAAGTCAAAAGATTGAGCTTGAAATAAAAATATCCTTGTTGATTGGTGATGGTCTAGGGACAATACCAAAGTTCAATAATAGTTTGATAAATTTATATCACTATTTTATTATATAATTATAACCATACTCAATCACCAACCTAAATTGTATGTGGTGTTTTATGTTTTTCATGGCATTGTTTGTGCTTCACATTTGCCTATTGAATATTGATTTGTAGTTTATTTTTAAAGATTTTAAAATTGATAAATTGATTAAATATCTTTTTAAAATTCATTTTTAGCTATAGGAGTCGGTACTATTGTTAGAATAATAGAATAAAATACATTAATGGGTTGAAAAGGCTAAAAATGTAAATAAATTTGAAAAGGGTTGTGTGAAATGGAGTTGTGTAGAGATATATTGTAGTTGTGTTGAATTAAAGGTATAATTTCATCCCAAGTTCAAAACTTCTTCAAAATTTATACTCTTAGAATATGTACTATCATACTATTGACTACTTCTATATGTACATAATCATGGTGATGGAAAGTGATGGTCTTATTCATCTTTGTGTCTAACATAGACGTAATTTATTTCTAAAAATGGCTCAAAAGTTTTGTATCCCTATCATAATTATTGAGTATTGTCATTGATTTTAAAGGTAAATTTTGTGATGGTTGAGGTCAAAAGACACTAAGGATGATGTAGAGTGTTGTCATGGAAGGATGTTTTCATGAGAGATATTTTGAACACAAGATATAATTTTAAGGAAATATGGAATTTTAAGGTAACTAATGTATTATGGTTACATGAAGGTACATGTCATTGATGTCAAAGTGCATAAGAATCCTAGTCATGAGCCTTGCCATGACATGAAGAGGTATGCACATGAAAAATAATGAACATATGCATGTGAATGTTGTCTTTCAATACTTTATCATGTATGTGAGGTATTGAATCATTCATGAGAGTTTAGGGTGATCCTATAAGGGAAGGACCATGAGTCCAAGTATGTACCTAGGCCACTCCTAGACCCTGCCTAGTTTAGTGAGGTATGAAGATCTGATTTTGAGGAAAATATGAATATGAGAACATGGATAGAGCTCAATTAATTTTTTTAAGACATGAACAAAAATTTTGAGGTCAATATTTGAAAGTAAAGTACATGAATCATTATTTTAGGCATTTTCTAGCTCATAGAATGAGTTATAAAACCCAAAAAGAACTTTTACACACTCATAGACATGTGTAACCTCTAAATGGGAATATAATATGTTAAGGAGATATGGGTAAGGCTCATATATAATATCTCTAGGCATTAGTTTTAGATTTAAGGTGAATTCTTTTATGAATAATCATTAACACTAAAACCTGCATTAAACCTCCCTAAAACCCTAATAAGGAACCAATGTGAAAGATATTGTTCAAATCAGATTATAATGGATTAAAATTCCTATAAAATCTATTAGATAATGTATTCAACTCTCCCAGGTACCTCTAGGTGGTGGTGGTTAGTGAGATGAGAGAGAAAATGCAAAGATACAGGCTTGTTTATCAATAAATTATTGTATCTCTTAAAAGTTATATTAGTCAATAAAATGAAATGGATGTTATAAGAATATATAGACTCATTTTAAATTTACATGATGATTTATGGATATTTTATGGTCTCAAAATGATCTAATTTAGTCATCTAAGTTAGCCAATCACAAAAAAACCTCATGGTGTGAATAGTGTAAAACCTAAGCAAAGATGGAAACATAAATTTGAATGTCTAAGAATGTTATATTAATGAAAAAATTGCATGGAATAGTTATTTATTACTATTAATTCATGATCATTCCTTGATAAATTTTAGAGGCTAGTGTATATAGTGAAAATGTTTCTCACAAAATGACCTGTCTAGTTCATATATAACTGTGAAACATAAGGTCAAGAAATTGGTTTTCTAGACCAATATTTGACATTAGACCATATAAATTTTATATATGATTATATTGAATATATATATATATATATATTATAGGATCATTTACGTTCATCAATTTTCATGACAAGTGTCTACATAGGTGTTGCAGGTCTAATTCACCATGACTGATTTTTGAGGTGAATTTGTAGTTTTGAGTAGCTGAGTTGTAGAGATGTTATTGAGACTTTATATCTTGAGTGAAAGTGTTCCAATATTTTTGTGATGACCTTGATATCATGAATAAATTTTATAATGTTTCATTTTTATATTTTTGTGGCTTAAGGGTGTTTAATCTTCATTTTTCCAAGACAAACTTTTGAGGTACATAGGCCTAATAGGGTAGTTTGTCTTGAAAGAACTTTCATGGTATGAATGAAGGATAAATGTCTAATAAATCATGGAGGATGTTATTATATTTAATTATCTAAGTTACTGAATGGTTTTTCATTGTTCAAGAAATCCATATGAGCCCAAAAGGATGCAATTTTGGTGCTAAGAGGATAGAGTTGATGTAATCAGGTCTCCATAAAACCTAAAAATAGAAATGAGTCATAGTTGAGTTTTTTAATACCAAAATGGGTTCAAATAACATTTAAATTATGTTCATAATATATTATAATAAATTTTATATGGCCAAACTAAGAGGTTGAAGGTGTGTGTCTGACCAAGTGGTGTGTGACCATATGTCAAGTATATATACAACACAATTTAGGCCTATTTGAGATATGCAACATAAGTGAATAAAATATTACATGGTTGAGTAGAAGGAGGTCTTGAAATTATACCATAAAAAAGAGTAGAGGTATGGTGATCAATATTCATGAGATGGATGAGTTGGTGTTGAGTCACTTAGGGAGTTAGTGATTCCTTGCAAGTAGGTGCTTGTTAAATCCTAGTCAAGTGGGTACTTGAATTTATTGGGGTTGGTGATCCAGGTTGATTTGGTGATCAATAGAAAATTATCTTTTGTTTTATATTACTATAGTCCATTTTTATAGATCATAGTGGTTTTTCTTCCCCTTGAGGTTTTCCTACTCATATTTGTGTTTTCTTGTGTTATTCTCATGTGAATGGTTCTTTATGTACTAATATATCACTGTATTGATTTCATGGTTAAAGGAATGATTAAGTGTAATTGATATAAATTTGTAAACACTTATTCACCCTCCTCTCAGTGATTATGTTTCCAATAATTGATATCACATCTTGGTCATTTGAAGTAGGCCTAATACCTTAAAGGAGATCCTAGAAGCATAAACATGTCTATTCATCAATTACAAGGAGGTTTTTTAACCAATAAGGATCTTCTCTTCAGCAGGACTAACAATTCATTTTGAAACATCAAAATGAAGACTTATCTAATGTCCTTGGGCTATGACATATGACAATCTATTGTTGATGGATTCACTTCACCTTCTACACCACCAACTGATGTAACATGTAATAAGTGAAGTGAAAAAAAATTTAAGGAAATGAATGGCATCATATGTGTTCTTTCAAAGGAAAAATTTGTAAAAATTATGCATTATGATATAGCCAAAAGTATTTGGGAAAAGTTAAAAATCATCTAAGAAGGAGACACCAAAGTAAAGTTGGAAAATTTGTAGACTCATTAAAGGTAGTTTTAAAGTTTGAGAATGAAGGAGGATAAAAACATTAAATCTTATCTATTGAGAGTATATGGTGTGTTAAATGTCATCATAGGTCTAGGAGAGAAGTTGGAAGAATCAAGAATATTAAAAAAGGTACTAAGATCCTTGACATATAATTTTGATTCAAAAGTGTATACTGTGGAGGAAATAAAAGATCTTAACATAATATATATAGATGATATTCATGGAATTTTGAATACCTATGAAATGATAACAAGTGATAGAAGGCCTTCCAAAAAGGAAGTTGCATTCAAAGTTGAGAAAAAGTCACAAGGTAAAGAGGTCAAGGATGAATTTGATACGGACATTGATGATGATAAGATAGGAACCATGTTTGTCATAAAACTAATGAAAGGACCAGGTAAGTATAAGGGCAAGTTTCCATTAAAGTTATTTCATTGTGGTAATATTGGTCATTTTCCATCTAAATTTCCTAATAAGGATACAAATGAGTATGATATAGATCATGATGAACATCATGATGATGATGATGATAAGAAGTTTTATAAAATTGACAATAACAAAATAAGTTTTAGGAAGTATGAAGGCAAGAAAGGGTAATTCAAGAACAAGAGAAGTTTCTATATCAAATAAGATAGCATCTCCTCTAATTTAAGTGACATGCGTACATCTGATAGTGATGATAACTATAATGATCATGATAGTAATGAAACTTTATTCATGGATATATACATAGACAGTGAGGGTTGTTCAAAAAGGAAAATTCTTATGAATGATGAATAATAATATGAAAAAGAGGCTAAAGTGAACCTTGAAGTATAATTGGTGAGTGCTCTAGATCAATTGAGGTTTAAAATAAGGAAAATCATAAGTTGAGATCATTAGTTAAGAATTATGAGGAATAAATCAATCTATTTTAAGAGAGACTAAGTAACAACACCAATGAACATGAGGGAAACATCAAATAGTTATAAACAAATATTGATATTATCACTAAAACTCTTAAGATTAAGGAGGAAGAATGCATCAAGTTTGGAATTGAAATGGAGTCCTTGAAGGTAGAATTGCATTAGTTAATACTTAAATTGAAGACAGAACAAAAAATTAAATAGAGCATCAAATTCTTTAGTGATATTTTGAATAATCATAGGTTTCCACATGAAAAAATAGGTCTTGGAATCAAATAATATCAAAATTAAAATAAAGAGATTCAAACCTCAAATGATAATAGACTATCAATAAATGATGGAACTGCTAGAATAAGGACCTATGTAGAAACTCTCAACTCTAAGGATAAACTTGCTCATCAACAAGTCAAAAAGAATGTGACTCATTAAAGAGATAGAAAAGGTATATATGCATCATTAAACATCAGATAGATAAGGTATATGAATCCTTTAAATGGTTATTTTTCTCTTGCAATCAATATAAACATAGGGCTATGGATTGTAGACATCATGCTAGAATCATTCATCATGGAAGAATAATTTTAATGTCCATTTAAATAGTATAATCATAATTATATTCTATATTTGAGATCATAGAGGATATATTTCAAGTGATTACAAGATAATTAATATGAGGAATATCAATCAAGCTAAAATGTTATGTGGTCATACCACTAAGAGGTGGATCAAGAAGTTAGATCTTGTGGACAAGGTGAAAGATGAGAATCTAACCTAGTTCAAAATGTATTTTACATCCAATATGAAGGAATGAAATTTTATATAGATATTGGTTTCTCAATCCACATGATATAGGACAAGATAAATTTCATCTCATTGAAGAATAATTATACAAGAATAGTGAGATTTGGAGTTAACACAACTGCCAGTATAGTTGGCAAGGGTATCTTGAATTTGTAAAATGGGAAGAACAAGATAGATAATGTGATGTATATATAAATTTTAAAATATAACCTATTTAGTGTAATTCAAATGTGAAACCAAGGACACACACTAACCTTTCATGATAGAGGGTGTGATATAAGGAGAGCCAAATCAAGAAGGTTAATTTCCAATGCTAAGAGGACTGAGAACAATCTATATGTATTGAATGAGATAAAGAAGGAGACATTATTAATGATAAATATGGACAAGTTTTGGTTATCTCAAATAATTTTAGGCCACATAAATATTAAAATCTAGTAAAGACAAGTGCTAATAGGTTTATTAAAAATGTGCCTAAAATCACTAAACCTACAAACACACTTTACAAAGCATGTTAACATGGTCAGTAGACTAGAAGAAGGTTCAAGTCCAAGGAGTAGTTTATTATAATAACTTTGGATTTAATACTCATTAATCTTTATGGGCCTAAAAGAATATAATTTATTCAAAGAGATAACTACTCTATGTTACTCATAGATGACTACATAAGAATGACTTGGGTAGCTTTCTTGAAAGAAAAATTAGAATCTCTTGAAAAGTTCAAAACATTCAAGCCTCATGTTGAGAATGAAAACAATGGAAAGATCAAGTTCCTAAGATCTAAAAGAGGAGATTTTTTGTCCAATGAGTTTGATGACTTATATGAGGTCCATAGAATAAAGAGATAGTTCTCAGTAGCTAAGGCACCTCAGTAGAATGAGGTAGTGGAAAGAAAGAATAAGATAGTTTAAGAGATGGAAAGAACTATGATAAATGAGTCAAGGTTAGATTATGGATATTTGAGAGAGGAATTAATAACTATAGTCTATATTTTGAATAGAGGATGGATAAGGATCAATGGCAATAAAACCCCATATGAACTATGAAAAAGTAGAACTTCTAATGTAGAACACTTTAGAGTATTTGGAAGTAAATGTTTCATCAAAAGAGATGAGGAAGACTTATGTAAGTTTGATTATAGGTATAAATAATGTATATTATTTAAAGACTCATCAATTAGATTAGCCTATAGATATTATAATAAGAGGTTGCAGAATATAGTGGAAAGCACCAATGTGAAGATTGATGATACAAGTTATAAGAAGTCACATTTAGAGTCAAAGGATACATTAGAGAATTTTGACTTCAAAAATTAATAAGAAACAATATAAATTGATGAACAAGAAGTTGAATTTGAGGAAAGATAAGATTCTAAAGGTCCTTCAGGATAGATTCAGAGAGACCATCCTAAATCACAAATCATTGGAAATAAGGACACATGTATACAAAGAAGGAAAAGGTTGGTAACCTAAATCAAGATAATGTTTCTATATTATCTAATATTTAAAATTGTAACCTTATAGAATCAATAAAATACAAGTTTTGGATAGATACTATGAATGAGGAGTTAGACCAAATAGAAAAGAATGAGACTTGAATACTAGTTCCTAGGTCTAAAGACAAAAATGGAATTAGCATTAAATGGGTGTTTATGAACAATTTTAATGAATATGGATAAGTAACTAGGAATAAAGATAGATTAGTATGCAAGGGGTATGCACAAGCTGAAGAAATAGATTTTAAGGAGACATTTGATCTAGTAGCAAGATTGGAGGTTATCAAACTATTTCTAGCATCTATAGGATTCAAAGGATTCAAGGTGTATTAGATGGATGTAAAATTTGCTTTTATAAATGAGAAATTGTAAGAGGAGGTATACATAGATCAACCTGATGGTTTCTCATTATTAGGTAACAAGAACTATGTTTGTAAATTGAAAAAAGTCTCTTTAGAGACTAAAGTAATAGATGCCTCTTTGTCCCACACTTTCAACGGCTTATTTATCAAAAACCCACAACAGTAGGCAGGGGCCGAATGGCTACAGCTTCACTATATTACTTACTCAAAATATTACAAACTTATTACAATATTCTTGTTTCAATTTCTGATTCATAGGATCCTTCGAAAAGGGCAAGTGAAGAGCATACTCTTTTACAAGACTACTAGATTTTCACACTAGAAATTTTTTTGATGCAAATACATAGGCAGAGAGGCTTATTTATAGCATTTTTTGGTGGTCCTGCCTGCTTCGCTGGCAAGGCGGTGTCAATCCCATCATGCTTTACAGCTCAAAAGATGGCTACAGTGAGATGCTATTCGAGGCATTGGATCCACATGATGATGATGGTGATGAAGGAATCATGGGTTGTGGGCCCAACATGTCTTCCGCTTCATTTTCTAAGTCATCTTCAGTTATCGGATTCAAAAGGCATCTTATTTGGAAAGTGCTTTGTAGATGCCAGTGTCGACAATTTGGTGGTCCCGCTTCACATGGTGCATATCTTGGCATGCAGTGGAAATAAGATTCCCACTCAAGCTGTCAGCGAATTATTATATGCACTACCGTGTCTTGATCATGATTTTGTTCTTCATGAATGTGGTGCGGGCCATGCCGAGCTACCTAATGGCACAGATGTTTGTTGGATACTGATCTGATCCGAATACGCCACATCCATAGTGGTCGTTTTAATAGCTCAGTGAACTGATGGTATAGGAATTCACTGTTGAGCCTTTATATGGTGATGACTCCTGAATTTTGGTGGTGATTTGCTTGAAGCGTCACTGCTGCAGACATTTGCAGGTCTTATCCTGCTGCATAAGAGATCCTTGTAAATCTGGGATGTAGGCCTTCTCTGAGGATTTGTTCTTGGACAAGAACATTCATAGAATCAAATCCTTGGTTTAATATCTTGGTAAGATTGAAACCAGGTGTAGGTTGATGCATTAATGTGGCTGGAGGATTCTGACTGAGCCAATCTGCAATAACATTATTAGTTCCTATAATATGCTCCACTAAAAAATTAAACTGATGGAAAAATGCTTGCCACCGAACATATTTCCCGTGACCATCTTTTCAACCATGATCCTTTTCTCGAAAGGTCAGAAATCTAGTATAATCGGTTACAACTACAAAGTGTGGCAGATGAAGAAGTTTTAACATGAACTTCTCTAAACATTTTTTCACAGCATAGATCTCTTTATCAGATGAGATCCATTTCAAAACGTCGGAGCTAAACACACCACTAGCAAATTCACAAACAAATTCTTTACTATCTACTATACAAACAAGTACTCCTCCCCATGCTAGGTCAGAGGCATCAGTATAAACTTTCATCTGTTTGGATTTAGGAACATGCAGTTCAGGTAGCGCTGCTAAAGTTGCTTTAATCTTTCGAACTGCTACTGTGTGTTGTTCTTCCCATCTAAAAACTTTCTTCTTCTGGAGAAGTTGTTGTAGAATATATCTGTCTTCACCAGAATTGGGATAGAAACTGTTAAGATAGTTTAACAAACCCAAAAAGGCTTGAAGCTTGGGTTTATCCAAACATTCAGGGAAATTGATGACTTTATCTTTTATGTGCGGCTGGACTTGTAGTTTTGAATCTCGGATCACCATGCCAGGAAAATTGCATTCAGTTGTACATAACTAAATTTTTGTCTCTGAGAGGACGATACCTGCATCTTGTGCCAGCTGAAAGAATTGGGAGAGATGAGTAGCATGCTCATCTAAAGAATTACTGAAAATAAGAATATCATCTATATATACACACAAAAAATAAGAAGTGCCTCCAAAAATTTTATCCATATGTGCCTGATAATATGCTGGCGCATTCATTAGGCCGAAAGGCATGACAGTCCATTGAAAGTGGCCAAAGGGGCAGCTAAAGGCTGTCTTGGCTCTATCTTCTTCTTTGACTCTTATCTGGTAAAAACTTGATTTGTAGTCAAACTGTGAAAAATATTTACAAGCTGCAACTTTCTCTAGCAAATAGCTTTTATCAGGTATAGGATATGGATATGGCTCTGTGATTGCATTTAATGGTCTATAGTTAATGACCATTCTTTTCTTACCCCTTTTCTATTCTAAATGTTTGTTAACCATGAAGGCGTAACAACAGAATGGAGAGGTTGATTTCTCAATAAAGCCATTTTTCTCCAGATCTTTGATCTGTGATTCCATATCATCATAATCCTGTGTCGGTATTGGAATCCTTTTTCCAATTTTCATATGCTTGACTTCAAGTATCTTAATTTCCATTTCAGGCATAACTTTAGACCAAAACTGCTGAGGATTCTCTGAACAGATAGAGGACTTGATCTTTTCTCCAATTTCTAATATCTCGGCTGGGATTATGTTAGGACTTTGAGTCATGGCACTTGGAAACTATTACATGGCATAGATAAGCCTGGGTATTCTAAGCCTTTCATTTTCTATGGTGAACATGATGCATTTTGCAGTAGCACCATAGGGTGTATATCTATCAATGAATGATCCTCCAAGGAGGATATCAATGGGCATCTTCTCTAAAGCAAAGATATCACAATGGAAGACTTTATGTTGGATACGCAGGGGTTTCTGATGTTTATATTTTTTACATATGAAACTATTCCCCTGGATATCTATGCTCTTATAAGCAAGATTGTCATCAAGTGTCTTCCAGTCACTGATGAGCTGAGGTTTAGCAAAAGAGAGGGAAGCACCAGTGTCTACTTGTGCATATACTAGTCTGGCATTTATTTCTAAAGTGAAAAATTGGGAAAATCTACCATTAATTAAATGGTTTAGATATGCAGGTTGTGAAAGTTCAAGAGAAGGGATGCTGGTATATACCAACTTCTATCTTCCTGGGTCTTGGACTATCACAGGTTCAGAGTAGACTTCTTCTTCTGGTTCAAGTTCTGCTTCCTCTTGGTAATTACTGCATTCACCTTGATAGTAATCTTGGTCAGAATAAAACATACTTCTGACTTCATCCTCTTCATAGCTGTCATCCCACCGAGGGTCTGCTGCTAAAACAGGTTCTTCAGCTGGTAGGATCTGTTCCCATATTGGCTCTCGTATTTCTTTAGGCTGCTCTCTGCTAGTGAATTTATTCTTTATCCAGGAGTCACTTGGTTTGAATGAGCTTGGATATTGCAAAGGAGGATGATCAAGTCTGTGCAATGTCGGTGGTTGTCTGGGCTGAGAGGGTTGTCTCCCTCTGGATGATTCTCCTCTGGAATATCCTCTTCCTCTGGGCTTCTCTAGTCTTTCAGGTACCTCATGATGATGGCGTGACCAGGGTCCATGTGCTTCATTGGACAAAATAGACCAGTCGTGTTCTCATGGTCTATAATGTCGTGATCCTCATTGCATGTTTGTCATTGGCTGCTCGAGTTCATCTGCAAGAGATTATAATGCTGCTGCATCTTCTTCATCATCAGATGCTTCATCTAGAAGATCTTCTAAAGTTGGTTCATAAATATCTTCTTGAAGATAAAGATCTTCATCGGCATCAACTATATCCCACCACGCTGCTGCGTTGGAGGAAAAAATAGCTTTAACAACAGGGTTTTTACAGGAGCATTGAGGATCAATATGGCCGGGTTTGTGACAGATATAGCAAATCGGCTGCTTGGAAGGAGGACATGCGGTCCGTCGTTTCTTGAGGAAATGATGAGGAGGTGCATAAGAATGTTTTTTGGGGAAGGAGCGGTGCTTATAGGAAATATGTCGGCGATGCTGCTTCTAGTGTCGGCGAGGTTGCACATAAGGTCTACAGCCAAATGGGGTGGTTTCAGGGAAAACTGGAGCAATTTGGGAGGCTTGGTGCTTGCTGAGCTTCTATATGGACTTAGTCTCAGAGACTAAAGTCATAATATTTTGTTGGGCAAAGTCAATAACATTTTAGAGGGTGAGATCTTCGATCGCAAGGCCTTTCAGATCAATATAAGAGAGGACTCTGTCAATTAAATTATAGGGTAAAGCATGCAGAAATTTTAGCTTGATTTCTGTGGAGGCAGAACATCGGCTATCATATGCAAGCTTTCTGAACTATTTAGAAAAAGCATCAAATTACTTGAGATCGCAAAGCTCCATTTTTAACAACCATTTTTTGGATTCTATTTCTCTATTTCCGACAGGCAGAGCAAACTCATTAATCAATAATTTAAATAATGTAGCTAGAGAATCTGGCTGATTATATACACGCTCGTATTATTGAGCTTTAGGGATAGCTTGCCACCAAAGACTAGTAATTCCCCATAAAAACTTTACTGCAAAGAAGGTGCTTCCTACTTAATCAAGATGGGCCTGTATTACAAGAACTCGCATGGTATTGCACCAGGCAGTGATTTCATCTAGAGGATTTAACAGGTCATCTATATTAAGGTACCAAGGCTGCAAATGGATATGGGTGCATTGCATAAGGGAATGACTTGGTGATCTTTTGATTGTTTTGAAAGAAGGGCCAAAAGATACTGAACAAAGGGGTTTGGATGAGGATTCGGCCTTTTGGTCTTCTTTAGATAGCCAACTGAGACTATCGTCTAAGCTATCAATCTTTGAATCTATAGAATCTATCTTTTTCTGAATGTTATTTACAGTATCCTTAATGGATAATACATCTCTACATAGATCATCAAAATTTTTAGAGAAATGAGAATTAAATCTAGATACATAATTTCTCTATCTAAACTCATTAGAGGGATATGCAGCTGAGAAGTACTGCATAGTTCCTGCTGGTTGTCTATGGACACCTTTTGGCGGTGGCCATCTTCCACCTCTGTATAGTGTAACTGTATCTTCTATGTAGAATTCAAGACTGTCTTCTTTGGGAAGACTCATTAGTGTTGGTGGTAAATCGTTGCTGGGATTTGCCTATTCATCTTCAATTAGTATGTGACCAGTCTTTACAGATCTATGAGATGAAGATGTAGATGGTCTGGAAGGAGAAAGATGGGAAGAATGCATGGACAAGGATCTGGGTAAAATATTTATAGATCTGCCATCACTTTGATGGACAGTGGCTTGGCGACAATCACACAAAGCTAGATACAATACTGGCTTTATATTACTAGGAATCAAGTCTGTAGAATTAACCCTCTGCTATAAACCTAAGAAAACTTATCAAACAAATTTACTCTCTCTGTTACCTGAGAAAGAAATCAATTATATCAGGTCACATGAAGATGTCAAATTTGACCATTTCGGCTTCACTATATTACTTACTCAAAATATTACAAACTTATTATAGTATTCTTGTTTCAATTTCTGATTCACAGGATCCTTCGAAAAGGGCAAGTGAAGAGCATACTCTTTTACAAGACTACTAGATTTTCACACTAGAAAATTTTTCGATGCAAATACATAGGCAGAGAGGCTTATTTATAGCATTTTTGGGTGGTCCTACTTGCTTCGCTGGCAAGGTGGTGTCAATCCCATCATGCTTTATAGCTCAAAAGATGGCTACAGTGAGATGCTATTCGAGGCGTTGGATCCACATGATGATGATGGTGATGAAGGAATCATGGGTTGTGGGCCCAACATGTCTTTCGCTTCATTTTCTAAGTCATCTTCAGTTATTGGATTGAAAAGGCATCTTATTTGGAAAGTGCTTTGTAGATGCCAGTGTCGACAATTTGGGGGTCCCGCTTCACATGGTGCATGTCTTGGCGTGCAATGGAAATAGGATTCCCACTCAAGCTGTCGGTGAATTATTATATGCACTACCGTGTCTTGATCATGATTTTGTTCTTCATGAATGTGGTGTGGGCCATGCCGAGCTACCCAATGGTACAGATGTTCGTTGGATGCTGATCTGATCCAAATATGCCACATCCATAGTGGTCATTTTAATAGCTTAGTGAAATGATGGTATAGGAATTCACTGTTGAGCCTTTCTATGGTGATGACTCCTAAATTTTGGTGGCAATTTGCTTGAAGCGTCACTGCTACAGACATTTTTAGGTCTTGTCCTGCTGCATAAGAGATCCTCATAAATCTGGGATGCAGGCCTTCTCTGAGGATTTGTTCTTAGACAAGAACATTCATAGAATCAAATCCTTGGTTTAATATCCTAGTAAGATTGAAACCAGGTGCAGGCTGATGCATTAATGTGGCTGGAGGATTCTGACTGAGCCAATCTGCAATAACATTATTAGTTCCTATAATATGCTCCACTGAAAAATTAAATTGATGGAAAAATGCTTGCCACCGAACATATTTCCCACGACCATCTTTCCGACCATGATCCTTTTCTCGAAAGGTCAGAAATCTAGTACAATCAGTTACAACTACAAAGTGTGGCAGATGAAGAAGTTTTAACATGAACTTCTCTAAACATTTTTTCACAGCATAGATCTCTTTATCAGATGAGATCCATTTCAAAACGTCGGAGCTAAACACACCACTAGCAAATTCACAAACAAATTCTTTACTATCTACTATACAAACAAGTACTCCTCCCCATGCTAGGTTAGAGGCATCACTATAAACTTTCATCTATTTGGATTTAGGAACATGCAGTTCAGGTAGCGCTGCTAAAGTTGCTTTAATCTTTCGAACTGCTGCTGTGTGTTGTTCTTCCCATCTGAAAACTTTCTTCTTCTGGAGAAGTTGTAGAATATATCTGTCTTCACCGGAATTGGGATAGAAACTATTAAGATAGTTTAACAAACCCAAGAAGGCTTGAAGCTTGGGTTTATCCAAACATTTAGGGAAACTGATGACTTTATCTTTTATGTGCGGCTGGACTTGCAGTTTTGAATCTCGGATCACCATGCCGAGAAAATTGCATTCAGTTGTACATAACTAAATTTTTGTCTCTGAGAGGACGATACCTGCATCTTGTGCCAGCTGAAAGAATTGGGAGAGATGAGTAGCATGCTCATCTAAAGAATTACTAAAAATAAGAATATCATCTATATATACACACAAAAAATGAGAAGTTCCTCCAAAATTTTTATCCATATGCGCCTGATAATATACTGGTGCATTCATTAGGCCGAAAGGTATGACAGTCCATTGAAAGTGGCCAAAGGGGCAGCTGAAGGCTATCTTGGCTCTATCTTCTTCTTTGACTCTTATCTGGTAAAAACCTGATTTACAATCAAACTATGAAAAATATTTACAAGCTGCAACTTTCTCTAGCAAATAGATTTTATCAGGTATATGATATGGATATGGCTCTGTGATTACATTTAATGGTCTATAGTTAATGACCATTCTTTTCTTACCCCTTTTCTATTTTGAATGTTTGTTAACCATGAAGGCGTAACAACAGAATGGAGAGGTTGATTTCTCAATAAAGCCAATTTTCTCCAGATATTTGATCTGTGATTCCATATCATCATAATCCTGTGCCAGTATTGGAATCCTTTTTCCAATTTTCATATGCTTGCCTTCAAGTATCTTAATTTCCATTTTAGGCATAGCTTTAGACCAAAACTGCTAAGGATTCTCTAAATAGATAGAGGACTTGATCTTTTCTCCAATTTCTAATATCTCGGCTGGGATTATGTTAGGACTTTGAGTCATAGCACTTGGAAACTATTCGGTGGCATATATAAGCCTGGGTATTCTAAGCCTTTCATTTTTTATGGTGAACATGATGCTTTTCGCAGTAGCACCATAGGGTGTATATCTATCAATGAATGATCCTCCAAGGAGGATATCAATGGGCATCTTCTCTAAAGCAAAGAAATCATAATGGAAGACTTTATTTTGGATACGCAGGGGTTGTTGATGTTTATATTTTTAACATATGAAACTATTCCCCTGGATATCTATGCTCTTATAAGCAAGATTGTCATCAAGTGTCTTCCAGTCACTGATGAGATGAGGTTTAGCAAAAGAGAGGGAAGCACCAGTGTCTACTTGTGCATCTACTAGTCTGCCATTTATTTCTAAAGTAAAAAATTGGGCAAATCTACCATTAATTAAATGGTTTAGATAGGCAGGTTGTGAAAGTTTAAGAGAAGGGATGTTGGTACATACCAACTTCTGTCTTCCTGGGTCTTGGACTATCACGGGTTCAGAGTAGACTTCTTCTTCTGGTTCAGGTTCTGCTTCCTCTTGGTAATTACTGCATTCACCTTGACAGTAATCTTGGTCGGAATAAAACATACTTTCAACTTCATCCTCTTCATAGCCGTCGTCCCACTGAGGGTCTACTGCTAAAATAGGTTCTTCAGCTGGTAGGATCTGTTCCCATATTGGCTCTCGTATTTCTTTAGGCGGCTCTCTGCTGGTGAATTTATTCTTTATCCAGGAGTCGCTTGGTTTGAATGAGCTTGGATATTGCACAGGAGGATGATCAAGTTTGTGCAATGTCGGTGGTTGTCTGGGCTGAGAGGGCTGTCTCCCTCTGGATGATTCTCCTCTAGAATATCCTCTTCCTCTGAGCTTCTCTAGTCTTTCAGGTACCTCATGATGATGGCATGACCAGGGTCCATGTGCTTCATTGGACAAAATAGACCAGTCGTGTTCTCATGGTCTGTAATGTCATGATCCTCGTTGCATGTTTGTCATTGGCTGCTCGAGTTCATCTGCAAGAGATTCTAATGCTGCTGCATCTTCTTCATCATCAGATGCTTCATTTGGAAGATCTTCTAAAGTTGGTTCATAAATATCTTCTTGAAGATAAAGATCTTCAACGGCATCAACTATATCCCACCACGCTGTTGCATTGGAGTAAAAAATAGCTTTAAGAGTAGGGTTTTTACAGGAGCATTGAGGAGCAATATGGCTGGGTTTGCGACAGATATAGAAAATCGGCTGCTTGGAAGGAGGACATGCAGTCTGTCATTTCTTGAGGAAATGATGAGGAGGTGCATAAGAATGTTTTTTGGGGAAGGAGAGGTGCTTATATGAAATATGCTGGCGATGCTGCTTCTGATGTCGGTGAGGTTGCACATAAGGTCTACAGCCAAATGGGGTGGTTTCAGGGAAAACTAGAGTGATTTGGGAGGCTTGGTGCTTGCTAAGCTTCTGTATGGACTTAGTCTCAGAGACTAAAGTCATAATATTTTGCTAGGCAAAGTCAATAACATTTGAGAGGGTGAGATCTTCGATCGCAAGGCCTTTCAGATCAATATAAGAGAGGAATCTGTCAATTAAATTATAGGGTAAAGCATGCAGAAATTTTAGCTTGATTTCTGTGGAGGCAGAACAGCGGCTATCATATGCAAGCTTTCTGAACTATTTAGCAAAAGCATCAAATTGCTTGAGATCGCAAAGCTCCATTTTTAACAACCATTTTTTGGATTCTATTTCTCTATTTCCGACAGGTAGAGCAAACTCATTAATCAATAATTTAAATAATGCAGCTAGAGAATCTGGCTGATTATGTACACACTCGTATTGTTGAGCTTCAAGGATAGCTTGCCACCAAAGACTAGTAATTCCCCATAAAAACTTTACTGCAAAGCAGGTGCTACCTACTTGATCAAGATGGGCCTGTATGACAAGAACTCGCATGGTATTGCACCAGGCAGTGATTTCATCTAGAGGATTTAACAGGTCATCTATATTAAGGTACCAAGGCTGCAAATGGATATGGGTGCGTTGCATAAGGGAATGACTTGGTGATCTTTTGATTGTTTTGAAAGAAGGGCCAAAAGGTACTGAATAAAGGGGTTTGGATGAGGATTCGGTCTTTTGGTCTTCTTTGGATAGCCAACTGAGACTATCGTCTAAGCTATCAATCTTTGAATCTATAGAATCTATCTTTTTCTGAATGTTATTTACAGTATCCTTAATGGATAATACATCTCTACACAGATCATCAAAATTTTTAGAGAAATGAGAATTAAATCTAGATACATAATTTCTCTATCTAAAATCATTAGAGGGATTATCATATGCAGTTGATAAGTACTGCATAGTTCCTGCTGGTTGTCTATGGACACCTTTTGGTGGCGGCCATCTTCCACCTCTGTATAGTGTAACTGTATCTTCTGTGTAGAATTCAAGACTGTCTTCTCTGGGAAGACTCATTAGTGTTGGTGGTAAATCATTGCTGGGATTTACCTCTTCTTCTTCAATTAGTATGTGACCAGTCTTTACAGATCTACGAGATGAGGACGTAGATGATCTGGAAGGAGAAAGACGGGAAGAATGCATGGACAAGGATCTGGGTAAAATATTTACAGATCTGCCGTCACTTTGATGGACAGTGGCTTGGATCTTCATTTTGGGAGAGACATGTTTAAGCCAATCAAGTTTCCATTCAGATGGAACTTCAACTGCTTCAATATGTCCTTTTTGTAACTGGACTGTACCACTCAATCTTCTAGCATAAGGCAAATTTTTTAGGATTTTGGGGTGGTTTGTATTGGTCATACTGTAAACAACGGAGATGTTAATAGAAGCATATTTAAATTCTCCAAACATATCAAGACCAAACAAATATGTAAACAGACCCCAAAAATCTAAAGATCCATGCTTGACTTCTTTACAACCTCTGTCACAGACTGCAACAAAAAGGTTAGGACAAAACTCAAAACAAATAGTATCATCATTAAGTCGACCAAGGCTAAACAATTGACAGGAATGTTTGAAACTGACTTGGCGACGATCACACAAAGCTAGATACCAATCTTTTATCGTCAGTAGACGCCTCTTTGTCCCACACTTTCAATGGCTTATTTAGCAAAAACCCGCGATAGTAGGCAGGGGCCGAATGGCTACGGCTTCACTATATTACTTACTCAAAATATTACAAAATTATTACAGTATTCTTGTTTCAATTTCTGATTCACAGGATCCTTCGAAAAGGGCAAGTGAAGAGCATACTCTTTTACAAGACTACTAGATTTTCACACTAGAAATTTTTTTGATGCAAATACATAGGCAGAGAGGCTTATTTATAGCATTTTTGGGCGGTCCTGCCTACTTCGCTGGCAAGGTAGTGTCAATCCCATCATGCTTTACAGCTCAAAAGATGGCTACAGTGAGATGCTATTCGAGGCATTGGATCCACATGATGATGATGGTGATGAAGGAATCATGGGTTGTGGGCCCAACATGTCTTCCGCTTCATTTTCTAAGTTATCTTCAGTTATCGGATTGAAAAGGCATCTTATTTGGAAAGTGCTTTCTAGATGCCAGTGTTGACAATTTGGGGGTCCCGCTTCACATGGTGTATGTCTTGGTGTGCAGTGGAAATAAGATTCCCACTCAAGCTGTCGACAAATTATTGTATGCACTATCATGTGTGGATCATGATTTTGTTCTTCATAAATGCGGTGTGGGCCATGTCGAGCTACCCAATGGTATAGATGTTCGTTGGATGCTGATCTGATCTAAATATGCCACATCCATAGTGGTCATTTTAATAGCTTAGTGAACTGATGGTATAGGAATTCACTGTTGAGCCTTTCTATGGTGATGACTCCTAAATTTTGGCAGTGATTTGCTTGAAGCGTCACTGCTACAGACATTTGCAGGTCTTGTCCTGCTGCATAAGAGATCCTCGTAAATCTGGGATGCAGGCCTTCTCTGAGGATTTGTTCTTGGACAAGAACATTCATAGAATCAAATCCTTGGTTTAATATCTTGGTAAGATTGAAACCAGGTGCAGGCTGATGCATTAATGTGGCTGGAGGATTCCAACTGAGCCAATCTGCAATAACATTATTAGTTCCTATAATATGCTCCACTAAAAAATTAAATTGATGGAAAAATGCTTGCCACCGAACATATTTCCCGCGACCATCTTTCTGACCATGATCCTTTTCTCGAAAGGTCAGAAATCTAGTACAATCAGTTACAACTACAAAGTGTGGCAGATGAAGAAGTTTTAACATGAACTTCTCTAAACATTTTTTCACAGCATAGATCTCTTTATCAGATGAGATCCATTTCAAAACGTCAGAGCTAAACACACCACTAGCAAATTCACAAACAAATTCTTTACTATCTACTATACAAAAAAGTACTCCTCCCCATGCTAGGTCAAAGGCATCAGTATAAACTTTCATCTGTTTGGATTTAGGAACATGCAGTTCAGGTAGTGCTGCTACAGTTGCTTTAATCTTTCGAACTGCTGCTGTGTGTTGTTCTTCCCATCTGAAAACTTTCTTCTTCTAGAGAAGTTGTAGAAAATATCTGTCTTCACCGAAATTGGGATAGAAACTGTTAAGATAGTTTAACAAACCCAAAAAGGCTTGAAGCTTGGATTTATCCAAACATTCAGGGAAACTGATGACTTTATCTTTTATGTGCGGCTGGACTTGCAGTTTTGAATCTCAGATCACCATGCCGAGAAAATTGCATTCAGTTGTACATAACTAAATTTTTGTCTCTAAGAGGATGATACCTGCATCTTGTGCCAGCTAAAATAATTGGGAGAGATGAGTAGCATGTTCATCTATAGAATTACTAAAAATAAGAATATCATCTATATATACACAAAAAAATGAGAAGTGCCTCCAAAATTTTTATCCATATGCACCTGATAATATGCTGGCGCATTCATTAGGCCGAAAGGCATGACAGTCCATTGAAAGTGGCCAAAGGGGCAGCTGAAGGTTGTCTTGGCTCTATCTTCTTCTTTGACTCTTATCTGGTAAAAACCTGATTTGCAGTCAAACTGTGAAAAATATTTACAAGCTGTAACTTTCTCTAGCAAATAGCTTTTATCAGGTATAGGATATGGATATGGCTCTGTGATTGCATTTAATGGTCTATAGTTAATGACCATTCTTTTCTTACCCCTTTTCTGTTCTGAATGTTTGTTAACCATGAAGGCGTAACAACAGAATGGAGAGGTTGATTTCTCAATAAAGCCATTTTTCTCTAGATCTTTGATCTGTGATTCCATATCATCATAATCTTGTGCCGGTATTTGAATCATTTTTCCAATTTTCATATGCTTGCCTTCAAGTATCTTAATTTCCATTTCAGGCATAGCTTTAGACCAAAACTGCTGAGGATTCTCTGAACAGATAGAGGACTTGATCTTTTCTCTAATTTCTAATATCTCGGCTGGGATTATGTTATGATTTTGAGTCATGGCACTTGGAAACTGGTTTGTTGCATAGATAAGCCTGGGTATTCTAAGCCTTTCATTTTCTATGGTGAACATGATGCTTTTTGCAATAGCACCATAGGGTGTATATCTATCAATGAATGATCCTCCAAGGAGGATATCAATGGGCATCTTCTCTAAAGCAAAGAAATCACAATGGAAGACTTTATTTTGGATACGCAGGGGTTGCTGATGTTTATATTTTTTACATATGAAACTATTCCCCTGGATATCTATGCTCTTATAAGCAAGATTGTCATCAAGTGTCTTCTAGTCACTGATGAGCTGAGGTTTAGCAAAAGAGAGGGAAGCACCAGTGTCTACTTGTGCATCTACTAGTCTGCCATTTATTTCTAAAGTAAAAAATTGGGCAAATCTACCATTAATTAAATGGTTTAGATAGGCAGGCTGTCAAAGTTTAAGAGAAGGGATGCTGGTACATACCAAATTCTGTCTTCCTGGGTCTTAGACTATCATGGGTTTAGAGTAGACTTCTTCTTCTAGTTCAGGTTCTGCTTCCTCTTGGTAATTACTGCATTCACCTTGACAGTAATCTTGGTCAGAATAAAACATACTTCTGACTTCATCCTCTTCATAGCCATCATCCCACCGAGGGTCTACTGCTAAAACAGGTTCTTCAGCTGGTAGGATCTGTTCCCATATTGGCTCTCGTATTTCTTTAGGCGGCTCTCAGCTGGTGAATTTATTCTTTATCCAGGAGTCACTTGGTTTGAATGAGCTTGGATATTGCACAGGAGAATGATCAAGTCTGTGTAATTTCGGTGGTTGTCTGGGCTGAGAGGGCTGTCTCCCTCTGGATGAATCTCCTCTAGAATATCCTCTTCCTTTGGGCTTCTCTGGTCTTTCAGGTACCTCATGATGATGGCGTGACCAGGGTCTATGTGCTTCATTGGACAAAATAGACCAGTCGTGTTCTCATTGTCTGTAATGTCGTGATCCTCGTTTCATGTTTGTCATTGGCTGTTCGAGTTCATCTGGAAGAGATTCTAATGCTACTGCATCTTCTTCATCATCAGATGCTTCATCTGGAAGATCTTCTAAAGTTGGTTCATAAATATCTTCTTGAAGATAAAGATCTTCATCGGCATCAACTATATCCCACCATGCTGCTGCATTGGAGAAAAAAATAGCTTTAACAGTAGGGTTTTTACAGGAGCATTGAGGAGCAATATGGCTGGGTTTGCAATAGATATAGCAAATCGGCTGCTTGGAAGGAGGACGTGCGGTCCGTCGTTTCTTGAGGAAATGATGAGGAGGTGCATAAGAATGTTTTTTGGGGAAGGAGCGGCACTTATGGGAAATATGCTGGCAACGCTGCTTTTGGTGTCGACGAGGTTACACATAAGGTCTACAGCCAAATGGGGCAGTTTCAGGGAAAATTGGAGCGATTTGGGAGGCTTGGTGCTTGTTGAGCTTCTGCATGGACTTAGTCTCAGAGACTAAAGTCATAATATTTTACCGAGCAAAGTCAATAACATCTGAGAGGGCTAGATCTTCGATCGCAAGGCCTTTCAGATCAATACCATGCGAGTTCTTGTCATACAGGCCCATCTTGATCAAGTAGGCAGCACCTGCTTTGCAGTAAATTTTTTATAGGGAATTACTAGTCTTTGGTGGCAAGCTATCCCTGAAGCCCAACAATACGAGCGTGTACATAATCAGCCAGATTCTCTAGCTGCATTATTTAAATTATTGATTGATGAGTTTGCTCCGCCTGTCGGCAATAGAGAAATAGAATCCAAAAAATGGTTGTTAAAAATGGAGCTTTGCGATCTCAAGCAATTTGATGCTTTTGCTAAATAGTTCAGAAAGCTTGCATATGATAGCCGTTATTCTGCCTCCATAGAAATCAAGCTAAAATTTTTGCATGCTTTACCCTATAATTTAATTGAGAGAGGACAAGCTCCTAGAGCTTGGTATGCTAGATTAGACATGTATTTATTATACCAAGTATTCAAAATAGGAGTTGTAGATATTAATTTATACATAAATTTAAAATATGACCATTAGTTGTGTTGTGGTAAACATACCACCATTTTAAAAAAAAGGGACCATTGTGTATACTTTGAACCTTAACACTAAAAGTTTGATATTTTGCACATTATTAGAATTTGAAGATCATCCAAGCCTAACACATTGACCCCTTTTGTTTATGTTTTTAATTTAATCATGCCTAATCTCACTAAGAGTTAACCCTCATGCCTTAGGTTTCATGTTCTATGTATCTCTTATTAATGGATCATATTGGGATGTTCATGGTCTTATCCTCATTTAGGCTTTTACTAGCCTTTGGTTTATGAGCTCCCACAAATGGATTCATGTTTTGAAACCCTACTTCAGGAAACCCTAGCTTTTATCCTTGGTTAAACTTCAAATTTAATGGGAACATTTTAAAATTTGTTTTAGACTTTAGCCTAATTTTATGCTAAGGCTTGATCATGTTTTTAGCATGACTAAACCTTTGCTTAAAATCATGCCTTGCCCCTTTATGATTTCCCCCTTTTATTTTCTTTATTTTAACAAATTATAACATTCATGTTTATAGGGTCTTTTATTTTCCTATCTTGGCTCTATCATGGTAGACGATCCTTTTTATTGCATAATTAGCCTAAATTCTTAATCCTAAGGCCTAGTTTATATTTATTAACACAAATGAGACCTTATTCTTAAAAATTTATCCTAAGTTCTTATGTTGACCTGAGCCCTAACTTTAGCATCTTACCTCCTTATAGGATCAACAACTCTCACTTCATCATGAAAAATGATCGAATGGAGCAAAGGAGACCTGATGGATCTAAAGCCTTAATCCATCAGACCAATCCCACCTAAGCCTCAAAATCATGATCAGTGATCTGCACTTAAGTGGGACCAAATATCAATTTCCACATGATCATATTTAAGGTTAAAGGGCCCCCTTTTTACCAAACATAGACTTAGCCTAATTTTTACCCTAAGATATCATTGTATCTATTATTACAATGAAACCTTAAGATAAAAATTATGCTATGAATTTAATATTTAAAAGAGCAAATTAGGTGCAAGTGTCTAGTATCATGATCAACATCCCATGGTTGCTCATGTAGACTGATCCAAAAAATCTAATGTGGCATTAAAATGTTAAGGTCCAAATAAACCCTATGAGGATGATAAGTGTCACCATCTCAAAAAACCTAGATCTAGATCAATACTTTGTGGACCCTCCTCAGGGTCAAACAAAGTCAAAATCTTAGGAGTCTCATAGAGTCAACATGTGGCACTCTTGTGTCTGAACTTAAAGTTTAAAAATCCTCGTGTATTAATACTTAGACTCAACCTATGTTTTTATCTTAAGGTTTATTATATTTTTTGAATAAAATGAAATCGTAGGCTAAAACCTTAGGTTATGATTATAGTACTCAAAGGGACCCATTTTATTATGCTTTTTAGACTTAGGCCTTTAAATTAGTCTAACTTTAATATGTTTTGGTCTATGAGCAAACTTGATCTTCTTCATGATCGTAGATCATGATTGATGATATTCACTTAATCGAGACTAGATGATCTAATCGAGCGTGTCAAATCTAAGACTTATAGACCTAATGGAGTTCATGAACTTAAGTTTGACACTCTCATAAATGTCATTTAATGCCAGTGAAGCCAACATTTACCTCTGTGAGGATATCAAATTTAAGGTCATCAATCATCTTACTTAAACATAAATATATGCTTCAAAACATGGCTAAGGATTATTACTTACATTAGAATTTAATGGGACCCCCATTTTGGAGATAAAAACTTAGGATATTTGAAATTTAATTATAAAATGATCTTGTGGTCTTAAAATTTGTAAACACAAAATTAATATAAGTCTTTATCCTAAGGTTCCTATGGTATTTATTAACACAATAAACCTTAGGTTAAAGACTTATATTATGTTTTAATTAAAAAAGAAATGCCTATGTCTTACAACCTAGTTTTAAGTTTTAACCTAAAGGTTTATCATGTTTATCCACATGATAAAACCATAGGTTAATTCCCTACATTAAGTCCACTTATTATTTGGGTCCCCTTTAATTGTATTCTAAGACTTATCTTAAATATTTTAGCCTAAATTTTACATCATGTTTATCAACATGACATAACTTTACCCTAAAATATTTATCCTAGGTCCCTTTATATATGCAATAAAACTTAGCTTAAAACATTTTATCCTTAAGTTTATGTCATGTTTATTAACATGAAATAACCTTTAATCTAAAATTATTTAGCCTAAGTCCCTTCCTATGTCTCGATGCTAATTAAAGTGTCTGCACTTTACAGGATCGATGACATACACTTCACCATAGAGGATAATTATATGGAGTAAGAATATCTAACAAATATAAAGCCTTTGATCTATCAGATCAATGGTATGCATTTGCTCAGATCATGATAAACAATATGTACTTAAGTTGGATAAAAGATCAAATATAATGCATTTAATAGAGAATATTTAAAAAGACCCCAAAATATGGTGGTATTGATTGGTGGAAATCATGCATTCATTGAAGGAATGTAGAGCCCATAAGGCCTACGAAGGTTCCAAGTGGCACAATTGTGGAGCCTGATACAAAGATAACCAATAACACTCGAGTCCCAGGATCATGATCAATGGTCTACATTGATCCATAATCAAGGATCTAATGGCATGAAGTAAAAGAAGGATTTTAAAGGATAACAACTAAGTCCTTTAAAGCATTTATGAAAAATGCCAAGAAATTTGCCAAATAAATGCCACATAGGTGCCACACAATAAAAAAATTACAAAATTAGAGATTTTGTGATCATGAAAATGGAAAAGATATAAAGGTTGGGGTATAAATCAAATCTAAGGCATAAATTTGCCTACATCTGAGAATGTATCACCATTAAAGCTGTAAAAATCCCTAGTTTACATATAGAAAGCCCTAATTTTGACTCTAATCAATCACAATTAAGTAAGAAATAGTTGAATTTCCATTTGAGTAAGAACAATCTAATTGAGAGGATACTTAAGGACTACTAGTGAATAATTTACAAACTTCATAATCATGGCAACTCAAAGGAAATAAAAAAGGGATGACATAGAATTATACTTGGCTTTAGATAATGAGGGAAGGGTCTTTAAGGATACAGACTTTGATGTTGCAGCATTGAACATAGGAAATAGAAACTGGTTTGAGATTTTTTGGACTATTGAGGATATGGAACCCATCATAAGGGAGGAGTAGAAGAATTATACGATCCTCCAGAGATACAATGACATAGTCTCCATCTAGTTGATTAGTCTTCACTATGCTACTGTAAAACTTGAGGTATTGTACTGCATCAGTGTTATTACACCCATTTTCATAGATTGTAATATCAAGCAAGTTTATACAGTTTATGAACATACTTTCAAAAAGGTATCACACATTTCACCCTAGCATATGAAAGCTATTAAAAACTATGTAAGCCCCATATATACTTTCCTATAATTAGAGCAAGGACAAAAAAAATGATGTAAAAACCATCCTCTCCCCATGGCTACTTACCAAAACCTAGGTAATTCAAGACCCCATTGGGAACATCCCAATTGTCTAATTTAGGGAAAGAATCAAAATAATCATGACCTTGTTGAATAGGTTATCTAGTTTCCCCTCCACCACACATATCAACAAAATTTGGGTGCCCTATGTAAAATTCATGGTATAAAAAGGACTCACACCCCTCAAAGTGAGATGATTAACAATTTTTTAAAGCAATAGTTAACAACCATAAAGAAGAAAATAAGCAGCCACTTCTTTACGATGACCCATCTTCTAAATGCCCTATTGACCACCACCAAGATCCCTAACATAAATAATTTGTCACCTAAGGGGAGACATATTTTTTCCCACCACTATTCCAAATTTCACATATTAAATTATAGACACAACATATAATTCATTTATTATTGTGTATATCTAGCTTTGGTAAAATCTATTATAGGTATCCCTATAGGTAGGGTTAGCCCTTAGTTAAGAAGTATGTAGAGTTAATGGGGGACTTCTAGTTGTATCTAAATTGTATAATGATAAAAATAGAATGGACCTTAACTCAACCCCTTAAACTACTGATCCATGTGCTAATTAAATTGGTAGAATAATAAATTGCATAAAAAAGAAAAGGACTCTATCACCCCTTCCCTTTAAACATCAATAGGATTAGTAGCATGTGAATTTCATATATAAACATAGATATTCTTTCAATTTGTAGTTGGATGATTTGAGTTAGTGTGACCCCCATAATAGGGTCACAAAACATTTAAAGTCAAAAAAAATGATCTACCCGTATGAACATAGGCTTGGTGTTCATGACATGATGTATATTAGGGCCTCCAATTTCATAGAAGTTTTGGATAGGTTGAAGAAGTGTAATATTAATCTTGAGTCCAAGCTAGATAGAGATGATAAGCCACATAGAAATATCTAGCAAATGGGATGCTTGTAGTGCCACTTATTTCTTGGACCCTCTTCTAGGTCCCCTCCTAAACATACACAAATAGAACTACAATAATCTCAAACATAGGTTTCATAAGGACTTAAGAAAGATAAATTGAAAGAGAGACCTGGTGAAGGGCCATCATCCTTAGCTTAACCTAATAGATCAGAGTCCCTAATAGAATATATTGACATGATTACACTAGCTCTTGATGAGATAATGGAAGATGTACTTTAGGTGCTTGATGAGGCATATGGATTTGATGATAAATAATAAGTTGAGGAACTTTAGTCCCAAGCTGAAGAAGTAGGACTAGAAAAGGGGAAAGAGATAGTAATGGACCTATTTCTAGTTGCACCCCTACAAAAGAGGAACACTAAGCTGGCATTGGTCCTAGTTAGGAATAATAAGCCAAAGTTAACCTTCACTCACCCTTTGTATGAAGTTAACTTATTCAGTGATGAGAATATCTTTCATGGGCCAATCATCTCTGAATGGTTCATTTATGGGAAGATACAAAAGATTCCAACATTTAAACATTCATGGGTCATGACCCAGATAATTAATATCACTATTTATGATGAGTTGAAGCCATGTATAGTGGCTCTAATGAAATAAGATGAGGAAATAAGGATGTATACCCATGGGGGGTTAAGTAACACTTAAGTATAAACTACTAGAGCCTTAGGGAGCACACAGATGGAGGTCCCAAAGCCTCCAAAGATCACATAGTTATTAGTAAGTGTGGAATTCAATCTAGAGACAAGAAGCTTGGAGAGAGTGACTACAAAGAAGACCTTGGTTGGGATTGAGGAGTTAAATTTTAAAAGAGTTGAAACTTTTATGGGCTTAACTCCATTAGGATGTAAGGCACCTAGTGAACACAAAATCCATGAAGAAGACATAGTTGGACTAGTTGATGCCCATTCAACCCAACTAAAATCAGGCATGAAGGGCCTATACCAAAAGATAGAGAACCTTCAAAAGGAAAAATAAAATATTGAGACACATGCTATCTTGTTAGTACCTGAATAAATAATAAATATGTTTAAGGCATATTTTAATGATATATTTACATCTTTTAAATAAATCAAGATAAGACAGAGTCCACTGACCAACATAGATGCAGTGCTAAGGGTTTGATAGCCTAATGGTAGACTTTGAGGGACAAATGATGGAGCTTATCAGTAAACTCATGGAGGATTAGATTGCTAGATTTAGGACCATCAACTTAGTCCATTCAAATACTACTATGGGAATAATTTTTAACAAGATCCCTTGATTAAAAACATGATTAAGGAACTTACAGAAGATCCTAAGGGATGATGAAGAAATAATAAGAAAAATTAAATAGCTTCTTGGAATCATGCTTACCATAACCTTCACACTTAGTTCCTTAGGCATAATTTTTGATAATGAGTACAAGTACAGGGTCACCTTGGTTATGCAAGAGGTTTGGAGCAAAATTCAAGGCTAGTCTAGAGGTGATAATAGTAGGATCATGGGCATGATCCTAACTATAGAGGATAAAATTGTTGAGGCAAGAAGTATTAGGGAAGCAATGGCCATAAATGATAGAGATTTTAATTACTTAGTTGACCAATAATATGAATGCCTATTGAAACCAACTATCCACTTAAGGATAGTTAATGAACAACATCAAAAAACCTTGTTTATTCTTCATGAACATCAGGGCCCATCGAGTAACTAGTAATATTCTACCTTGTTAGAAACTTTGTTATATTCAAAATTATAATATTTTTTTATAAATTCAAGAACTAGTTTGTTAGTACATTTTCCTATACATCAGTCCACCTTGGAAAAGAAAATGTAGTCTAAAATTTTGTAAAAGGACATTTATCCTTACCTTTATACATTTGTAATCTCATGACTGACTAGTGTACATCTATGGTCTTATATAAAATGAAGTATTATAATTTTATAAAGAGAGAGCTTTTAGAGAAAAAAATATTTTGTATACTTAGAGAAATTAATACAAGCAAGAAATACTGAGAAGTTTATCCAACTTTTTTTGTGTCAATTGTTACATGGATTCATTCTCATTTATCTATTTGGATGTTTAAATTTGAATGGTTTTTATTGATTCTTGATATGCATATGTGAATGCAGAGCCATTAAATTGTGATTATGATAGGATAATTGAAATATATTAGGTTTATTTCAGTTCTCTTACTTCCCTTGTTGATGTACTAATGCAATTTACTTGTGAATTAAATCTTTAAATTGAATCTAGTTTCTTATTTGCATTGTTCCATCCTTTCCTTAGATAATTATTTGGTACATGTTAAGATCTATGATAAATATATTTTATTTCATGTATTAGTTTGAATTTATGTCCTAATGATATCTAAACTTTTTCATAATATTTAGAATGAAAATTAGAACATATATTTTCTACCCTACCCTTCATTTTGCTTCTTTTTGACTAAATCACTCTAGTTTAAACTTCACAATAAATATTCATTTAGATTAATATTTAGTTTATAAATTGATAAAAAATTCACTAATAATAGCATATATCTATTTTATTTCACTAATTTTTTCCATGGTGGCTCCCAACCATCAATCAATATAAATATTGTGGAACAGTTTATCACTATGTCATTATTTAACCATAGGTAACCAGATTACCATAATCTTTTATTTATGCTTTGAATTCCTTTAATTATAAAATGAGAAGTTTTATTTTGACACTAAGATAACCTATGGTACATATATAGGTATGAATAGTAATAAGCTTCCACTGACACTAGAAGGAAGGCCTCCTTGTGGATTTATATGATCTTTGCTAATTTTTGTGTCTTTTGATCAAATATTGGTGTTATCTTTACACATTTGCATAGTTATTTACCCAAAAGTGTAAATATCATTGATATTCATGGTTTTAAACCCATATTTTTTATCCATTTAGATAAATATCAAGAGTCTTTGAGGATAGATGTGTAATTCTGGTAAATATAGCTTGAAATCTAAAGATCTAAAGTATTTGAGGTTATAATAGCTTGTTTTGATAAAAGATTGATAGATATTTTATGGATACGAGTTTATTTAAACTTTTATTTGTTAATATAGATCATATTTACATAATTATATAGATATTTTAGATAACTTAGTTAATGATTGATGTCCTTTATTGTTCTTTACATGAATATTTACAAAACTTAATGTGCAAATCTGATTCCTATTCCTTGTAAAGGTTGATTTGACACATCATATTTAAAACAAGATCCAAAGTCCTCATGATGGATTTTCTAAGAATTTGGATAATATCACATTCATAAACAAGAGAACCTCTAATGGAGCTAGACATCCATAGGAGAGCCATACAAGATAAAGGTATACATAGGCGTTTGAAGTCTTTACCAACTTCACCACTTCAAGGTACTTCTTCATTCAACCTTCATCAAGGTGTGGATTTTTTAGAAAGATATCATATTAATGTTCAAGGTGTGTTTCATGACCTTCATTGTAATCCAAAAAAGTGTTTACCATTTTTTAGTCCTAGTGTTATTTTGACAATAGAAGAACATGTTAAATCCTTCAAAGTTGCATTAAGATTGATAAATGTCACTCATGAAGATGTAACATGTAGGTTATTTCATTTAAAATTTAATAATTATATATATGCATGGTTCCTAAACCTACCTAATAATTGCACTACCAGCTAGGATGAATTCAATAATATTTTCACTTACCCGTTTAGAAAAATTATCAGCCCTTGTGTCTTGTACCAGTAGTTTACCACCCTAATAATGCAAATGTAGCTATGCACAAAGTTAAAATACAGTCCCCAACCTTCTTGCTTATAGTCATAAATTTGGTAAGACATTTCATAAATTTTTATTAGATTTTGGTGCCTTTGAAAATATTATACCTACAGGTGTTTGCAAGTAACTTGGTTTAACTCCCATTAAGTCTGATAGGGTTTTCACCTAATTAGATAAGTCTAGGGTCAAGGTGGTTGGATAATTATTAAATGTCCACATGCAACTAGCTTCTAAGATAAAATTCTAATAATTTATAGATATCCAAGTAGTATATATCCATGGTTCATATGGACTAATTTTAAGTAGATAATGGAAAAAGGCTCTAAATAGATATATGTCATAGATTGTTCACACCTATGGATACCTTTGAAAGGAATTCCCAACCAGATCAGAGTTGAAGGGGAGCCAAGAATGAAACACATGATCAATAAATATAATAATATCAATGAAAGGGTCAACATAATATATTCTAATTTAGGATTTTTCACCCTAGAGACTATCAAGGTAGGTGACCCTAAAGCTTCTCATATTGTTCCTAGATTATGGAAGATGCATTTTAACAAGGCTAGGCATAAAGTTAGATCTAGGATAGGCATTGTTATAGTTGACCCTATTGGTAAGAGGTACGATGCCTCTTATAAACTCCAATTCCCATCCATAAATAACCTTGTAGAATTTGAGGCACTCATCTTAGGTCTACAATTTTGATCAAAAACAAAGTCAAAAAATTACTAGTTTATGGTCACTTAGAACTAGTACTCAATTAGGTAAGAAGTTAGTATCAGTGCAAACTATCATACCTCAAGATGTACAAATTTAATGTCTCAAATCTAGTGGAATGTTTTGATTCCTTAAATATTATTTATATCCCTAGGGAGGAAAATAAATTTATTAATGATCTAACCTTTTTTGTAGCTAATCTCATGCCTGACCAAGATTCACCAAACTTTAGCATTGAGTTGGTACCTTGCCATTTTGTCCCAGACAATGTAAAACATATATAGGTCTTTAGTGATGACCTATAGATATTGAACTTCATGAATAATTCAAGAGAATTTAAGGCTTAGATCATTGATGAGGATGATGAAACAACATTTGGAGAAGATAAATGTGATGGAAAAGTCATTCAGCTAAATGGCAATATGATCCCTAAGGGGATGATTAACATGGAAATATTATTTAATCAAGACAATCTAGTTGAATCTTCTAAGATTCTGAAGGTAAGTGGAAATGATTCAAATTTAGTTAATCTTAGGCTTCAAGATCAACCTCAGATGGTCAACATTGGAAAATCTTATACAAGTGTTGAAAATAAGAGAGCCAAAGAGTTGTTGACAAAGTACACAAAGTGATAGATTGGTCTCATAATGACTTGAAGATTTTTGATCCAAGAGTCATCACCCATACCATCCCTCTCAAAGATAATTTCAAACCTTTCAGGCATAAACAAAGACCTATTATTCTTATCTTGGAACCCATGATTTTCAAAGAAGTTAAGAGGTTGTTAGATGCTAGAATTATATTTCCCATTAGACAATCTACTTGGGTTATCAATTTGGTACTAGCTAGGAAGAATAATGGTAAAATAGACTATGTATTAATTTTATAAATTTTAATAGAGCATCTAAAAAGGATAATTATCCCCTTCCCTCTCTTGAACAAGTAATACAAACTATTTTTGGTTCAACCACGATGTCTTTTCTTGATGTTTTTTCATGATATAATTAGGTACTAGTAGATAAGGAAGATAGAATGAAGACAACATTCACAACTAAGTGGTCCACATTTACCTACAAAATAATGCCTTTTGGACTGATAAACACAGGAGCCACATTTCATAAGGCCATGGACCATGCCTTCTAGGGCCTGATTAGTAAGTGCATTATAATTTACATGGATGATTTAACTATTTTATCTAAGAATAGGTAATACCATTTCATGCATCTACAATAGGTATTTGAAAGGTTCATAAGGTATGTAATTCCCCTCAACCCTAAGAAAATCATTTCTTATGTCACTAAGGGTAAACCGTTAGGACATGTTACCATTAAAGATGGAATTTATATAGATTCTAAAAGAGTGGAAGCCATATCAAAGATAGAGCCTCCTAATAGTATAAAAGAATTGAAATCATTTTTGGAAAAATAAACTTTGTGATAAAATTAATTTCTAGTTTTGTAGAAATTATCAAACCATTAAATGATATATTGAATAAGGATGCTAAATTCTCATGGAATAAAGAATCCAAATGGCCTTTGGGGACATCAAAAAGGCAATCAACCAAGCTCGAGTCTTGATAAGTCCAAATTTTACAAAAGATTTTTATGTTTACTCCTTTTCCTCTAACTACACTATTTCTACTATTTTGACTTATAAAATAAAAGGATGTGACCATCCAATTACTTTTATGAGCACTAATTTTAAGAATGTTGAGTTAAATTATCCTTTGATTAATAAACAAGCCCTTACATTAGTTAAAGTAGTCAAGAAATTTAGGAACTACATTCTTAATAACAAAGTGCATGCCATTATACCAAACCTAAGCACTAAGCTAATGGTGAGCCAATTTGAGCTTAGAGAGTGAAGAGGTAAGTGGATGTTCATTCTTCAAGAATATGACATAGATATTAAAACTATAAAATAGGTAAGATGTCAAGCTCTAATTTTAATGATAGCCAATACTAGTCCTAAACTAAGTATCATGTAATTTGATCAACATAATTTTCAACCTAACAAGTGGTATGAATCCATTTTCCATTTATTGATCGATGGTACTTGTCTTGTAGGACTAAATATGGAACAAAAAAGAGCTCTAAGGCTCAAAACAAATCACTACCTAATCAAAATTGGAGTATTATATCGAAATAACTTTGAAGATGTGTACCTGAGATGTGTCTCCAAGGATGAAGATACTAAAGTAATGAACACTTTCCATGAGAATTTGGGAAGTGGGCACACATATGGAAGGATAATACCTTAAAATATCATTAGAGCTAGCTATTATTGTCCCACTATATTCAAATATGCTCATAGACATGTGAGGGGATGCCATTCATGCCATATATTTAACACAAAGGAGTCAATGGAAGTAGTTACCTTATAACCCATCATGATTGACAAACCCTTTACCCACTAGGGATTGGACTTTGTTGGGGTAGTCAAACCCAACTCATCATAAGGTCACAAGTATGTTTTCATATCTACCAACTATTGCACTAGGTGGATTGAAATAATATTTGCCAAATAATGCAAAATAGAAGAAGTGGTCTTGTTTTTAGAAGAAAACATATTCATCAAATTTGGGACTCCAATCTCTTTGGTATTTTATAATGGGTTAGAATTCACATCCATAGAAATTATAGAATGTGCATATGATAACAACATCATTCTCAAGTTTTCATCTAACTATTATCTTGAAGGTAATGGAGTACCTGAGTCAATGAATAAAAACTTGACGAAAGCCATTAAGAAGTCTACTATAGATAAACCTATAACATGGCATAATATTCTCAATTACACCCTTTGAGTAGATAAAAAAAGAGTCAAATAGGCTCTTAAAGCATTTCACTTTATTGGTATATGGCCAAGATCCCATATTCCCCATCACACTCAAGTTTCCAACATACAAGTTTATGAAAGAGTATATAGAGGAAGACTAAGAATTTACAAGTTCAAGACTATTGGAAATTATTCAAATGGAAGATACATGAGAAGAAGTTTGTTCTAAATTTATAAGGAACTAGACTATAGTAAAAAGTGGTTTGATAAGTGGTCAAAGGTCAAGGTGTTCAGACAAGGAGACTTGGTTCTTATTTGGGAAAAAACATCTAAGCGTAAGGGCAAACATGACAAGTTCAAACCTATATGGATTGGCCCCTATCTAATTTTAGATACACTTGGAGACAACACCTTCAAGATGAAAGACTTACAAGGAGCAAAATTCACACTACCCACCAATATGAAGTATCTCAAGCATTACTTCTTTGATGTTCCTCTTGGGGTCTTCATGTAGTAAATCTATAAGATGGTTAGAATTAACGTAGGTATGCTAGTTAGTTTCATTAAACTTTTTCCTTATTTTCCCCTATTTTTACATATGTATATATTTATTTATTTCCTACTTTTCTACTTTTTTTTGTGTGTTTTCTTTTTTTGTTTTGTTGTTCTGGACAACCCTCAAATCATAGTTCCTTAGTTTGCTCGAAACTCAAAAAGTTTAAGAATGTTGGTATGTGCCTCATGAATATGTTGACCATGGATTTGAGATATGATCTTAATGTTATAATTTGAAGAAACTAATAAGGACTGATGGGTAGGTTAACCATTCTATAAGACCTTAAACATTGTCTTGATGTGAACTTGGTTCTAAGAAGAATTGTACACAGAATAAAATATTAATCTATTAAGGTACAATCATGCTTGCACTTAAAAAACATCCTTACTAGGGATAAAGGTTGAAACCATAGGTGATTATCTAAGCATCATACACTTGACCAAATCCTTAAAATTGGCTACCCTGGTTCCTAACCTTTGTTGAAATCGTAAAGGACCCAAAATACAAAAGACAAGAGCTTATTACAAAATCAAAATCTTTTCAAGTAAATGTGATTTTGGTAATCTCCACCAGGGCTATGGATGCCTAGATAGAAGTGGAGAAAGGGCATGAGTGGATCCAGAGGTATCTCTATTGGGGCTATGGATGCCTGATTGGTAGTATAGCAATGCCCAAGCCTTCCCTGGACTAAAAGCATGGTTCTTAATGAATATCTAAACATGCCCCAAGTCAATGTTAATGATTAAATGAATGAAACATGGATGTTGTCCCCTAAATCCCATGTCAAATAGTAAGTGTAATCAAAACACACACACAACATTGCTATGTCTTAATGTTTGATCTTAATCTTTCATGTGCAAGGTTTATTTCAACCATGAACTGATCTTGATAATGGTATTGATCAAATGGAACAAATGACCTAGTTATTTTTTTGAACCATAGTCTCTAAGTTCAAACATACTTCTATTTTTTCCTTAGAAGTCACCATTTGTTGAGGTCAACATATCAACATACCCCCATTTTTGAAAAGTATGGACCCTTGTGCATACTTTGAACCTTAACATTGAAATATTGATATTTTGTATATTATTATAATTTAAAGATCATCCACACCTGATAAATTGACCCCTTTTGTTCATGGTTTTTATTTAACCTTTTTTAAGTCACTAATAGTTGACCCTTATGTCTTAAGTTATAGGTTTCATGGAGCTCTTATTAATGTATCATATTGGGATGTTCATGGTATTATCCTCATTTAGGCTTTTACTAGCCTTTGGTCTATGAGATCTCACAGTTGGATTCATTTTTTGAAAACTTACTTAAATAAACCCTAGCTTAGACCCTTGGTTTGAATTCAAATTTGATGGGAATATTTTAAAATTTTATTTAGAGTTAAGCCTAATTTTATGCTAAGGCTTGATCATGTTTTTATCATGATTGAACCTTAGCCTAAAATCATGCTCAGTCTCTTTATGTTTTTCCCCTTTTGTTATCTTTATTTTAACAAAGTCTAATATTCATGTTTTTAAGGTCCTTTATTTTCCTAGCTTGGCCCCATCATATAATGTGGTCTTCTTTGTTACATAATTAGCCTAAAGGATTAGTCATAAGGCTTGGTTCATATTTATTAACATAAATGGGACTTTAGTATTAAAAATTTAGCCTAAGTTATTATGTCAACTTGATCCCTAAATTTAGCATCTTGCCTCCTTATAGGATCAATTACTCTTACTTCATCATGTAAAATAATCAGATAGAGTAAAGGAGACCTGATGGATCCAAATTCCTAATCTATCAGACCAATCCCACATGAGCCCTAGGATCATGATCAATGATCTACACTTAAGTTTGACTAAAGATCGAATGGAACACGATCATCATTAAGGTTAAAGGGCCACCTTTTTACCAAACATAGACTTATCTTAAGTTTTACCCTAATATCTCATTGTATTTATTAATATAATGAAACCTTAAGATAAAACTTATGTTGTGGTTTTAATATTCAAAAGACCCAATCATGTGCAAGTATCTAGGATCATAATCAATGGCCCACAACTACTTTTTTAGATTGATCTGATGGATTAAATAAGGTGTTGAAATGTTAAAGGCCTAAGAAACTTTGTGAGGACAAGTGTCACCATTATAGGAACCCATATCTAGATCAACACTTTGTGGACCTTCCCTAGAGTCAAACAAAGTAAAAAGCTTAGGATCCTATAGAGTTGCCACATGACACTCTCATGTTTGTTCTTAGTGTTGAAAAGGCCTCATGCACTAATAATTAGACTCAACATAAGTTTTTATCCTAAGGGGTATTTCATTTTCTTAATAAAATGAAACCTTAGGCTAAAACCTTAGGCTATGATTATAGTATTCAAAGGGACCCATTTTATTATGCTTTCTAGACTTAGGCCTTTAACTTCATCTAAATTTCATACATGTTGATCCATGAGATAACTTGATCCTATTCATGATTATAGATCATGATCGATGGTATACACTTGATCAAGACGAGATGATCTAATAGAGCATGTCAAATCCAAGACCTATGGACCTAATGAACTTTATGAAATTAAATTTGTCATTATCATGAACATCATTTGATGCTTGTAAGGCCATTATTGATGTCTATGAGGCCATAAAATTTAATCTCATCAATTATATTACTTAAACATAAGTATATGCTTCAAAACATGGCTAAGACTTATTACTTACATTGCAATTCAATGGGACCCCCATTTGGGAAATAAAAAATTAGGGTCTTTGAACTTTAAAGATAAAATGATCTTATGGTCTAAAAGTTTGCAAACATAAAATTAATATAGGTATTTATCCTATGGATCATATGGTATTTATTAAGACAATAAACCCTAGGCTAAAGAATTTTATTATGTTTTAATTCAACAAGAAATCAGTATGCCTTAAAACCTAGTTTAAAGTTTTAACATGTAGTTTTATTATGCTTATCAACACAATAAAACCATAGGTTAATGCCCTAAATTAAGTCCACTTATTATTTGGGGCCCCTTTAAGTGTATTATAAGAATTAATTTAAGTATTCTATCCTAAATTTTACATTATTTTTATCAACATGACATAAACTTTAGCCTAAAATATCTAGCCTAGGTCTATTTATATGTGCTATAAAACTTAGACTAAAACATTTTATCCTAAATTTTATGTCATGTTTATTAACATGAAATAAACTTTAATATAAAATTATTTATCTTAAGTCCTTTATTATGTCTTAATGATAATTAAAGTGCATTCAATTTATAGGATAAATGCCATATGATTCATCATGGGTGATCATCAGATGGAGCGAGAAGATCCAACAAATCTAAAGCCTTTGATCCATTAGACCAATGGCATGCATTCATTTAGATCATGATCAACAATCCATGCTTAAGAGGGACAAATGATCAAATGGAGCACAATCGACAAAGACTATTTAACAAAACCCTAAAGGATGGTGGGATTGGAACATGGTGAGTGCACATTCACTAAAGGAATGAAAAGCCCAAAAGGCCTATGAAGGTGCTAAGTGGCATAACCACGGAGCTTGATATAAAGAAAACAAATAACACCCAATTCCAAGGATCATGATCAACGGTTTGAATCAATCCATAATATAGGATCCAATGGTGCAAAGAAAAAAAAGGATTTTAAAGGATAAAAACTAGTTCCTTGAAAGCATTTATGAAAAATACTCAAAAGTTACCAAATAAATGCCACATAGGTGACACACAAGCATAAAATGATAAAATTTAAGATTTTGTGATCACAAAAAGGCAAAGGTATAAAGGATAGGGTCTAAATCAAATCTAAGGCATGAATTCACCTAGGTTAGAGTAACCACCACCATTAAAGTTGTAGAAATCCCTAGTCTTCATTACAAAATCCCTAATTTGGACTCTAATCAATCACAGTCAAGCTAAAAAAAGTCTAATTTCCATCTAAGAATAAAAAAGTTTATTTAGAGGCTACATAAGGACCACTAGTGGATAATTTTCAAACTCCATAGTCATGGCAGCTTGAAGGTAACAACAAAGTGATGGCATAGAGTTATACTTGGATTCAGATAATGAGGGAAGGGTCTTTAAGGATACAGACTTTGATACTATGGAATTAAACATAGGAAATAAAAACTTGTATGATATTTTTTGTCATTAAGGAGATTCAAGCCATCAGAAGGGAGGAGAAGAATAATTCTATGATCCTTCAAAGATACAATAACCTAGTCTCCATCTAGATGACTAGTCTCCACTATGCTATTACAAAACCTTAGGTATTGCACTGTATCGATGTTATTACCCTCATTTTCATAGATTGTAAAATTGAGAAAGATTGGATAGTTTATGAATGCACTTTCAAAAAGGTAGCATATATTTCCACCCTATCATATGAAAACTACTATAAACTATGTAGCCCCATATAGACTTACCTACAATTAGAGCATGGAATAGAAAAAATGACTTAAACAATGTCCTTGTCCCATGGCTACTTTTAAAAACCTAGGTGATCTAAGACCCCACTAGAAATATCCCAATTATCCAATTTAATAAATGAATTAGATTAATCATGACCTTGATGAATAAGTTATCTAGAACCCCCTCCACCAAACATGCCAATAAAAGTTTGGTGCCCTATGTATAATTCATGGTATAAAAGGGAATCATACCCCCAATAGGTGAGATTATTAACATTTTTTTGAAGTAATAATTCACATACATAAAGAAGAAAACAAGAAGCCACTTCTTTATGATGTCCTATATTCTATATGCCCTATTGGCCACCACCAAGATCCCTGACATAAAGAATTGGTCACCTAAGGGGAGACATACTTTTTCCCACCACTATTCCAAGTTGCACATATTCAAGTATAGACACAACATACAATTCATTTTTGATTGTGTCTATCCAACTTTGGTATAATCTATTACAAGGATCCCCATGGGTAGGGTCAGTCCTCTAGTCAAGAAGTATGTACATTTAATGGGGGACATCTAGTTGTTTCTCAATTTCATAGTGATTAGAATAGAAGGGACTTCAAATTAGCCCCTCAAAATAATGATCCATGTGCCAACAAAATTGGTAGAACAAGAAATTTCATACTAAATTTTTAATGGTATAGATGCTTTGTGCAAGAAAAAAATGAAAGGACTCTTTCACACCTTTCCTTTGACCATCAACAAGACTATGCTACAGAATTGGGAACATGTGAATGCCATCTCCAAACATAGATATTCATTTAGCTTGTAGTTGGATGATCTGAGGTAGTGAGACCCCCATAATAGAGTCACATAACATTTAAAGTCAAAAATAATGAGCTGCCCCTATGAACATAGGATTGATGTTCATGACATATTGTATATTAGGTCCTCTAATTTCATATAAGTGTTCGCTAGGTTAAAGAAGTATACTATTAAGATTGAGGCTAAGCTAAATAGAGATGACAAACCACCTGGAGAGATCTATTATATGGGACCCTTGTAGTACCACTTATTTCCTGGACCCTCTTCTAGGTCCCCTCCTAGACATATATAAATAGAACTATAATAACCTCAAGCACAAGTTTCATAAGGACTTGGGAAAGAGAAATTGGAAGAGAGACCTAGTAAAGGGCCATCATCCTTAGCTCAGCTTGATAGACTAAAGTCCCCAATAGAATATATTGGCATGATTACACTAGCTCCTATTAAGACATTGAAAGATGCACTTAAGGAGATTTTTTAGGCATATAGATTTGATGATGGAGAACAAGCTGAGTAACATTAGGCCCAAGTTGAGTAAGTAGGATAGGAAAAGTGGAAATAGATAGTAATGGACCTAGTTCCAATTTCACCACTATAAAATAGCAAGGTTAAGTTGGCACTAGTCTCAGTTGGGAAGAAGAAGCCAATGTTAACTTTGACTCACCCTTTGAGTAAATTTAACTTATTCAATGATGATAATCCCATCTATGGGCCAATCATCCATGAATGGTTAATTTATGGGAAGATACAAAAGATTCCAACATTGTAACAATCATGTGTCATGACCTAGATAGATAATATCACTATTCATGATGAACTCAAGCCATGGATAGTGGCTCCAATGAAAGAAGAGGAGAAAATAAGGATAGCCACCCTTGGGAGATCAAGTAACACTCAGGTAGAAACCCTTAGAACCTCAAGAAGCACACAGATGGAGGTCCCAGAGCCTCTAAAGATTATAGAGTCAGTAGTAAGTGTGTAATTTAATCTAGTGATAGTATGCCTAAAGAGAGTGACTACAAAGAAGACCATGGTTAGTAATGAGGAGTTCAATTTTCAAAGAGTTAAACCTTTTATGGGATTAACTCTAGCAAGAGGCTAGACACCTAGTGAAAAACCAATCCATGATGAATACATAGTTGTACTACCTAATGCCCATTAATCCTAACTAAAATTAAGGATCAAGGGCCTATATCAAAAGATAAAGAACCTATAGAAGGAAAAATAAAATCTTGAGACATAGGTTATCTTGTTAGTACTTGAAAAAATGATAAAGATGTTCAAGGCATCCTTTTAGGATATGTTTAAATCCTTGAATGAAATTAAGACAAAGCAAAGTCCACTGACCCACCATGATGTAGTAGCTAAGGTTCTGATATCCCAATGGTAGAGTTCAAGGGATAAAATGATGGAACTTATCAGCATATGGGAGGCCTAGATTCTTGGCTTTCAGACCATCAACTTAGACCATTTCAATACTACTATGCAAATAATTTTTGACAATATCTAGGGCTTAAGCACATGGTTGAGAAACTTAGAGAGGATCATGAGGGATGATGAATAACTAATAAGTAAAATTGAACAAATTCTTAGAACCATACTTTCCATGCCCTCCACACTTAGCTCCCTGGGAATCATTAGTGATAATGAGTACAAATATAGAATCAAAAGTTAGGTCTAGTCTCAAGGTCATAATAGTAGGATCATGGGCATGATCCTCACTGTGGAGGAGAAAATTGTTGAGATAAGAAGTATAAAATAAGCAATGGATAAAAATTATAGAGATTTTGATGACTTGGTAGACTAGGAGGATGAATTCATATTGGATCTAGATGTCAACGTAAGGTTATTTGATGAACATCATCAAAAATCCAAGAAGATTTTTCTCAAACATCAAGGTCCATTGAGTAACTAGTAATATTATACTTTGTTAGAAACTTTAAAATATTAAAAATTAGAATACTCTTTTGTAAATTAATTCACTATTTTTTTACCACATTTTCCTATAGTTTAGTCCAATTTGGAAAAGGAAATGTATTCTATAACTATGTAAAAGGCTAATTATCATTACCTTTGTATAATTTTAATCTCATGACTGACCATTTTACTACCATGGTCTTATGTAAAATGTTCTATTACCATTTTTTAAAGAGAGTTTTTATATTAAAAAAATTATTTTGTATACTAAAATCAATTAATACAAGCAAAGAATACTGATAAGTTTGTCCAAATTTTCTTGTGTCAATTATTACATGGATTCTTTCTCATTTATCTATTTGGATGTTTAAATTTGAATGGTTTTTATTGATTCTTGATATGCATATGTGAATGTAAAGCTATTAACTTGTGATTATTCTAGGTTAATTGAAATATCTTAGGTTCATTTCATTTCTCTCACTTCCCTTATAGATGTGCTAATGTAATTTGCTTGTGAAGTAAATCTTTAAATTAAATCTAGTTTATTATTTGCATTATTCCATCCTTTCCTTAGATAGTTTCTTGGTATATGGTAAGATCTATGATAAATATATTTCATGTCATGTATTCATTTCAATGTATGTCTTGATGAAATCTAAACTTTGTCATAATATTTGGACTAAAACTCAGAACATCTCCTTTCTACCCTACCCTTCCTTTTACTTCTTTTTGACTAAATAACTATATTTTAAAATTCACTATAAATATTCATTTAGATTAATCTTTAGGTTATAACTTGATCATAAATTCATTAATAATATCATAGATCTCTTGTATTTCACTAAGTTTGGCCATGGTGGCTCCCAACCACCAATCAATATAAATATAGTGGAATAGTTTATTGCTTTGTCGTTATTTCACCATAAGTAACTAGATTACCATAATCTGATACTCATTCTTTGAATTCCTCAAATTCTAAAATGAGAAGTGTTTTTTAGACACTAAGAGCACATGTAGTACATCTATAGGTATCAACAAGTTGATAGTAGTTGTCTATGTGGATAACATCATATTTGGTGAAAATCGTGAGAATATGACTAAGGCATTTTTAGATATTATGAATAAGGAGTTTGAGATGTCCATACTAGGATAAATCTTATTCGTTCTTGGGTTAAAAATCAATCAACTTAAAAGAGATATATTCATTTCATAAGCTAAGTACATAAAAGAGATGCTGAATAAATTTGAGATGGAATATTTCAAGGTAGTTAGCACACCTATTATCATATGATGTAAGTTTAGAAATGGGTATGGGTCTACAAAGGTCAATAAAACATCATATAGGTCAATTATTGGTATTTTTATATACCTTACTACCTCTAGACCTAAAATCATGCAAGTAGTATGCCTTACGGGAAGATTTCAAACAGACCTAAAGGAAAATAATTTACAAGCAATCAAAAATATACTTAGGTATCTTAAGGGAACCATTAAGTTTGGGTTGTGGTATTAAATATCAAGGAGTTTTACTTGACAACCTATATAGATTAAAATTGGGTAGGGAGAATAGATGATAAGAAATGGGTAGGGAGAATAGATGATAAGAAGAACACTAATTGAGGAGCCTTCTACTTACACTAATGGAGGAGCCTTCTACTTAGGAGAGTGCTTAGTATCATGGATAAGTAAGAATAAACCATTTATGGTATTATCTAATTGTAAGGTTGAATACATTACAGAAACGTCATATTGCACTTGGGTCTTATGGATAAAACAAACCTTAAAATAAGAAAAGGTGAAGTATGATAGTTCTATCCCTATCTATTATGACAATACTAGTGCCAAAATCATCTCAAAGAATCATGTCATGCACTCAAGAACTAAGCACATTATGATCAAGTATCATTTCATATGAGAGTAGGTAAGTGAATAAAGTGTTAAACTTTAATATGTTTCTAGAAAGGATTAGATTAAAAAAAATTTACCAGGCCACTTCCAAAGGCAACATTTGAACATCTAAGATAGGAAATGGGTATAGTTTTTTCCCCTAGAAGTCATTAAAGAAGTCAAGTGCTTAGGGGGAGATATTTAGGTGGTTCATTATCTCCAACAGTAAGTGAGTGGTGTTGAGAAGGTATGCATGGATATATGGGAGCATATTTTTATGTTGATTGATAAATTCATAATCCTATGTACTGAGTGTTTTGGTTGCAAGAGGTGTGATCCAAGAAGTTGCAAGCATCTCTTTGTCATTTATGTCAAAGGGGAAGAAAGTTTATAATTAGGATTAAATTTACTATTTAGATGAGTTTCTAAGAGTGGTTGACATCCATCATAAAGGGGTAGGTTGTTGAGTATTGACATTGATGTCAAAGGTCCATCTTGTGAAGGTTGAAGTAAAAGGATACTAAGGATGATGTAGAGTGTTGTCATGTAAGGATGTTATCATGAGAAATAATTTTTAGGAAAGAGATAATTTTAAGGAAATAGATAATTTTAAGGAAAGATAATTTGAAGATAACCAATGTACTATGGTTTCATGAAGGTATAGGTCATTGATGTCAAAGTGAATAGTAAGCCTAGTCATGACATGAAGAGGTATTTGGATGAAAATGAATGAAAATATTCATGTGAATTTTGTATCAAAATATTTGATCATGTATGTGAGGCATTAAAGCATTCGTGAAAGTTCCATGGTGAGCCTACAGGGGTAGGACCTTTAGACCAAGTATGCACCTAGACTACACCTAGACCATACCTAGCCTAATGAGGTAATAATATCATATTTAAATTAAATTATTCATATTTGAGAATGGATATAAATAATATATTTTTTTTATTCATGATCACAAATTTTTAGGTCAAAATTTGAAAATAAAGTGCATTGATCACTATTTTAAGCCTTCTTGAGCTCATCAAATGAGGTCTCAAACCTGAGAAGCACTTTCAAACATTTTTTGGAATGTGTAGCATTATAATGGTAATATAATATATTAAGGAGAGATTATAAATGATCCTATCTAATATCTATAGCCATTAGTTTTTGATTCAAGGGTTAGTCCTTTATGAACAATCGTTAACACCAAAACCTATGTTAAACCTCCCTAAAACCCTAATAAGGACCAAATGTGAAATATATTATTCAAATAAGATTATAATTGATTAAAATTACTATAAAATATATTGCATCATGTATTAAAATATCTCAGATACCTCTAGGTGGTGGTGGTTAGTCAGATGAGAGAGAAAATGGAAAGGTACAAGCTTATTGATTAATAAAGTATTGTATCTCTAGAAAGTTGTATTAGTCAAGAAAAGAAAATGGATGGTAAAATAATATAGAGACTAATTTTAAATTTACATGATTATTTATTGATAGTCTATAGTCTTAAAATGATCTAATTTATTCATCCAAGTTAGGCAATCACAGATAGACCTAATGATGTGAATAGTGTAAAACCCAATCAAAAATGGAAAGATAAATTTGAAGGTTTGTGCATGATATGTTGATGAAAAAAAGTGTATGAAGGAGTTATTTATGAATTTTCACTCATTATCTTTCTTTTATAAGTTTTTTAGGTAAGTTTGTATAGTGAAAATTTTACTTAAAAAATGACTTGTCTAGTTTAGATAGGACTGTGAAACATAGGGTAAAGAAATTGGTTTGCAAGACCAATATTTTCCATTAGACCATATGAATTTTATATATTATGATGTTTTATAAATATCATAAGATAATTTACATGAATCATGAGTTATGAAAATTTTCTACACAAGTGTTGGAGGTCTAATTCACCATGACTATTTTTTAAAGTGAATTAGCAGTTTTGATTAAGCAAGTTATAGAGATGTTCTTGAGACTTTATCCCCTGAGTGAAAGTGTTCCAATAATTTTTTGATGAAATTTAGATCATGAATAACTTTTATTCATGTTTAATTATCATATTTTAATAACTTAAAAGTGTTTAACCTTAATTTTTTCAAGACATACTTTTGAGGTTTATAGGCCTAATAAGGTAGTTTATCCTAAAGGAGCTTTCATGGTATGAATGAAGGATATAGGTCTAATAAATCATGGAGGAGGTTAGTAGAGTTCATTATATAAGTTATTTAATGGTTTTTTATTGTTGGATAATTTCATATGGGCCCAAGAGGATCAATTTTTGGCACTAAGAGGATATACCTAATGTAATAAGGTCTCTATAAGACCTAAAAAGAGAAATGAGGCCTAATTGATTTGTTATAGACTAAAAGGGGTTCAAAGTAAATTTTAATCATGTTCATAATATGTTATAAGATATTTTTTATGTCATAAATAATTTTTTTAAGGTGTGTGTCTTACTAAGTGATGTGTGACCATGTGTTTAGTATATATACAAGGTAGTTTATGCCTATTTGAGATATGCAACATAAGTGAATAAAATATTGCATGGTGTATCAAAAGGTGGTCTTGAAATGAGACCATATAAAAATAGTAGAGGTTTGGTGATCAAAATTCATGAGGCGGATGAGTTTGTATTGAGTCACTTAAGGATTTAGTGCTTCCTTGCAAGTAAGTACTTGTTAAAGAATTATCAAGTGGGCGTTTGATGCATTAGGGTTGGTGCTCCAAGTTGATTTGGTGCTTTAAAAAATTTGATCTTTTGTTTTATAGGACTATAGTCCATTTTTAGAGATCATAGTGGGTTTTCTTCCACTTCAGGGTTTCCCACTCATATTTGTGTTTTTTTTGTGTTATGCTCATGTGAATGGTTCTTTATGTATTGTTATATCACTATATTGATTTCATGGTTCAAGTAATGATTAAGTATAATTGATATAAAGTTTTAAACACTAATTCACCCCCCACCCATTAGTTATTGTTCTTCTAATAATAATATGTTGTTATTGTCATTCCAATTTGGATATACACATACTAAAAATATATTTGAGTTGTTTCTAGAGTTGATATATCTTTCTTACAAGGTATGATAATATCCTTTTTGGGAATTATATCAACTACTACATAGATGAAATCATTACCATTTTTTTATTTATGTAGCTTCAGATAAATTCCATGGAAATAAATTCCAATAGTATTATTGTAACTGGAAGAGGTGTGTACAAACCTTATTAGTTTATAGACATGAATATAACACATTGAGTACACAAATTGATGTATTTGGAGATATAATACATGAGATGTGTCTAGTATAAATATGTTTTCAACACTGAAAGAGACTTTTAAATCTTGAAATGTCTTGTAAACTTGATAAAATTAGTCTCCCATATTTTTTTGTCTCTCTACCTCATGCATAATCCATAAGTTCCCATTATGATATAGAATACCATCCATTATGTATAAATATTGAATAATAATTTTTCTTTTATATATAATCCATGTAGGATGGATATGGTACTAACCATTCATTGACTTCATGTCCATATGCATCAAGTATTAAAGGAGAGTTTAAAATGGAGGATGGCTCAGGAAAGCTAAATTTAGATTGGTACTTCCCTTATTAAGCTTTACGTTTAGATGGAACTACTAAATATAAGAATATAATTTCTGATGCCACTCTTTCTACACTTTTTTTGTTTTTAAATGAAGCAACTTTTAATCTTTATGGATAATAATCACCTCATACAAGATATAATTCTTCCAATGCTTAAATTGATGAATAATAAAATAAATATTTTGATCATATGTTGGGTATTTAATTATTGTCATGGTGAAATTTTCATTGTGGTAAGTAACTAGGTGACCATGTTGAGAGAGAATGACTCCAAGTGAAAATCCATAGGCACTTGTATCAAACTTAAATGGTTGTTAAAGGTTTGACAAAGCAAGTAATGGTGTAGGATATATTTTTTAGTTTAATTCATCAAATAATTTTCATTTTTTAAAATTATAATTTAATTTTTATTTATCTCCACCTTGGGTATCTTGGTTAAGAAGCCAAGTCACATGAGAGAAACCAAGTACAAATATCCAACAAAAAATTGCCAATCCAAATAAGCTATGAAATCTATGAAATTATTGGGTTGTGGTCAATCATGGATGATATTAATCTTGGTTACATCCACATGAACACATTTTGCATCTAAAATATATCCCAAACAATTAATCTACAACTTTGAAAAATAACATTTTTTTTTTCATAGATATTATGTTTCTAAAAAGTCTCAAGAACTTTCTCTATATGGAAAAGATGTTCATATAATGTTTTGTTGAAGACCAAGATGTAGTCAAGGTAGACCAAAATAAATTATTTAGTAATAGCCTCAACATATTTTTCATCATATGTATGAGTTTAATTGGATCATTAGTCAAGATTAAGGGAATGATTACCCATTTGAACATTCCTTCTTTGGCCATGAAGGCTATCCTCCTTTAGATTTTAGGATCAATAGGAATATGATGATAGCCAAACTTCAAGTTGATCTTAGCGATGTATTTTTAAACATAGATCTCACACAAAATATCATCAATCCATGGAAGAGGATATTTTTTCATTATGATCCTTTTGAGTGATCAATAGTTAATTTAGATCCTCCATGTATCATCTTTTTTTGGTATAATCATAATTATGTTTCTATAAGGTCATTAACTAGGCTTGATATGTCATTTTTTCATAAGTTGATGGATTTTTTGCTTGATTTCTTCTTTCTATATAAAATGATATAAAGTATAAAGAAGCATTAGGAAGATGTAAACTAGGGATTAGATTAATAATTTTCTTTACCTCAGATTTTGTAGGTACTTCCTTTTTTAGATGGAACACATTATTGAATGTTTCCTACTTGATCTAGAATATGACTCTCTGCATTTATGTTGAAGGAATTATGTTAACTATAGGTACCCAAAGGATAATGTTGCTTTCATATCTTATCATTAAAATCATGAAATTATTAATCAAGGTGGTAATATTATTACTATTTTGGTGCTAATGATTATATATTTGAAATTCTTTTAATAATTTAGTATATTAAGTTGCCAACATTTATGATAACATTTCTAAGATTATTTATCATAAACAACATGATAATGATAAAGATATGGTTGACCCAAAATAGTTTCATAAACCTCTAATAGGGTGATGTCACTATTGGAAAACTTTAGCCCAGATACAAAGATTTTTCTTGGATAGATCAACTGAGTAGAGTTCCTAATTGACCAAATGATCAAGTGGCTAGAGCAAGTGAAGAAGAAAGACTAAACCATCATCAAACATCATGCAAAAATGGATAGGCCAGTCTAGTTACACATTTGATAAATATACTTAGTAAATTGGTCCAGGCCAAAATAACACATGGACATGATGTTTTTCATACTGAGATGGTCCCTTTCAAAAAAATTATCTTGATGAGTTATCTATCTCAATATATAAGCATCTAAAGTTGAAATTATAGAGTGGGATGTGTGCACAGATGTCAAATTTGGGCCTCATGAAATAACCATTTAAAATAAAATGTTCCAAGGTTGAACATAGGGATAAAAAATGTCCAAATCATGGAATATTGAATTGAGATCTAATGATGTGTAGGTGATTAACAATTTTAGTGGGCCGAAACAGATCTACAGTGCAAGTTTAATCATGCAATCAAAGATCAATGGTGAGCATCAATTCAAAAGGTTAGTAGAACCTCGATAAACATAAATATAACAAGTGGAAAGATATTAGGTACCCATATGAATATATAATAGTGCATGGTAATTTATAGAGCTATTGGGTTGAAGTTGATCAATGATACGTGATCCATCATACAAAATAGATCGATAGAAAGCAAAAGGTCAATTATTCAATAGATACTAGGATTGAATGAAAAGATGCATATATAAATGAGATATTATGGTGTGTCTTATCCTTTGACATGGTTATATCCTTGATAAGTAGATACATGTATCCACTAAAAGTAGACATGATCATGGTTTTGATAGGTCCATGGGTATGGAGACTTTGTATTTATAATTAAATTAAGTGGGAAATGGTGTAGAAGATCAAAGCAAAGGGATTTGGGGATTGGAGAAGTAGTAGAGTATTCAATACTATTTAGAACTATAAAGATATTTTCTATAATAAATTTATTCATGACTCATAATGCAAAACAAAACCTTATCTTCTAGTGGATATATTAATTAATGAGAAAAGCTCCAAGGCTATTGGGACAAATGCAAGATAAGTTCCCAAGGAAGGCTTAGTCTTATTGAATCAAAAGGTGGTGGATAGTTCAATAAAAGAAGTTGGGAATCCATCTAAGTGATTAGAACTCATATATTTATATATGTACTCATGATCCATTTTATCTATCATGTTATCTTATATCAGCCCATTCTTTCCATTTATAATTGGTCTCTCTAATTATAGAATCTCATAGGGAATCTTTGATCTTGAAGAGAAGGGGACTATCTAAGATATTTAAAAATATACCCATCTTGATTAGGATAAACCCTATCAATAATTTTTAATAACTTCCTCTTGATGAAATAATATACTTTATTTACCTTTCTCTTGCCTTGGATCTGTGTTGAGTGAGTTGTGCCTAATGGATTTGTGAAAGAGATCCTTCCATATCTATTTTCCTCCCTTCTCACCTCTTTTAGGGTGTTTTCAAGCTATATACAAGTCTAAATTAGTTTTATTTCTACCATTGCGGTAAGATCTTAGTGAGTCTTATAACTCCTCTTTGTTTTAATTCATTTCTTTTTGAATATAGTCTATGAAATACATATGAAATTAGCTTGATTTTGAGGTTGTGTCATATAGAATTATCTTTTTTAGATATAGTGTGGGTTCAATATAATGGGAGTGTCCCATTTTTTATTTGGTACATAACCTTTTAGCCTTCTTAAGATACATTTCCCCCTTTATAACCCTTTTCTCAGTGTAAACATTAGTTTAGGAGATCCATCAAGAGGAAGTTGTCCTTCTTCAGAGGTTAAACCCTATTATAGGATACCCACAACTTGGGTTATTCTTATATTGTGACTAGGAGTGGAAGAACCTAAATAGCTCTTATATAAGGGTGAAATATCATGTCATAATAGTTTTTGTCATTACTATTAAGACTTATTACATTCTAAATCTCACTAAAAGGTTTTTGGTGTTGCCTTTTAGTGAAATCAACCTATAGAGGCACATTTTCAAACACCAATAATAATTATACTATGAAAATCAGCTGGTATAAGCAAACTAGGTGCCTAATTAGCATTATTTGGTATGTATCATTCTCCATTTTATATAAATGCATGTTATTTCTTTCCTTATCCTTCATATCAAGTTATCAATGTCCATGGCTTCACCCTAAGTGGCCCTCAAGATTCAATGTATTAGCCTTTTCATAATTGACCTCTCTCTAGTCATCTAGAAAATAGCCTTAGGGAGATATGGCTTGATCTTAAAAAATAATTAAGAGAGTTTGATGGGGAAGAAGATTAATATAGGTAACAACATATTCTTGAACACCAAGCTTATGTTCAGGAGTAGAAGATGATGTTTCAAGAAGAATGTTTGGTTAGGAAAAACCAAGCTAGAAAATAAAATTACTATTAGCTTCTCTTAAGAATGAGAGAATCTAACCCTAGAACCCAATATCCCTCTCCTAATCATGTTTATACTCAAACCCAACCCCCTAATCAACCTTGTCAAGTCTCATCCTCTTCAAGAGCCAAACAAGTCACTGAAACTATTCTATTGAAGAACATGAAGCCATCCCATCTTGGATCTTATCCTATGCCAATGATCCTAACTATGTCATACCATCTCTTATAAATCCACCCTCTCCAACACCCATTTATGAAAAGGATAAGGTGGCCAAGGCTTATGATTTCCCCTCATGGAAATCAACAAAGATGGCACAAAGAAGAGAGAGGAAGTGCTAACTAAGGTAGTCTAAGAACCAATTCAAGAAAAAGAGGTGTTATCTTAGTTTAATGAGGTTACCATACAAAATTTCCATGACTCTATCTCCCTCCCCCAAGGACCACCAAAAATATCCTTCAAAGTCCCTAGATGGAAGGATAATATCCAAATATATAATCAAGGTGAACTTATTCACCCTCCCACCATCTCTCTCTTGGAAAAGGAACCTATTCTATAAATAATAGAGGAAGATCTTATAGTCATAGGTGAACCTGAAGAAGACAATGCAAATGTCTATAATGAGGAGATCATGATAGGTAACCCACTTCATTTCAAAGGGGAAGAATTAGGTTTGAACTAACCTTCTTGGTATGGATTTAACATTAATGAACTAAATCTTGATGAGGAAAATCCTCAAGTTGACAAAAGAGTAGAATTTTAATGGACTAAGGAAGGTCTATTCTACGTAGAGGAAGAAAAGGATTAGAACCAAGGGCTTAAAGTTGGTCCACTTTAAGATGAGGTGTCAGTTGAGGATAACCCTAATATATTGGAGTTAGAGGAAAGTAAATTAGATTTTGAGCAAGATAAATGTGATGCTTTAAACCTTAGATGGTCAAATCAACTCTCATCTACAGTTTAAGAACAAAATGAAATATTGAGTGAGGTTGATGAAGGAGACATCTCAAGTTCTCAAGTGATATAGTTTGATAAGAATACTAGTGAAGAACCTAAAACATTATAGCATCAGTTCAATGTCATAACCTAGATAGGTTAAGAGATATGTCCTTACTCTAAAACATTATGAGCATGATACTCTAATCATGATCAATCCCAATTTTCACAAGGACTAGGGGGAAAGATATGGTCTTTTAAAACCACCTAAACAAGTGCAGTCACTCCCAAGAACCTAAATGAAGTCTTCATGCAAGGATTTCTCAAGAGTGATGAGCACCATCAACCAAGTGCTCTTGTAGTCCAACATGAACCAAGATTGGAAGACCTAGACTAGTATGTCTACATTGGAGACATGTTTATCCCATTTCATCCACTAGAAGCCATATGAAAAGGATTAGCTATCAAGCTTCTTGGTTCACCAATTTTAGTACCTCCAAAATAAGGTATTTTTCATCTTGGTTTATTACAAGTGAATAATACAAAAAGTTTCCCATTTGACCTAGGAGGGAGGTGATTTTAAATTTATATATAATATTGTATATATTAGAATAAATTTCATGCTTTTATCTAAGTCTCTGTGTGTACATTTGTTTACTAGATTAGTTACCTTTATATTTTTTATGTTAGTTTCCTTTCCTATTGTGTCTTTCCTTTTCCAAACTACCTTGGGAAATTTGTTTTATTTTTCTTATTTTGGTACTTATTTATTCAAGAGAGGGTTTTCAAGAAAGGGATGGCCTTACTAAATTTAGATCAGATTATGAAACCATGCCTAATGGATCAGACAAGGTAACTAGTATGGGTTCTCGAGTGTAGTAGGTATTATTCCTTGTAAGTCACCAAATATGTTGGCCAAATATAGCCCATATAAAAAGATTATACCTAGATAGATCACCTGAGAAGAGTTCCTAATTGACCAAATGATCAAATGGCTTGATCGAGTGAAGAAGATAGACCAAACCATCATCAAACATCATGCATAAATGGATAGGTCAGTCTGGTTACACATTTGATAAATATACTTAGCAAATTAATCAAGGCCAAAATACCAAATGGACATAATTTTTTTCATGATGAGAAGGTCCCATACAAATTTTATATCTTAATGATTTCTCTATATCAATATATAAGCTTCTAAATTTGAACTTATAGAGTGGTACATGCATGTAGATGTCAAATTTGGGCCTCATGAAATAGTCATTTAAATTCAAATGTTCCAAGGTTGAATTTGGGGCTGATAAGTGTTTAAATCATATAATTTTGATTCAATATATAATAGAGAGTGGGAAATCAAAGATGGCAGTGTGCCCAAATAGATCTATGGTATGCATTTAATCATATAAGTAAAGATCAATGGTGAGCAAGTCAAAAGGTTAGTGGACCTAGGATAAGTGTGAAGCTAACAAGTGGAAAGATCTTGGGTGCCCATATGAAGATATAATATCATGAAATGATTAGTGAAGCTAGTGGGTCCAAGCTAATCAATAGTGTGTGATCCATTAAATCAAATTAGATCGATGGTGAGTGAAAAGTCAACTAGTCAGTGGATGTTGGGAATGAATGAAAATATACCAAGAATCCAAATCATGGAATATAAGTTAGGATATAATAGTGAGTGGTAATATAATGATTCAATGGGAAAAAATATCCAAGGACACATGTTTTATCATGCATTCATAGATCAATAGTGAGCTTAAAGTCAAAAATTTAGAGGATCTTCTGAATGAATGAGGAGTTGGTAGATAAAACAATTTAAGAAGGCTTGGATTAATATTAATATTTTTTATTAAACATTGAAATACAAGAAATTCAAATTGAAGTCAAACGGAGTTTAGGTTGAACCAAGATAAAATGTTTCAAAGGGCATGTATTGTCATTAGAGCTCAATTGAACATCATTAATTAGATGTAGCCATACAATCAAGATTGCTAATAATGAAGCCCTATTACCATTAAATCTCAAATATAGGATAGGTTTATTTAAAATGTAATGTAGCCTAGAAAAAAGTTATGCAATATGTAGATCTTCATATATATAGTGACTATATGAAAACCAATAAATTGGATTAATTTTTAATATATAGTAAACACCCATATTTAAGATTGAGGTAGATGTAGACATAAATGAGATATGGTGGAGTGTCTCATCCTTTGACATGGACATATCCTTGATAAGTAGGTATATAAAACCACTAAAAGTAGACATGATAATGGATCTATCAGGTCCATGGGTATGACAACTTTTTATTTATAATGAAAACAAGTGGGAGATGATATATAATATAAAAGAAAATGGATTTAGGGATTGAAGAAATAGTCAAATCATTCAATACTATTTAGAACTGTAAATCTCATTTTTCTAACAAACTTAGTCATGACTCATCATGCAAAATGAACCCTTGTCTTCTAGTGGATATCTCAGTGAATGAGAAAAGATTGAAGGATATTGGGACAAATCTAGGATAGCTTGTTGAGGTTGGCTTAGTCTTATTGACTTAAAAGGTGGTGGATAATTTCATAAAGTTGGTCAAGACACCATCCAATTGATTTGAACTCATATATTGATTTATTTACTCATTCTCCCTCTTCTCTTTCTCTTTCTCCTATATCACCCCATTTTTTCTATTTATAATCAAGGGATTTCTCTCTTTCTCTCTTAGATTATAGACTCTCATAATGCCTATTTGATCTTGAAGAGTAGAGGAATCTCTAAGATATTGAAAATATGCTCATATTGATTAGGATAAACCCTATCAATCATTTGTAAAAAACTACCTCTTGGTGTAATAATAGACTTTCTTTATCTATCTCTTGCCTCAAATCTATGTTGAGTGAATTATGCATGATGAAATTGTGAAGGAGACTATTAAATATCAATTGACCTCCATTTTGATCTCTTTTATGGTCTTTTCAAGTTGTCTACAGGTCTGAATTAGTGTTTTTTTTCCATTGATGTAAACTCTTAATGAGTCTTAGAACACCTCTTTGTTTTCATTCATTACTTCCTGAACCTAGTCTATGAAATACTTATGAAATTATCATGATTTTTAGGTTGTGTGAGCTAAAATTATCTTCTAAATGTATAGTGTGGGTTAAATCTTATTATATATTCCCATTTTTTATTTGGTGCATCACCTTTTAGCCTTCTTAGGAGTCCTTTCCCCCTTTCTAACCCTTTTCTCAATGCAAACATTAGTTTAGGTGATACGTCAAGAGGAAGTTGGCCTTATTCAAAATTTTAACCCTATTATAGTATAAAATATCCTAGGGTTATTCACATATTGTGACTAAGAGTGGAGGAGTTTGAATAACTCTTCCATAAGGATGCAATCTGACATCATAATAGTCACAAAGAACTCTTTCTTGAAAATGTTGGATGTTATACACTATTGACACTATTTAGAGACATATTTCTTAGATATTACATTGAAACATCCAATGTATTATGGTTTTGGGTGAGGCATTGGTGAAAATTTAAATTTATTAAGTATTTTTAGGATAATTTGTGCTAATATGGCTTCCATTGTCAATAATGAGGTTTATTACTATGGAATTGATCCAAATTTGATAATGAAATAGTATTTATGATTTATTTATTTACAAAAGTGTAGTAAAAATGTTTTTGGTACCCACCTTGGAATTCATATCAAATTCCATGATATCTTTACCTCTTCTTGGTGATATGGTGATGGTACTAGTGGCCTTAAGTTATGAAATCAAGGTTTTCCTATAATGGCACTCCTCATTGGAATTATTGTTGGAGTTATTAATTGAACACCACTTTCCAATATTTGAATATTTATTCAAATCATTTTAAATTTATTATTTATTCTTAGGTAGTTTTATGTATTTATTACCTGATTTATAATTCTTCTTAGATGACTAAGATTATTTCTTGGTCTTAGACATTTAATCTTGTATTAGTCTTCACCTTATACTTTGATTTAAAATTGAAACAATATATATAAGTCTAACCAATACATAATATAGATAATAAATCAAGGTCTAATTATATTTAAGGTCTTAAGGTTGACTTACTCTTTAGAACAAGATTATGATTAGAATCTAAAATCCCAAGTTTGGACAATAGGGTATGGAAAGTATTTGTGTATAATTGTAAAAGCTTATCTTTTCTTTGGTGCAATTGAGAAAAGTTAATTTATTAATATTTATTGGTTCCAAAATGGTAATATGTTACTTTGAGTGATTCTATGAAACCATTCCATGTGTCTAGACTAAGATATTATTAATTTGTAGTGTAATTTTCTTCACCATTTATTAACTATTAAAGAAAATTTCATAATAGAAAAAGTAGTTTTATCTTGGTCAGAGAAGTGATTTACCCCATACTATTAAGATATGAGGTTATTAAAATTATCTAGTATATTCACATATATTTTACCTTTAAATATAATAATCTATAGATTGAATTTTAATTTATATAGAATTTGTGCAAATGGTTGATGAAAATGAGAGGTTGTCAGAGAAGACTTATACTTGATAAGGATGAACAATATCAAATATACTCAATAGTTCACATGTATGGAATTATTAATAATATTCCTGATGTATCTAAAATTCATCCTCCTTCATTTTATGGATCATCTATGGAGTTTGAATCATTAAAGATGTGTTTCCTATTTGATGAGAGGAAGGAATGTATGATGAAGGATCATGAGTCTTGAGACATAGCTTACATAATCAAACCTCATATGCATGGGCATATAAATAAATATTAAAAATCAATAACACTATTATACGATTCAAGAATTATATGAAGGTGTATACCTTTATAAAACTAAATAGATTATGTTAAAAAGTGATTTAATGCATTAAAAATAACATGAAATTCAATGCACTAAATAAAAAATAAAGTGAAAACATGTTTAGAACTATAATATAATATTTATATTATAATTTTATTCATGTTCTTGAGGGATTAAATGTTGTTTCCTCTAGTCCACCTAATTCTATTTTTTTATGTGGTTTAATGTAATGTATTACTTACCAAAAATAATAGAAGTGTACATTATTATAAAATAAAAGAATATGAAACATTAGTTACATTATTAAAATTCTTGGTAACAACATATTCATAACTAAAAAAACATGTTGAGGTCACTAACCATCATTATTGATAGGTTTTTACTTACAGTTCTAACACTACATGTACTATGTGGTAATGTAAAAATAAAATTTCAAGGAATAATATTAGACATAGGTATAGAACCTATTGATGTATTTAATTCCATAAGAATGAGGTTATAATTTCAACTAAACTAATATATAGTATTAGTTAATGACCTATATCCTCCTAGATCAAGTATGTTTACTTTAAGTTAAAAAAAATCACATTAAAATCATGAATTTTAAATGGACCTAACCCCTATATGATGTTTCTAACTATTGATTTTTAATAGTCATATTTATAAATTAAACATCCCTTATATAATCTTACATGTTGTTAAGACTCAAAGTGTATCATTTCCCCTTTTGTATTTCTATAAAATAACATTCAAGGCACTCATTATTCCACTTGTAAATTTAAATATAGATGCACAATTTCACTACTTCATAACAATCAAAAGGTCATTATTATTTTTTATTATAATTATAATAATTTAAAGTTGTCCTCAACTAACTCAAAATCCTATTTTACTCATCCCAAAATGATTCACAAAAAAAATTAAAGCCATTTTTATATTCTACACATATTCAAAGGATCATAATTATATAAAACACTCTAGTTGGGTGAATTATGGGATTGAATTTCATGTTTAGAGTATTGGATACATAGGTAGAGTTACTTAACCATGGGAGTTATTAGTATTAACTCAATCTGATTACACCATATCTTTTTAATTTTTAGGTCTTCAATCATTACAAGACCCAAATAGGGTTTCAACATGTAAAAATGAATTGCATGTATTTTTATTAACTATGAAATAAAAGATTGTAGATATAAACCTAAATCCTAATGTCACATAAGATTGTGCCCTAATTTCATTAATTTATGAAAATGGTAAAAAAAAATAGGTTTGGGTAACCAATTTCCAATTGTTCTGACAAGACTTGGATTATTTTTGCTTTGTTCTTATACCGATTCCAGTTTCTAGATATCTATGGGGGTTGATCTTATTTTCCAATTTTAGATTTCTATCAATAAAAATAATCAACATAAGACCAAAAAAAAATTAATTTTATCATATATTTTTCATATTTATACTTATTTTAAATCATCTCATTTCATCTATTTGAATCATTTAATATCAATATTCTTATTTAAAATTATATTTAAACATTGTATTATCCTATATATTTATCATAATTAGGATTAATTTAACAAAATTAACTTAATTTTAAATAAAACACAATCTGATTTATATCATTCTCAAATTGGCTTTAGTCTTAGAATAATTATTCGTACTTTTTGAGGATAGCTCAATGATCTATAGATAGGTTCATTACCAAAAATATTTACCCATAGAGTGGACTTATCCTCATGCTATTTAACAACTATTTTTTAAAATTTAAAATGTACATAAGGGTTAACCTACTTGTTCTGAAACTAAAATAAATTAAATTACCAAAAAGATTTTTCTAAATAAATACATCAAGTCTAAATATTTACCTCTCTCTTCTCCTAACTTGACACTGAGATAAATCTACCAAAATATTCCAAATATAAAATACCTCAAATAATAAATACCTTAGATAAGTATGAACACTTTTTCAAGGTCAAGTCATAGGTTTTTAAGTTCTGAAATTAATATTCATAATTTTACATTATATTAATATCACATAATATTTCACACACTCAACTATGTGGGAGAACTACATGAAATTTAATTCCTTCTTTAGAGTAATAAATATGAACATAAAACTTATTAATATTAGGATTGATAAATTTATCTCAACCCATTCATTTCTCCAATCATCCTAATTATAAGCTAACTTACATTGAAAATCTAGAGTATGAAGTAATGAATAGGCAAACAAAGACATTTTTGAAAATTCATGGGCATTCTAACACACAAAAATACAACTTGTAAATATACACAAAATTTGTAGGATATATCCATAATTAGAATATATAACCATTTTAATAGTCATATGCATCTAACATGGACACATCTTGTTGGACATAAATTCTTTTTTGTTTCTAGACCTAAGTGTTCACATGTTTATTATAGTATATATTTTAGATGGATGTAGCTTTCCTAAAGACATGTATTCATTTTAAGCAAACTAATTTATTTCTTACTTAGTGATTTCCATAAATAATAATTCAATATATGTAACTAGTTTCAGCCATATTTTTTAAATTATTATATATTTATATAAAATTCATTTATTCAATAGTTTTATCCTATTAGGGTATATTATTACAAAAAAATATAAAAAATATGATGCTCAAAAAATTAAGAAAGTCTAAACTGGCAGTATAGATAAGGGGAATGTTAAGGTGACATATAACTATATTATAATTCCATAATAGACATGTAGGATCAGTAGTGATTGAATCAAATGGTGGGATAAAGTGGTATTTTTTGTCTAGGATGAGTGATATTATGTGAAAACATATGGTGTGTCTATCATATTGAATAAAAATGGGATAATGGATTAGATTATTCATTGTTGTTTTAAAACTACATACATGTATCCTTTTCACACATGAATATCTTGAGCACAACTTATATTGGATTCCTTTGCACCACATCCCTTTTTCATATATATTCAATCCTTATCACACTTTTACTTAAAATAACACTTTCACACCATCATATTATTGTGTAGTAATTCACTTCTGCCTATATGGTCTTACACCTAGTAGAACCATTGTGAATCCCTAAATTACATGTTCATATTTTGTCATTATATAACCTCAACATTTTTTACATGTGGAACCTGTCAAATTCATTAAATTTCTAAGAATATCTTATAGTAACCATCTAAATTATAATCTCAACCACTTTGCACATAGAAGAAATTCAATTGTCATGGATGATGACGATGAATTGGTTTATTAGGTAAATCTATATAATATTCAATAATTATATCTACCAAATTAATTTTTTATACATATATGTGACATAGACATCTATCCAAGATAAAATTAAACACAAATCATAGTGATAAATAACATGCTCTAAGTATACAATATTTCACATAGAGAATTTATCCACACATTCTTTCCATGAAAATCAAAGGAAGTGTTTCCCCTTGTCATAACAAAAACCTAAGCTAATAGCCTTACTATAACATTGTACATCTATATAATCTTCCCCATTCATTTATATTAAATATAATTTGCATTTCCTTTGAATATGTATTTCTTTTGACTACCAAACTTTATTTCATTTTAGTTTAACATAATGCATACTCTTTATAACCCTAAATTTTAATCTAATTTTTTATTTATCCCACATGCATGAGGTCTTAGATCATGTGGTGTAAATCATTTGTATCAAATTGTAGTTATTTCCTATTCCTATAAACAAATGAACACAAAAAGAGAAGGAAGTGTTTTTTTTTCAACTCTATTTTAACATTTTCAAAATATTTCCATAATAAAATTAATATGGTTGATACATGGAAGCATCATACAAGCAAATATTTCTGAAATATTTTTGATTTGGTGATGTAGTTCATCAGGATGTCTATATATTATATATTGTGGTATACTAAAAATATATTTAATAAATAGAACACCTTAAAAAATTAAATTCAATATTGACATCCCCATGTTTAAATTCAAAATCAATGGCATAGCATTGGTTTCATAGATATGACAACTCAGTGCATACTTCCTAGTTGTCAATTCACCAATGTTGAGGATATCTATTTTTCTATGTCAAATAATTTGATTCTAGTGGTTCAATGGTGATATAATTTTATTAGTCAAATGAGAAATAATTTATTCCAATCAAGTCATAAATATTTTTAATAGAAGGAGGATTACTATCTTCTCTACTAATTTTATAATGAATGCATTAAGTTCTACAACTTATGATTATACAAGTTGTATTTAGTGGAAGACTACACTAATATGTTTCATGACTACACTGCACACATGTACAATAAGTTGATTGAAAAACATAACAATGTTGAGTTAAAATAACATAATGTCATGTTATATCCATGAAAATATGGATTTATTGACTTAGAATACTCTGGGGAAAGCTTATTGTAATTGTATTAAATTTGAAGTAAATGTAAATATCAAGAAACATCTCACCACATAATCTAATGTTGTGTGGAAGACACATCTTGTCCATAATTATCCACTTACATTTTTTACACAAAAAGTAACTTTTCAAAAATGAGAGTCTCCTAGGAAGGACATAAAAACTAAACATCCCTACCCTTGACCTAAAATAAATGAAATAATAATTCTATTAAAAAATACTTCTATTGAAATCAATCACACAACCATGGTGACTTTAAACTAATTTGAAAATAATATTTTCTTATGAAAAATTCATTTGGTCTCATGTAGATGAATTACATTAAAACTATATGCTAATTTTATAAGTGTAGACACATAAATTAAAATTTAATACAAAATAGTGCATTGTGACCACCCTTTTTAGACACATATCTCATGACCTATTCAGTGGAATTTTGACCATATTATTTCAATATTAACATGGAGGACTCACTCCTATAAGATGACTAATCATCCCTAAATTTACGCATTCCTTTTGTAAGTATTCCAAGGAAACACTCATATTATCTCTTACTCTTAGAAAAAAAAATTGTCATCATTAGATAACACTCTCCATTGGACAGGAATACCACACTCTATTATTTAACCCACCACTATTTTCCTCCTACCAAATAATGGCTATTTATAAAAATTAAATGTTATGAAAATGTTGGCCTATGAGTTTTATAATATCCATACAAGGGCTTTCCAAAAAGTATAAAATAAAAGAACATTCCAAACCATTTTTTAAAATAGAGGCTTACATATTGAGATTAAACTCCCTTTTCTACCAATTCTAATTACATACAACCTTATTAAGCTTGAGATCAAGTCCAAATACATATATAGGGACACAAGTCATAGTTGAATTACTTAATGGCATTATTATTTTAGTATTACATTAAAATATATAAATTTTCACCAGTTTAACACACATCACTATAACATGTGATAATTGCATGAATTTTTATGCATGTTTGAAGTATTGGTATATAAGAATCACTCAACCTAGGGGGTGTTGAGTTCATGGAAAATTCAACCATTTAAAAATTTATATTACATAATTGCATTTGTATTCCAATGTCATTAATCTAGGGTTGTGAAGATAATATAAACTATATATTGGTATCTGAAAAAAATTATAATCCCATGCACATGTTACATAACATACATGTGAAGATCAATAAAACCCAAAAATATCAGATCTCAATTTATTTCTAAACAAGGATGACTATATCCTAGACAAGAGCACTACACAATTATTATCCAATCAGGGTGTTGTTGTCTTAATGCCTTCTAGGCTCCTATTCTATGTTAAAAATAAAGAATTATACCATACCTATCAGTTATAATTCCATAAAAATATTGCATCTCATTTTCCTATAAAATTTCATATTTTTTCTTAACCTTTCCTTATTTAACATCTTTCCAAATTTAGTAGTTTTGAAATTGGTGAATTTCTAATTTATTTCAATATATTATACTTCTTAATTTTTCATAGCCATGTTTTCATACTAGGGTAATCTATTTATTTAGGTTTCCCAAATTAGTTAAAAAATATCCATGAACTTACTATAAAACTTTGTTCCAAACCCCAGCTTTACATTAGGTTTTAATTATATTTTCCCCCTTCCATTATGGTTTTAGATCTTAGTTTTCCTAGTTTTGAAATTAGTGATTCCTCAACTTACAAATCCTATATTATCATTAAGGTTTCATTCTATTTTCCCCTTCCATTAGGGTTTTAGATTTTATATATTTTTATTTAGATGTTCATCATAATTATAATGTGTGTGTGTGTGTGTGTGTGTGTGTGTGTGTGTGTGTGTGTGTGTGTGTGTGTGTGTGTGTGGGTGTCTATATATATATATATATATATATATATATATATATATATATATATATATATATATATATATATATATATATATATATATATGATTTCTAAATTCAAAGTTTTCTAATTTAATTTACATGTTATTTATTTATAATATGTCACACGTTTAAGTTGCATATAATTTAGTGGACGTATCATTTAATTGAATAGATATAATTCATCATAATGAAATAAATTCCTCCTCCTCCTAACCCTCAAAGTTGTGATAGATACTTTCCCTCTTATCAGGTCCATGCTATCACTATCCAAATGGGTAAGAGAGACCATCCTATATTTACAAAATATTACAACCAATATATCTCTTGTAGAGGATAAACCAAAACAATATCTCATTTGTCCTTGTTTTAAACTTCACTCCTTTGGTAATGGTTCAATAGATCACTCACTCATTCAATGACTTGATGGTTCATTTATTGTTTATATTTTATTAGAGTTTTTATAATGATCATAATAATATATTTAGTATCCTTTTATAACTCACAACACCTTTTGAATCAACTCTCACACTATATATAACTTCGTACTTTCTTGTACATAGTCTAGTAGCCCTTTTTTTCTCTTTTTCTACTAGTATGGTTCAGTATGGATAAATATTTGGAAACTAGTACCTAATACTAGTACCCTATATCCTTCCCTTACTTTAATCAAAGTTTATTCACATATATCTATCTATAATACACTTTTCTCAACCCTCTTAGGTCTCTATTTAGGCCTAATTAGGCTTATTTGTCCCATGTCTACACAGTCTCCTAGAACTATACTTTTCTATATGAAACCAATACATAATATTCAAAATAACTTACCTCACATGAAAACATATAAAGTTAAAAAAAATTAATAAATTATTATTTTTTAAATGTCTCATACATAATTTTTCCTTCTCAAACCCTAGTTCAAGGTTATGTTTGTCTATAAGTGTCTAAGAGAAGGAAATTTGAGTTTTAATGTTCTAAATGGGGTTTCAAAATATTTTGAGGGTTTTTTTAGTTTTTTATAATCATTAATCATATATTATATTAATTATAATCATGTCATAAATCCTATATTACAAAAACATCTTATGATCTTATTCTTACTGTGTGTGAAAACATAGTCTGCAGAGCCTGAGAGGGTTTGGTTTATGGATTTACAAATTAAAAGGGTTTATAAAGTTATATAAAAATTCCTTATGACTTATAAAAACCCCATAAACTTATTTTAATCATTTTTTTGTGTCCTTAGACTCATTTTCAAACCTTTTTAATAATATTTCTGTATTGACTGTCTATGTGTGAATCATCCAACAGTTCTGTATTAACTAATATGCAAAGTGAACTGAAAACCAATCACTTGAAATAAAAAGACACATTAAATTAATATAAAAATACTCACAAATTATATATCATGTATAATAATCATTGAATTATTGTATTTTCCTTCATGTAACTTTCAAAACATAGTCATTTCACACTTGCATATATAAAAAATAGAGTTACAATCAAAAGATATCAAATTTGAGAGTCTCCATTCATAATTTATTAGATATTTAGCCATATATCCTATAATAAATATTGAAAACTAAATATAAAATCCAAAACTTACATGTTTTATATCTCTTATAGCTATTGTAACTACTTTTTGACTTTCCAATGGTCACTTGCAAGAATGTTTGCTCATTGACACCAATGTCAAGGTTGATTCTCCATACAAAGTGACATATTTCCAATGGAATATAATGATGGTGTATTTATTATTTTTAAATAATCATTTACACCCTCATGACCTCTAAAATGTTCACAAAACTCCTTATACATGCTTGGTAAATTAAAAAATTTGAATTGTGAAAATTGGTGAGAAAGTGCTAATTTGAAAATATATATTACCTAGACACTTATAAACACTTGGAGAACACTCCAAGGTCTAAAACCATAATCTTAAAACATTTATAATCACTATAAACATATTAATTTACCTCAACACACTTTATCAAATCAAAATTTATTTAGATAAGCATAAAACATGTCATTCAAGAAGGATGCTCCTGCATCATACTACTAGGGTGTGAAAGAAACTTTATATGAAAATTTATAAAATTGTTTTTATATATTTATTATCATACATATCTAATTTTAAATTCCAAATTAACAAAATTATAACCTCATGGATCCCAAGTTCTATGAGTGACACATAGACCTCTTTGTGCTTTGATCAATGCCAACTTGCTTTATCCTTTGAGTTTATCATCTTGCACATTGATCTCCCACTTGATCACATTAAACACCTAGTTATTATATTTCAACCAAAATACACATGAAACATACAAGTTAAATAAAATAACCTCCTTCTTGTCTTCTTAGAAACTAGATTCTTGCTCTTGCATGCTTATCTTGTCTATGTTTGTGTTTACTACTTATGGGAGTACTACTTATTGCATCCACTTATTTCTTACAAGAATATAAAAATATACAACCTCATTCTCCACCTCTTGTTGTTTTTCAATCTTTACCTAGTCAATGACTTCTTTTTCCATAACTAGTTCTTTCAACATGACTCATTTCTCAACAAAGTCTACTAGACACTTCTTAATTTGTATGAAAGACAAGTGATAAGATAAAATTTCAAACAAACCTTCCACATGTTCATTTGAGAAAAAATAACCTTGCTGATATGACTATATAAATTCCTTTTTGCTTGAATTCAAATCCTCAAAATTCCCCTCAACTACTTCACTCTCTTCTTCCATTATCTTAGCAAATTGTACTACATGGTTTTCACATTGGCTCTTGATTTCAACTATCATGTTATTTTCCTCCTTACTAAAATTTAATTACTTTGGTAAATAATACTTCTCTCTAAACATCATCACACTACTTGGTGTCTCCAACCAAGTTTGTGTAGACACCTAAATTTGGCCACTGATAACCTTCAATTAGGATTTTGACCAATTTCCACCAAAGTGCACAATTTGGCCTAAAAACACTAAATCACATTAAATGAGTTAAAATTGATATATTAAAGTACCAATTTTAGCTAGAGCATCATTAAATTAGGTAATGCAATTTATGGGTAGACTAACTTTTATGAGATCATTTCGAGTCAAAATGCTAATTTTACACCTCGGTGGTCTGGATTGCTCTTTTCTATCAAATTTATTATACAAGATATGTGTATCTTTGTTATTTGGTGTTGGAAACATTTTAAATGGTATAATGGATCCAATTCATCTTATATTTCCCTCAAATTCTAATCCAGTTAAATTTTGGACCAATAACAAGGCATTATGATCAATTTGAGTAATTTGTGCACAAAATATTTAATCATGCTTAAGAGATAATTAATCCAAATCAAGGCCTAATTAATAATTCTATGGAAACTTGTCGAAAACTTGTTTTTATAAATTAATATTCAATATCTACATCATCAATTAACCTCATTTATTGGGAAGATATCCCTAGGCCATAAATACCACAAATATCAAGATTATGAGTCTCCCATGCCTCTTTATTACCTCCCATACCTCATTAATGTCCCTTATTCCAAATTCATGATGAGAATAATTATGGATTTTAATTACACAATTCAATTAATCCATGACCACACATCTCAATCTTTAGATAGACAATCATGTTTGATTCTAGTCATTCTTGAAAAGCTATAAATAGAGAGGCCATGAACACCATTTTTAAGCTTAATTTATGTAAAGTTACCATGTTAAATTTATTCCAAGATCTCTCACATGACAAAGTTATGATGCCAAAATATTGAGCCAAGCCAAGCCAAAGCCACAAGGTGCCAAGGAGAAGATGAGATAACCAAGCCTCCTTTGATGAAGACTTCATGAGCACAAGCCGAACAAGCCACTAAAACAAGATTTTGGAGAATATAAATAAATTGAAGGATTCTTTTTTTTTTTTTCCTTAAACTTTTTAGTTGTGCTTTTCATTTGTTTTTGTTATTAGTTTCACCCTAGTAACTAAGCCTAGAGATGTATGCTAATTAGTGTGTTTTTATCAATTTATTTGAATTTTTGGAGTAGAAAAATACTAATAAAATATATTGATTAAAATTCCTATCTCACATAATGGCACATCTGGTGGGATGATCTTCAAGAGAGCACAATCCACAAACTTTTTTGTGTTTCATAGTTTTGATTTTTTTTTTGTTATTTTTGCTTTGAGTAAAAATGGACAATAAAGAAGTAATAAATTATTATTTAATTAATATTTTTGTATAAATTTATTTATTAATATAAATAAGTATTTCATGTATATTCTATAAAATTTTCACAAAAAAAATCTTTATATTTTAGAAGTTATAGCTTTTTTTAGTGACTATCACTTTCTATTTTTATTTTTCTAGTAAAAACGGTTAAAACAGAGTTTATAAAAAAAATTGTATTGATTTTTTGGACTTAAATTATATTTATATATGTTCACCTTGGAGTTATTGACAACCTCTAATTTTTTTTATCAAACTGATCTATATTTTAAAAGTTATGTTAAAAATACTAATTACAAGGTTTTTATATTTTATGTGCAGGATTTTGTGTTGTGTTATATTTTATTTTTAGCCTTCTAATTTGTTTTTTGAAGGTGTTCATATATTTAATATTATTATTTTTTAAGATTTTTTTTTTATATTTTTTAACATTTTCTAGCCTAACACATTTTCTTTTGGGGTAATGCCTTAAGGGTAGACAGGTAACTGACGAACTTTGAATTTATTAAAACATGTTTTAGACCATCTTTTGCATGCTTTTAAAATGAACTAAGAACTTTTTTTAGTATTTAATATAAAATTTAGGTGCTTAAAATAAATTTTTGATATTTATCCTTTCAAATTTACAATTTAAGACCAATGGGTCAAAATAACACAACCACACCTTTTAATTTGGGGCTTAAAAATGAACTCATCTTTTAAAGATTTTATGTTCACTACTTGTTTCAATTAACACTTTTTTTTCACAAAATACAAAGATATTTCATGTATGATCTTCCTTATTTGAAAACTACCTAGTCTAAGGCATATAGATAAAGTCATCTGAATCACTCCCCAAAAACTCATAAAAGTATTGGGTGACCTTGACAATGACCCTAAAGTATTTCTATTTTATGCTTTCTTTATTTCATGTAAACTTGGATTACAAGGGAGGCATCATTACCTCCCATGATTTCTTTATAGAATATTTGACCCAGGGATTCACCTCCCAATGTTGACTTTATTTGGCTCCATATTGGAGTTACACACAGGACATATTGGCACTTTGGACATCGCACTACACTAAGCGAATAGCAAGATGTAGTGGTTACAAAAAGGACTAGAACTTTTTACAACAATCCAAGTGATATGGACCCAAAATCCATGCTTTTATTTTGCATTTTTTTAAATGAAAGTCATTGTGCAAGTGATTCCCCTAGAACATTTATAATATTATATATCTTAGACAACTCCCCACTTGTCACGAAAGTATTGTTGGTGCAAGGTGCACCTCAAGGTCCATGTAATAATACTATCATTTAAGATAAGGGGGGTCTAAAAACCCTACTATATAATATGCATTTACTTTTGGATGAACACTTAAAATCTTCTCAAATGATATATGTTGATGGATTTCAATAATACCAAGTAACCTTTTCAATTTAGGATCTAAGAAAGAATAATTATTTGGTTTTATCCTAGATTAAAGTCTTGTTTGGAGTCAAACTTGGTGTAAATAAATGATTCAAACCAAACACATGGTCTTCATTTTCCTTTGAGCAAAGAGGCGTTATGTTGCCCATGTGAAATCGTCAATTTGCCTTGTTCAAAGTTCATCAAAACTTGGAGTCATATCATCCACTTCAATGCAGTTATGCTACCTAATTGAGTCTAGACCTTTGCAAAAGTTGTTTAAGTCCATTTATAATCTAAATTTGAAATTTCAACTTTATAATTTAATAGGGTTGATGTGTTAGTGGGTTCACCATTTACACTAAACTTGAGGGAACTTAGGTTAAATTTCTAATTTGGATTGAAGGTTGTTTAAGACTCATGATCAGTATCACCACTTGATAGACTTAAGTCATTTAATGATAAACACTTGCACTTTGAGTCTATGAACCAAAAAATTTTGAGTCAATAAAGGTAGTGTTATGCTATTAAATTTTTGAGAAATTATCTTTTCCTTAGAGAGTATTTGAAACAAATATTTTGTCACATCTTTTGGGTAGTCTAGCACTATTACGTTGCCCAAAATAATTTAGATATTGTTTCATAGGCCCTCTTGCATAGAGTTAAAATTTTTTCCTACATTTTTCAAACCAATCCGAGTATACTTTTGTGAACCTTTGTCTATCATAGTTATGTCATTCACATTTGTCTTGCTTATTTATAAAAACAACCAAGTTTTATACAATTATTTGTGAGAAAATAAACTATCTCTAAGTGCCTTTTATTTCATACCTTATACCTATTTGATCGAGTCTATGTCCAAGAATCAAATGCCTAATGCTTGTTAGAAGTTTTTCAAATATGTTAGATTAAAAATTTCATCTATTTTCAAATTCTAGCTTTTGACATCATTTAGCCAATAGTCTTAGCACATGCCTTTTTTGAGCCTTGATTTTGATGCCACATTTGGCCAAAAGACCTAGTAAATTTTAATTTCCTAGATTAGACTGATTTGAAACACTTTAACCTTAGAATTTGGAATTTTTATTTTTGGTTCATTTTCTTAATCTTTTTGTTTAATACATGTAACGTTAGACACTTAATGTTAGCTTGTGTTATCAAAAATATTTGTATAAACCTTTTGATCCTTTTGACAAATCTAGACCAAGTTTGAATATCATCTTTTAAACATTGGCCTTTTAGATTTTGTAGAACTCCATTCCCTTTCTATCATAAATCATTGACTATGGATCCCAACATGTATTCCTACACTTGTATCGGACTCATGTACAATCTAAGAATTAGTAATGTTGTTACACAGGAAGAAATGGTTCAAGACCCCTACATGGATAATATTGATTATGAGATGGATCTTTATCCATCTTATAATTCTTAACTAGGGGCACAAAGCCAAGATCCATTAGTTAACTATTTGGTTAATACACCACCTTATTTAGAACAAGACCAAGAATAAACCACACAATACCTAGCTACAATACTCATAACTGATGAACCAGTTCCTCAACAGTCATGCTCTACTAATACACCCTTCATGTATGATCTATTTTTGATTGAGCATCATTTGTTGTAGAAAAAATATTATATTTTAATTCAATCCATAGAGGTAGGGGGCAATTTTTTAGTAGACTTCCTTCATGATAATTCACCAAACCTAGTAAGAATGCACCACAACATAATTTATGATCAACAAGATTCTTCTAGAAATCCTTTGGCTCTAGTCTAAACAATGTATCAGGACCCTAATATGCCTAATAAATACAAAAACCTCATGGAAGACAACTTTAACAAAATGTAGACATCGTATCAAACCTACCCGAATCTAGCATACAATTTCAATCAGATGAACATGGTGAGCAAACCTCTTATTGACTTAGTTCCTTCAATAGGAGTTTTGATAGAGTTAACTGGTCAAGATAATTAGAATTCAAACCCATTTTTGGAACACACTTTGGTAGATAACTTGTTTCATATACCCATTATTGAAGAAGTGTCTTCTATTTCTATTTAGAATAATGAGAAAAACATACTATATAATGTGCAAGAAACATCCAATCCAAATCAAAGTGGTACTAATGCACAAACAACTAGTCAAAAACATGTACCTATAGTTAATACCATGAGTGGACCATCATACTAGGGATTAGGAGTTTTTACATCCCAACCTCAACCAACTATTTCATCAAGTATGCAACTAACAAGATTAAGTAGTCAACCAACAACTAATGTCATGCCTCAATTGCCAAATGTGATGAATCCTACTCCTCCTCAATAAGCAATAAGTAGTATTCCACAATAGAAAGCACAATCTAGTGTGGAAATGAAATAGAGATTGAATATATTTCCACCTCAACAAGGGGAAACTAATGTTCCACCACATCAAGTAGTGGAAAATATACCTCCTTAGTCATAAACTAGTGTACCAATCCAAAACCAAATGTTGACTAGCCAACAATGTGTAAAAATTGGTCAATGATAGACGTCAAATCTTCAACATGATTTCACTTCCCAATAATGATTCATGCAACAAAGAGGATCCCATCTTTCTCAAGTACCTACTAGACATAAATTGGTTCAAAACGTGCCAAAGGTTTAGAGATAGGGTCTTGGTCCACAAGTTCCTACTCAACAACAAGGTTTGATAAGTCATCAACATGTCCCTTTTCAATCAAAGTAGGCACATTATAGTTATATCCCTCCATCCTAGCCATAAAATCCTCCAAGTCAAACCTTCATAGCCAACCCAACTCAAAATATCACACATCTAAATGTGTAATTTTAAGTACATCCTAATCCACGTATGCATATTCCTAGTCTATTTCCCAAGCAAACCAATATACCCTAACATATATCTTCATCATACCCTAGTCAAATTATCCCACTTGTGACCTCCCAACCATCTACCCAAACCAATATTCTCCCTCAAATGAATGTTCCTTCTAATTTCCTATCCCAATAATTACATTAGATGAAGGATGTAATTGCTACCATTTAGGTTGGGAAATAGACTAAAAAGTTTAATTTGGATGATGTGTGTTCTTATCCATTCAACATGGAGTACTTATAGATACCATTTTCCCTAGGATATGAACCACCAAAATTTGATAAATAGAAAGGAAAAGGTGAACCTAAGTCCCATTTAACTGATTTCTTTGTTGCATGTCAACCAATGGCATATATCATTATATACATTTTACTGTTGTTTCCAAGGCTAGACAAGCCTTGGAGTGGTTTGTAAAGTTACCCAATAACTCAGTAATATATTTTGTTGATATTTATGATAAGTTTGTGCAACACTTTTATTATAGTCTCAAACATGATATTTTATTGGTTGACTTAACACAAATAAAACAAAAGCTTGGTGAGAGTTTTTCATGTTATTTATAGTGATGGAGAGCCCTTGAAAGTCAATTCACCAATAGTTTACTAGATAAACAATTCACTATTGTGTTTACTAAAAATTTTCATAGTGAGATAGCTTATCATCTAGAACTACAATGTGCACATACTCTCAAAGAGATCATCAACAAAGGCTTGTTGATTGAGCGATCCCTTATTAATAAAGGGATCATCAAGCTTACACTAACTAATTAGAATTAAGGTACCAATCAGGGAAGTGGCCAAAACTAACATCCAATCCAAACACAAGCATCACAACTATCATAAGCTAATAAGCTAATAACCAAAATATACCAAAGCAATTAAACCACAATAATAATGTTGTGGGTAATGGAGTAACTAAGTCATGTCATGTCCAAATAGTGAAAAAATTATTTGTACCACCTTTTTAGCTTACTACTACCTAATAACCTCTCCAACCAATGCCACAAGCACAATAACTAAGACTTGTGCAATAAATGCAGTAACCTTTACCATTACAAAACCCTCCTCTAAGGAGAATTATGCCTACACATCATGTCTTTAGTGACCTAGGAGAGCCTATTGAGTCTATATTTCATAAAATTGTCATTACTAATTTGATTAGTTGGCCTATACCAAAGCATTATGCACAAGGCATTCGTTAAGCTAATTGGTACCATTAAAATGAACTCTATGAATATCATCAAGTCAATGGGCATAATCTATGAAGATGTGTGTAAATCATGTATTTTATTAAAAATATGTTAGATAATGGGGAGATAACATTGGATAATGGTGATTACACGTCTAATCAAACTCTTTGGATTTATCAAAACCCCTTTCCCCAACATAACACACAACAACAACAACACTGACTAGTGCAACAATAAAATCAACAATATTAAAATCAAAGGCCAAACCATTAGAATCAACAATAAAACCCACAACATTAGAATAATGGATAAAACCAAGGTCAAAATGGTAACAACAAATAAACCTACCATGTAGTTTCACATGACTACAATAGGGTTGTAGGTCATATTGTAAGGGGCAACATTAATACCATCTCCATTAATCTTAGACTGAGCACTAATCAATCTATACCATTTCTAAATAATACCAATCAAAAAAATTACATAAATAATCCTTCATTGACCTAGGACTATGCATAGGCAAACCAAAAAATTGGGACTCCCACTTTTGGACCATATATTGATAACTCACCCTTGCCACATGATCACATACAAGTGCATCGACAATTGAGACTTGTCCTATCTAGTCCCACACCATTCTCAAAATTTATTAGAAATTATGGTCCAAAATCTAATCTTGATTGTGTAATCATAACTTTGAGATAAAATATTACTATCCCAAGTCCACAACCATCTGCCACTTTGCTTATTATCCAACTAATTATTCAACGTCATAATAAACTATTCACCATTGACCAAGATAAGAATTTTGATATTATAGAACAATTGTAGAAGACACCAACATAAATTTCTATTTTAGATTTTTTATGAATGTCAAAAATCCACAAGAATATTTTGAATGAGTTTTTAACCTAATCCACTATTTCCAATGATATATCCCTTGATAAATTTCAAGCTTTGGTTGGACACCTAGCTCCAACCCAACAAGTCACATTTAACCAAAGTGATATGTCTTCCCTTAGCCTACTCCATAATAATCCATTGTAGATAGACGTTTATATATAGCATCATAAAGTGAAATGTGTCCTTATAGACAATGAATCAGGCCTCAACATAGTGTCTCTAAAGCTCATCAAGATTCTTGGGTACACAATGATAGATCTCTAGCCATAAATGATAACTATCAAAGCCTATGATAATCAAGAAAGAGAATCACAAGGAACCATTAGCTTACCAATTATCGTTGGATATTTTAACCCATGATACACTTTTCCATGTTATTGATCTTGATTTGTCATATAAAATGCTTCTAGGTAGGCCTCGATTACATGAGATTCATGCAGTCTTGTTAATGTTATACCAATGTATCAAGTTCTCCCACTCAGGGATGGAAGTGAATATCCTAAGAGATTTACACCCATATGAACACTGTAAACATCTTGAGGTTTATTTTCAAAGCTAAAATTACCACTACATCATGAATCCAAGTTATAAGTAGAATAAATAAAAGGCCATAGTTATTTATCCTCCATAGGATCATTGCATAGATCCTAATACCTTGGATTCCCTTTTACATATGCCACCTCCTAAAACTTCCAATCATTTCACCATTATAGATAATGGACCTAGGGAGTATGTGACTCATGATATCTTCCATCTTTCCAATCTTCCTCAAAATCCAAAGACCTTTAGGCAACCTAAAAATACCCCACACCTACATTGGTAATATAATAACAAAGATAAGGGACATGCCATGTTTGTACCATCATCTAGCCTAAAACCAGACCCTCTTGAAGGGGATGAATAATGGTTGTATAATGACAACCAAGATCATTTTTATAATAGTGCAAAGTATCCTATTCCCAATAGGATCATGAAACGTCAAGATTATGAAGGAAGAGGCCTCGGATTGAATAAAAAAGGAACCATTGATCCAATTTCCATGACTAAGTACAAAAGACTCTATGGACATGGATTTAAACCACTTATGGGTGACCTCACATATTTTATTCACGTTCTATCACTAGTGGCTAATGATGATGATGTTGATAGTGAAGCATAGTTTGATCATAGTCTCACCTTTGATGACCTAGCTAAGACTAACATGTTTAATAACAATGCCATAAGTACTCTTACCCCAATCATTTGTCATAACCCATTACCATTATACTATCCCCAACTAATAGATTGGGACCAATAAGAATCCAATTTGTTGACTGATGAGTTTTAAAATGATTAGGAATTTTGTGACTTTTTAGGCCTTAGAGACAAAATTATATTGGGAGATCATAAATCAAGATTATCAATTACATTGGATCTTAAAGCCTATTTTGGAGATCATGTGAAGACCCTTAGCCAAAAACAAATAAGTAAAACATTGAGGTCCCCAAGTGAAAACCTCTTTGAGGTGATTTTTTACTAGAGAAAAAATAAAGATAAAGGCTAGTTTAGTGGTGAAAACTTATTTCAAGCATCATTAGATGGGGTTGTTCATTTTTCATTGAATTTAAACTAGGAGACCACCAACGATGAACTTGTCTATGGATCCAATTTTAGTTTTGTAAAATAAAAAGTATTTGATCAAATTCGTAAAGAATTTTCAATTATTTTTATCACATGGATAGATATCCCATTGAGGGACTTAGATCAATCATGCCTATGAGATGTTGAATATCAATTCCTCACAGAGGACCCTAATATATTCTAATAGTTCAAGTCTTTGCCTACTATCCTAGAAAATGGTTCAACCCTTATAGTCAAAGTTATAATAGAGGTAACATCAAGACTCCATTGGACCTAAAATGGATAAATTTAGGTGCATCCCTCATTGAGGAGGAACATAAAGTATTTACATCTCTATTGAGAGAATTTATAGATATCTTTACATGGGCTTATTATGACATGCTAAGTTTAGACCCTGCCTTGGTTTTATACCACCTTATGGTTAATCATGATGCCAAACTGATGAAACAAAATCTATGTAATATGAATCCTTGAATTTCTATCTTGGTAAATAAAGAGTTGAAAAAACTCTTAGAAGCAGGATGTATCTAATCCATTGACTACTTAGAATGGATATCTAATGTTGTACCTATTAGCAAAAATATTAAAGGAATTAGAATCTATACTAATTTTTTAGACATAAAAAAATCTTGTCTTAAGGATGAATTTTTATTTCATAATATTTAAATGATCTTTGACTCCATGGTAGGTTATGAAATTCTTTCACTCATGGATGGCTTTTCGGGATATAACCAGATCAGAATAGCACCAAAAGACCAACATAAAATAGTATTCACCACTCCATGGGGAACATTTTGTTATTAAGTAATGAAATTTAGTCTTAATAATGTTGGAGATACATATCAAAGGTCCATCACTATCATATTCCTTGATATGATGCATGATATTGTTGAAGACTATGTCGATGACATATTAGAAAAATAAAAAACTAGGGCTCACCATCTAGTAGTGTTATGCAAGATATTTAAAAGATTATGAGAGTATAAAGTTAGAATCAATCCAAAGAAATGTGTGTTTGGAGTAACCACAATAAATTTACTTGGATTCATTATGTCTCATAGGGGCATTGAAGTCGGTCCAGCCAAAGTCTATGCTATAATCAAGACGTCACCACCCACCAATTTGAAGTAAATATATAGTTTGTAGGGAAAGATCCATTAAATATGATGATTCATCTCTTAATTAGTACAAAAGTGTCATTAATTTACACATATTATAAATAAGGGAGTTGCATTTCACTGGGATGACCACTAGAAAATACCTTTTCAACAACTCAAGGACTATCTAGTTAATCCACATGTTTTATTACCTCCTATGTTAGGAAGGTCATTCTTGTTATATCTATCAGTTGCCAAAAATACCTTGGGGGAACTTTTGGCTCAACATGATAAAAATGGAAAATATCGTGTAGTATACTACTTAATCCATACCTTAGTCACATGTGAGCACATCTATGCACTTATTGAAAAAGCTTGTCTAGCCATGGTCTTCATAGCTCAATACTTGTGCCATTACATGTTGAATAATAAGACCATGGAAATTTAAAAAGTAGATCCACTCACGTATATACTATCTAAAATAGCGTTACAAGTTATAATGGTTAAATAGATCTTGTTTCTTAGTGAGTTTGACATAGATTATGTCAATTAAAAGGCAATAAAAGGACAGGTCCTTGCAGATCAACTTATTGAAGCAACCCTTGTCGACACAAAGCCACTCACATTTATTTTTCTTGATGAATCCATAATGACCATCATTAACAAACCTCTTTGTAAATATTACTATAATTTATATTTTGACGATTCATTTACTACACATGGATCGGGGGTAGGTCTCTTATTTATTACACCATAGGGGGATCTAATCCCTAAATCATTTAGAATTAATTTTCCTTATACAAACAACATGGCTAAGTATGAAACACTTATTTTAGGAGTTTGATAGGTAGTATAATGGAATATATCTCATCTAAAGATTCATGGTGATTCTCAAGTAATCATCAATTAGGTCACAAACCATTTTCAGACCAAAGATGACAAGTTGGTTCGATATAAGGCTATGGTCGATACCCTAAAGTAAAAAATTGTAAATATTCTATTTGAGAATTTACCAAGGGCTAGTAATAGAAGTGCATATGCAATGGCTACCATTATTTCTCTAATTTAGAAAATAGATAAAGCTAGAGAATATCAGTTCCTTATTGAGAATTTGTTTGCACTAGCTCATGAACCTTCAACCATTGCAATGATTTGTGATATTATTTGTCCTAATTCTATCTAGTACTCAAACCTTCATGACCAAGTTCTACCACCTAACCTATCTCAGAAATAGAATAAAGACTTTATTCATCATTTGACTCATTATACTTTACTTAGATCCACCCTTTTACCATCACAATTTTGATGGAACTCTACTTCATTGTTTAAATATGATAGAGTCTACACTAGCATTAAGAGAATTTCAAAAAGGAGTATGTGAAGCTCATTCTAGTAGGGCAGTCCTATCCAAAAAACTCTTACATACTTGTTATTATTGGCTCATGATGGATGCAGATGCAGCTACATATGTAAAGTGTGACAAATGTCAGTGGCATGATAATTTGATTCATGCCCCAACACAAACTCTAAAACTGATGTTGACACCATAGCCATTTTCTATATAGGGATTTGACCTCATTAGAAGATCAAACCCACTTCATCTAATATCCATAAACATAGCCTTACTACCACTGAGTATTTCACTAAGTGGGTTGAAGCTATACCCCTCACTTACATGATTAGAAAGCAAATTTCCAAATTTATCTTCAACCATCTCATTTGATGCTATACTATCTCCATTGACATTATATCTGATAATGGAGGATCATTTAATAATATATACTAGCTATGTACTAAATATAACATCACATAACACTTCTCTACAACATATTACCCTCAAGGTAATGGCTAGGCCAAAGCATTAAACAATACCATTGTCAATATTCTCAAAAATATTGTCAATGATGCTAGTCATGATTGTCACCTACAAATATTCCTTGCCCTTTGGGCATACCATACCAATCATTTTAATCCTACAGGAGCCACTCCATACTCACTTTTTTATGGTATTGTATCCATCTTTCCCATTGAGGTTGAATTGCCTTCACTACGTATATCTTTCAAACATGTCTTAGATGATCATGACTATCAAGTATCTCAGCTACAAGAGCTATACCTACTTGATGAAAAATGCATAGATACACTCAATAATATTTATGCATATGAAAACTAACACAAATGCCACTACAATCGATGTGTCAAATATATAAAATTTAAACTCGGTGATCTTGTTCTTATAAAAAACCAAAAGAATACCATAGCCAAGAAGAAGCATAAAAGTAACTTAAAACCAAATTGAATAAGGCCTCTCATCATTACTTCATACTATGGATCAGGGGCATACAAGCTTGCCATCCCAGATGGAAATGAACTTCCTAAGCCAATGAATATTATTCACCTCAAATGCTACTATGTTTGAGTGCTAATGTGTATTATCTGTAAAGACCATTTCAATGGTGCCATTTTATCACTATTATTCTTTGTAAAAATATCATTCTTATCCATCCTCTTAGCCTTATTCATTTTACCATTCCATTTTATTGATCAAACATGTTCTAAATCTTACCCCATTTGACCTTGGTTTTTGCCATTTGTTATGTATTTTCAGCACTGAGGAATTTGATTAGTTTCTTCAGTTGTTTCAAGTGATTTAGATAGAGATCATATTTTTGAGTAGTATGATATAAGTTTTGGTAGTTTCATCCTTAATTTGTTATTCCTTTCTTATCACCAGTCTTGCTACTAATTATAACCACCTTTGGGAAAATTAGTGCCATTGATCTATGACATTTTGTCCCAGTTATAACCACCTATGCGAAAACTAGGAAAAACATTTATTTATTAAGTCTTGATATACCAACTTGCCACTTCCTATGCCATACTATGAATTTTTACTACTTGTGCCTATTTTGTTTGAATTGAATACTAGGCTAGTCAAATTCTTCCATTATAAGGTAGAACTATAGTGACTTGAGGTCCCACTCTAGGATTATGTATGCAACATTTGATACTTGTTGAGGTTATCTCAGTCACCCCTTGCCACGCTCTCTCCATTTTATGAGAAACCTAAGTTTTAATGCTCTCACCTTTTTATGAGCAACCTATGTTTGTATGCTCTAGCCATTTTATGAGCTTGAACCATTTAGTGTCTCATCATTCTTGATCGAGTTGAGATACTTCAAAAAATTCTAAAAACATTTGTAAAATCATTAGAAAAAACCAAAAACATTGACCATTTCTTTGCCTTAAGGATTCTAGGAACCCTTACTAAATTGCAAGAAAACCACTCGTCATTTAGTTTCCCCATCCTTTTTGGCCTTTTTTCTCATGAACTTGCCATTTTTCAAGACCATTTATATTCTTTTATCTCATCCATTATGTTTGTTTTCATCAGTTATCACATTCTTCCCATTCCCTAGGAAAACTACATTTAGCTTAAATTTTTTTATTGGATATTACATCCATGGAACTATGTAGGTAGCATCCACTTACGTAATGCATATAGAGACAGCTCGGCCAACCCCTTCCTTTTTCTTCTATTCCCTTATTTTTTTTCATTTGTTACGTTGTTACCTATTTTCTAGGGTCAATGTTTGTATTCTTCCTATTTCATTATTTGTTTGTTTATTTTGTTTGTTTTGTTTATTTATCTACCTATTTGTTTATTTTCAGCATTGTTGCCTTGATTCAATTTATGTGTGTTCATTGGGTGATTCCATGCCAAAAATTATACTTGAATCCATCCATATTCATATGTTTACATTGTCATCATGGTTTATATCATTGGTGCATTGTTTTCTATTGAGTATTAGATTATGGGAGTCAGTCCTTATGTATATTTCAGCTAATTCCTCATGATGTTATACCATGATGCCTACAGACACATGCTACAACAAACCTCAGCTTTAAGAATTCTATTCAGTAATGGTAACATAGACATCTCTTATGCACTAACATCTTGATTCAATCCCAATCATATCCCAAATAGAGTAAATAACCATGAAAAAATTTCAACCTTTATTAGTTTGGATGAGCATCTCCCTAATAGTAGGCTATTCCAATTCTTTATTACCCTGTATGTTAGTTATAATCATCCTTGACCAAGTTTATCATGTTTTCTATAATTGAGGTCCAATGATTATAACTTCCTATGGTGAAATCATTGCACACCATCCCATCTAAATTTTTTAATGATTATAACTACCTTTGGGAAAATAATTGTGTTCCCACCATTTTACTTTTTATACCAACACATCGATACATTTTTATCTTTTTTTTTCTATCCTAACTAGGGTAGCTCCATCTTCTTAATGATTATAACTGATTTTGGGAAAATCATTGTGTTATCATATACCACATTGCCACTATCGAGGTACAATGCTTATAACCACCTTTGGAAAAACCATTGTACATTATCCCACTTGCATTCTTAGTGATTTTAATTAATTTTTCAAAATCATTATTTTTTTAACCCATAATATTTCCTTTATTTGGTCCCCTCATTTTTCTTCTTATCAAGGGATCATTTGCTGACCTCCTTATGTCAATCATTCCCTTGAGAGGGCAAACCATCATATAGTTTGTTTATCATCATTATAGTTATAGGCATACAAGACCTTTTCATTATTTGAGAATATGTTACTATACTTATATCTTTCAACACCTTCCCAAATAGGGGAAAACTATAGACACCTCAATATGGCCATCGATAACCTCTAACTCAGCTTTTGACCAATTTCTACCAAAGTGCATAATTTGGCATAAGAACACTAAATCACATTAAATGAGTTGAAATTGATATATTCAAGTGATAATTTGGGCTAGAGTATCATTAAATGTAGAAATTCAATTTATGGGCTAGCTAACTTTGATCAAATCATTTTGAGTCAAAATGCCAAGTTTTCACCTGGGTGCTCTGGATTTCTCTTTTCTATAAAATTTCTTATACAAGATGTGTGTCTTTGTTATTTGGTGTTGGAAACAAACTAAATGGGATAATGGATCTAGTATATCTGACATTGATTTCCAATTCCAATCTAGTCAAATTTTGGACCAATAATAAGGCATTTTGATCAATTTGAGTAATTTGTGCACAAAGTGCTTAATCATGCTTAAGAGATAATTAATCCAATTAAAGGCCTAATTAATAATTCCATGGAAACTTGTTGAAAACTTATTTTTATAAATGAATATTTAATGTTTGTATCATCAAGTGACCTCATTATTACCTCCAATATCAAGATTATGGGTATCTCATGCCTCTTTATTACCTCCAATGCCTCATTAATGCCCCTTATTATAAATTCATGATGAGGATAATTATGGATTTTAATTACATAATTCAATTAATCCATGACCACACATATCAATATTGAGATGTATGTTCATGGTTGACTCTGGTCGTTCTTGAAAATCTATAATAGAGAGGCTATGAACATCATTTTTAAGCTTAATTTATGCAAAGTTACCATGTCAAATTGATTCCAAGAGCTCTCACATGCCAAATTTATGATGCCAAAATATTTAGCCAATACAATCCAAAGCCACAAGGTTAAAAGGAGAAAAGGAGATATCCAAGCCTCTTTTGATGAAGACTTCATGAGCACAAGCCAAACAAGCCACTACAACAAGAATTTGGAGCATCCCAAGATGGTGAAAGATTCTTGTTTTTCTTTAGTTTTTAGTTGTGATTTTCATTTTTTTTGTTATTAAGCTCACACTAGTAACTAGGCCTAGATATGTATGATAATTAGTGTGTTCTTATCAATTTGTTTTCACTTTTAGACTAACACAATACTAATCACCTCTCTTGAGTCAAATTCTTAGTTCACAGTTTGATTGTATTTTAATGGGTTTAGTGTGTGCCTGCAACCATCCTTCTCAATGGTGTAGGTGTTAGCTCTCCCATCATGCAAATCCATCTAGTCATATTTCCATGGTACCCAAGAATGATGTGGAAAACACTATTGGGAATGATGTCACAAAATATTACATCCTTATATCCACCTATCTTCAAGTCTACACAGTATTATTCATTCACTAGGACTTTATGAATATTTTGAATCTAAGAGACCTTGTGTGGTCTTGGATGCTAGTTATTTTATAATCATAGTTAAAACACCATAAATGAAGACACTAAATTATCTATACTACCATTTTCAACTATTAATTTTTAGAACTTAACTTTTCTCTTACACATGGTCTTGAATAACATTTTCTTTTGTGGTAGTTCTTTCTCCTCATGGTTGGTCTTTAAGAGAACTCTCTTCACCAGCATGTTCTCCCCTATTTTAGGTTCTTCCAAATATTTAGGAAATACATATACACTCTCCTCTTCTTAATGAACCACTTGGTTTCTACTATCACTCAAATATCTACCACTTTGAACATATTTTGGACACTCATATGACATATGTCCTACAAATTTATTGCACTTGAAACACTTGCCTAAAAACCAATTATTACCTCTTCCTCTACCATATGATCTACCACATATATAACCATATCCACCTCTATTTTATGTGCTTGAAATATTTGAACTTCTACCAACTTATCTGCCTTGACCTTTTCATTGAATTCTATTACTTGGTTGTCCTCTTCCTTCTTGTTTTTTTCTACCTCTATAGATTCTACCACCTCTACCTCTATTTAGTTGAATTTACCTTCTTGAAAAATTCTCTTATTCCTATAATGAAACTTGATAGGCTTCTTCAACTATTATAGGTGTCAATATTATTATCTCATCTTGAATGACAAACTTTGAGCCATTCATATATCAAAAAACTTTCTCTGCATCCTCTTATATGTGTCCTTACTCAAATGGTCAACTTGTAGAATTAATCTTGTACTCTTTCAATATCATATAGTTTTTCCTCAATTTTTTCATCCTCTAAAACTAGTGAGTCTAATATTCCTTAGGAATTAATTTTCCTTTCATCTTGGCCACCATTATATCATATGAACTTATCTTATATTTTCCCCTTCTTCTCTCTTCATGTACACTATCCCACCACAAGGATGCATGACCATATAGCCTTGTTACTAAAAAATTCACTCTCTTTATATCATTCACCTCTTTGTATTCAAATCACTTGCCCATTTTTTTAACCTAATCAACTAATTACTCCACATTAATACTACCCTCATTCATGGGCACCTCAATATTGGGTTTTGAAGTCGCTCCAAGTACTGCTCTTATGAATCTTTCTTCAACAATTTGTTAAAATCCTTACTATAATAATTATTCATCAAAAATATCATCCTATCCATCACTAACATCACCTATATTCATCTCTCTCCTCTCATCCAACTCCATGACTTCTAACCTTGCCTGCAAGTTTCTCACTTCCACTACCAGTGCATCTACTACTTGTAATCTCCTTTGGGTTGTTGCTTCTCCTCATACTCTACCTACCATGTGTACTTACTATCTTACCAATATATCCTAATATTTGATACGAAATTATTTATAGGATAAACCAAAATAATTTATCACTTATCCTTGTTTCAAAGTTCACTGCATCGGTAATGGTTCAATAAATCACTCACTAATTCAATGAATTGAAGGTTCATTGATTTTTTGTAGGCTATAAGAGTATTTATAAAGATAATAATAATTAATATATTTTAATTTTATAATTAAAAACACCCCTTTAATCAACTCTCACACTATATATAAATTACTTAATTTTCTACACATAGTCTAGTAGCCCATTTTTTATCTTTTTTCTCCTAGTATGGTTTAGTAAAGATAAATATTTGGAAACTAGTAACTGATCATATTACCCTCTATCCTTCCCTTTATTTAATCAAATTTTATTTACCTATACCTATCTATAATTCATTTTTATCAACCCTCTTAGGTCTCTATTTAGGCCTAATTAGACCTATTTGTCCCCTATCTACACACAGTCTCCTAAAACTATACTTCTCCATACAAAACCAATCCACAATCCTCAAAATCACTTAAACTAAATTAAAAAATATAAAATTACCAAATTTTAATAAATTATATTTTTTTAAACATATTATACACACTTTTTCCTTCTCAAACCCTAGTTCAAGGTTATGTTTGTCTATAGATGCTCAAGAGAAGGAAAATTAAGTTTTAATGTTATTAATGGGATTTAAAAAAAATATTAGAGTTTATTGGAGTATATTTAATCCTTAATATTATTTTTAAATCAATATACTCATTCGATAACTCCTCTGTTACAAAAATATGTTATGATCTTGTTCTTATTGTGTGTGAAAACATAGTCTTTAGAGCCTAAGAGGGTTTGGTTTGTGGATTTACAAAGTACAAGGGTTCCCAAAGTTCTTTAAACATTCTTTATGCCTTATATAAACCCCATAAACCTATTCAAATCATTTTATGTTTCTTTAGACTCATCTACAAACCTTTTCAAAAAGATTTGTGTATTGATTGTTTATGTGTGCATCCTCTAATAGGTCTATATTGACTACTCTACAAAGTGAAATGAAAACAATCACTTAAAATACACAAACACATTAAATGAATAAAAAATGAATCACCCATTCCAGATAATATATAATAATAAATTCATTATTGTATTTTCCCTCATGAAACTTTCACATCACAATCATTTCACACTTGCATATATAGAAAACAAAGTTACAGTCAAAACCTATTATATTTGAGATTCTCCATTCACCATTTCATAGATATTGAGCCGTATCTCCTCAAATAAATATTGTAAAATAACTCTAAAAACCAAAATCTACATGTTTTATATCTCTTATAATTGTTATAACTACTTCTTGACCTTCTAACGGTCACTTGTAATAATGTTTACTCATTGACACCAATGTCAAGGTTAATTTTACATACAAAGTGACATATGGCCTATGGCATAAAGCCATGGTGTATTTATTATTTTTAACTAATAATTAACACCTTCATGAACTCTAAATTGTTAAAAAAACTCCTTGGACATCCTTTGTAAATTCAAATTTTTGGATTATGAAAATTGGCAAGAAAGTGCCAATTTGAAAATATAGATTACCTAGACACTTCTAAACACTTAGAAAACACTCAAAGAAATACAAAAGGACTCTTAACACATTCATAATCACTCTAATTATAATAATTGACCTAAACACACTTAATCAAATCAAAAATTCTTCACATAAGCACAAAACATATCATCCAAGAAAGATGCTCCTGCATCAATATCCTTCCTCAAGCCCCCTACACCTCCGACATCTCCTATTTGTTATGTGTGCATGCATATTCAGTTTGAATTACCTAGTTTTTATGCCTATAAATATTTTAAATAAAATTTTTTCATTATGATAAAGTTAATAGAAAAGTTTCAAAATCAAAGTTAACATTTTACTTAAAATATTACATCATTGGAAAATCATATCATATATGAATAAAATATAGAATATGTTAGGGATAATCATGTGTTTTCATATTGATCTAGTGATGTTATAAAAAATAATAATTCATATAAAATTGGGAAGTGTTGTCATATAAAATGTGAAATTAGATGAATTAAGCATGAAAAATGAAACCCAATCCATAGGTCTACCTACTTGCTTACACAACCCTTCAAGGCTATTCTTTCATTGATTCCCAGTCATCCATAGCCTTTCAAACTTAACCCTTACAGACCCAAGTAGGTTTTTTAGGCCCATATCTATCCACTTAGGTCTCATTCACTTTATAAAATAGCTCCCATCTTGGACAAGAGCGTTGAAACCCAGGGTGTCTTGATTTTGGCATTGTTATACAAGTGTAAAATTGGTCCTAATAGTCAGATTATTTTGGATCTTTATCCTTTTTCTTGTTGGCATAATGTGAATTAATTTAACCCATGATCATTAATTTCCTTATAAAATTCCATTCAAATTCCATTTGTAAGGTTTTACACTCATTTACAAGAGATAAGCAAGTACACTCAAGCACTCTTCCCTATTCTCTACATATAGCTTTCCAAGATCATTTCAAGTTTATTCAAACCTTTACAATAGTCCCTAACTATATGAAGTGCATCCAATTTCACATATATTTACATTTATCATACACAATTACACCAATCACTTTAATGGGATAACTACATTATCTTGATCCCTCCTTAGAGTATTGATATGTAGGTAATGTGCCCATAAACAAGGTTTCAAGTGCATCTATTGTATCATTTACACACTAACCCCTCCTCTATCTTTTCTAATTTTACATTAAACTTCAAGCAAAAAGATATCCTATGGCTTTTGAATATTTAAAATAGATGCATAATGTGTTTTATAGGCTTATAGGCTTCGATATTTCAATGATAGGGTAATATAGGCCTACCAAATAGAACTCATAAAGCTTAGACTACTTGGACAATAGTGCCAAAAAAAGACTACAATACTAGATAGTGGAGTGTCACACTTTTGGCACTCCTATCCAATCTAGAAATAAACTTTAGGATCTAGTTTTCAATACTTTCCTAGTCTTGCTCCTCTAGAATCAGACTATATCTTAGTTTATATCATTTAGAATAAGATAAGTTAGATTTCTCTCATTTATTACTATATTTAAAAAAGGTAAAAATATAAATCTATTTACACAAATTAGTATATTAACTCCTGCATATTATTTACTGGTTTACTTTTCTCAAATCTATTAATTTAACTAGGAATAAATCCCCATTATTTTGAAAACAATAAAACATTTGGTGAACCCAACTTACTTTGAATTTTTCATAAAAACCCTATAAACCCTAGGGATAATTATTTCTAATTTTTTTCCATAATTTCTTGATTTTTCCTAGAATAAAAAATAAAAAATATATGATTTAATTTAAATAATATCACATATATTTTAAAACCCTATTTTGCACATACTAGGTTCTTTAGCATACAATGAGATTCCAAACACTAGGAAAAATATATTAATGATTCTAGAATTTTTTATTTATTTTTTCAAATAAATTTCAAGAAAAATTCTACAAATTGTGTCTAACTTTTAAAAATTATTACATTAATTTTAAAAATTCATTCACAATCCCTAGTTGCATATACTAGTTCCTCCTTTAATTTTTGAGGTATCACCTTATATCCATAGCCAAATTACAAAAAATGATTCTCATTTATTTATAAAATTTTATTACATTTCTTGAAAATAATAAAGAAACCATAATAGGCTCTATCATGTACATGAATGATGAATTCTATCATATGTTAGTACAAAGCTTCATTCTTTGCATTTCATGCTTATTTTTCATTATATAGGATGATGTTAAGCAAGTTATTCTTAAACATGTTAATCCATCTCCTACATCACCTCCCTTAGAGCCCCTCCTCCATGCCATGTCATGTTGCATGGTCTATTTCACTCTTCCCCAAGTAACTACCCATTACTAGAGAGCCTAGTTGACACTTTGTGTCCCTCCACCTCCTCGACCCATCAATTATCTTCACTCTCCTCCCATAGCTACTACTACTTCTATATAGAAAATAGATAATATTTTTAGAGATATTAATCAACATGTCAATATGCCTCTTCCACCTACCCAAGATTCCCATCACCTTGTTAATCCAACCCATCTTGAGCTTAACCCACTAGCACAAGTATATTTTCACAAGGCATATGACATTTTTGATTAGTTAAGAAACACTCCAACTAAAATTTCCATGTTAATTATACTTTAGAAAGCTAATGTATTTAAGGATATTCTTTATTAGGTACTCACTCAAAATTTTATGCTTATTAATCTAGAACCTTTTTATTTTTGCATCAATATTCAACACTTTAAAAACTATAGAATATGTATTTTATTTTGATTGTGAGAACATGCCTTCTTAGTCAATTATTGATCAAAATTTTCCACTATTCATACAAGTCAAAACCAATACAATCAAGAGAGTTCTTGTTGATAGTGGTTCCAGACTAAATTTATGTAAGATCACATTCTTACAAGCCATGGGTGTAGATTTGGTATTAATGAAAAAAACATATAAGAACATTTAAAGGATTAATGATATATAATGATATACATTGGGAACTATTACTTTAGATATCATGATGGGACCAAAAACCCTCTCTACATAGTTACAAGTCATGCCAGGTCCTCTCCACTTTAATATTTTACTCAGATGACACTAGATACATACTACGGGGCCATTCCCTCCACTCTCCATAGATGTATTAAGTTTATCCATGAGGGATATCTATACACATGTCTAATAAATAACCAACCATTTAGATATTGTCAACTTATAGAGTCATCTTTGACAATTTCACCATATGGGACACCATATCTCATAGTACAAATACCACCTCATAGCATTTATCTTGATCAGATACATACATATGAGGTTTGAGAGACTAGCACTTCTTGCACTACTCCACTTATAGTTCCACCATTATTACTAGCAATTATACTAGTCATAACAATATCAACCATTATAGCTACTTCATCGGTCATAGTTTTGACACATATTACACATCCACTATCACCGATGGTAGTACCATTAGTTCCAATTGATTCCATGGTTATTCCACCAATTATAGACACCTTTGAAATAACATCATCTTATAATACTATATATGATGAGACTCATATATCAAATTTACCCCTTGTGGTAAATTTTGAGTTACCATATCTACATGGTGTTGATATAGATTCACAAGCTTCTTCAGATGATGATACGACACCCACACTCATAGATGACTATTTTGGTGGAGTTATCTTTACACCAATTGGCCCAATAGAGTATTGAGATTACTTTAGAGCTCTCATACCACATCTTATAGTATTTTTAGTATCTTGCACTACACTCACAAGATATACTCCACACTCACAACCATAATCATACCACTTGGCACATACAGCTCACATGGTTACCTATATGGATTTAGATCTAATTATTCATATTTAAGTAGGAAACACATATCATCAACCATAGTTTATGTTATATATATATATATATATATTACTTGATCATGGAATGATCACATTACCTATAGTATGGCACATATCTATTAGTATATTGTCACATTATGATGGTTTCCCATTCTATTATTTTCATAGGATTAAAAGCCATGATAAAAACTCATTTATAGATTTAAGATAGAAATTGGATAAACTACAAGATTAAGTCATTATTCAGACTATATCACCATTAGAAACATAAACTCCACCACTTCCATCAAAGTCATCTACTAGCAGGACTAAATGTCCTAGAGCAAAGTCAGCATCTCCACCCACCACCAGATCAACTTTCAATTCACATTCGACATGATGCCACCATAAACACAATATCTATTGTATATGATGATGATATCAAGGCATTTAATGATGGCCATGACCATTTCCTCCATTTTCATCCCAAACAAGCTCCATCCTTGGATCCCTTTCCCCCACCAAATGAGTCTTTTATTTTATCATGTACATATTAATTTTCCTACATGATTGTACATAATTTATTTTTAGAATTGTTTTTACATAATATCTTCTACTTGATTGTACATAGCTTATATACAAATACAAAAACATTACACAAATTTCAAAACTACAAAAAACATTTAAATATATCAAAAATAACAAAAAAATTTTAATTGTATGCATCATCCATGTTTTACATTACTACTATCATGCTAGGACTTATATTTGTTGTTTCATTATATTGTATGTTAATTTATCTACATTACCATGCTTTACTTGATCTCTTTTGAGTGTGTACAATGACATCTAACTACTTGATTATTTTGTTTTACCCATTGAGGGGGCATTCCTATTTCTACATTCTAGACAAATTAATATATATACCCACTAGGGGCATCTTCTACATGACAACACCATCTAGGTTATGTCATTCTTACACTACACACTCTGAGGTATCGTGTTAATTTACATTCCTTTATAGACTACATATATTATTATATAGATATTTCATTAGTATCTATCACTTGTGTATTTCTTAGCATATACCTAATCTTGTACTACACATGTTTTGTATACTTTCACATTTACTTTGATTAGTTAGATGTGATTCTACCTTTTTAGTTCTTACATGCTTTCTCCTCTTCCTTAGTGTGGCTTGTGTGATTACATTTTCAGTTCCTACTTGTCTCTTTTTTCTACCTTATGACATTTTCCAATGTCTTTTTCTTTTACTCTTCCATGTGCCTAAGGCCCCTGTGCCAACTTTTCTTGTTTCGCTTGTATGCTTATGTGTCATTTCAACATACCTTCTATGCTTGCTTTCCAATTTGAGTGACATGTGCCCATATCCCTTGTTTGCATGGACCCTTGGCCATCCCAATATTTTTTTTACTTCTTAATTATTTATTTGATTGCTTGTTTAATTCTTAATGTGTGCAATGCCATGATCCACATCATGAATTTCCCTTGCTTTCTTGGATACCATGACAGACATCATGCTTCATGCCTCCAACCAGCAACTAAGAACTAACAACTAACACCTAACATTTCTAGTTTTAATTTAGTACTTTGCACATGTTTTTACATTGTTATATCTATCTAGGCATACCCTTGTTGATATAACAATTGATCAAATTCAAAAATTGTTATATCTACAAATATCTTGTCAAATATCACTACTATATCATATATCTATATAACTTAACACACTTGCAGGACTCTTTCTTTTGAGTGCAGTCATTACAGGTTCATCATTCCTACCCTCAGAAGAGGGAACAATAAATATAGGTTCTATCACAAAGATAAAATCTCTTAAAAGTCAAAGCAATAGCATTTAGATCACCCAGTTCAGAATCTAGAGGTCAAACTAGTCAAAATAGAGAAAAACAATAGTGACACTTCCAAATTAGTAACCAATTTTAGCATAAGACAATAATGATAGAAATAAATAATAGCACCAAACATATGGGTTTAATCATTTTGGCACTCCTATCCACATAAAAAAACACTCAATTTTTCTATAAATAGGAAAACATTCAGTTTAGATATAGTTTTTGCACATCTAGATCAATCAAAATTAAAAGTTTAATACAATTTTGTTAGAGAATCTAGATATAGGGGGTTATCATGCACAACATGATGGTTCTCACTTTTAGTTTTGGATTAGGTAATTGACATAAATTCTAGATGAGAATTCATGTTACAAACACTAGTGATTGGGGGAAATGTGCATGGCACATTAATCTTCTTTTATGTTTGAGTTTAGTTTATTATCCAGGCATTCTCAGTAGTTGTGTGTTTTACTCCATCTACAGGTGGTTGGTATCACTTTCAAGTTGAAATTTCATACAATTTTAACTTTTTGAATACCTAAGTTCCTGAGTTGGCTTTCATATAAGCCTAGTACATCATTTTTGGAGAAGCTTTCTTACAAACCTAACCTCCATCATTTGAAATGGCCAAGAGTGGCCTAGTTTCTGGCTTATATTCAAGATATCCATGCCACATTGTTAGCTTTATATAACATCCATGGGCTCCATGATCCATCTCATATGACATCTATTCTATACTAGTATCACTTCAAAGTTTTAGTTCATGAGGCAATGATGGAGCTGATGGTCTAGATACCCTTTGTATTTTTAAGCCACCTATTTAGAGGGATTGGACACATAGTCCAGACATCAATTAACACACACATGATTAGTTAATTTCACTTAGTTAGTGATGATGAAGCCAAAGGGCTAGCCTTTACATTCTTGATCCACCTCTCAAGGAATTGATAAATTATCTCCATTCATGATATTACTCCTGATTCAACACATACCCAACATCATCCAACACAATCCAACATCACAATAGGTTTTATATTAGTGCATGTAATTAGTGAGGTGTATTCATTCCTTTCTCTTCCTCTTACTCATATTTTTAATTTATTATTTTAGATATATCATATCTAGTAAGAAATAATCTACTTTTATGTTTTCATTATAGATTCACAATTCACAACATGCTCTCTTTATACACATCCAACTTCACACAACTTTATAAGCTTCTCAATTATAGGTAAGTTTAGGTATGCTTTTTACTTTTCTTTATCCTAGTATTTTTCTTTGTTTCATCACTATAATAAAGGGGGGGGTGTAAATGTAGTCATATAAAATGTGAAATTGGATGACTTAAGCATGGATAATGACACCGAATCCATTGGTCTTCCTAATTTCTTACACAACCCTTTTAGGCTATTCTTTTACTGATTCCCAGTCATCTACAACGTTCTAAACTTACCCTTATAGACCCAATTAGCTCTTTCAATCCCCAATCCATCCCCCTAGGTCTCATTCCCTTTGGACAATAATACCCAACTTAGATAGGAGCATTGAAACCCAAGGTGTCTTGATTTTTGCATTATTTTCTAAGTGCAAAATTGGTCCTAATGATCATTTTTTTTTTCCTTATCCTTTTTATTTTTATCCTAACATGAATTAATTTAACCCATGATCATTAATTTCCTTATAAAATACCATTCAAATTCCATTTAGAAGGGTTAGTACTCATTTATAGGTGAAAAAGAAGAAAGTACACTCAATAGCTCTTCCCTATTCTCTACATATATCCTTCCAAGATCATTTAAAGCTTATTAAAACCTTTGCACAAGTCCCTAGCCATATAAATTACATCTAGTTTCACATCTAGTTACATTTATCATACACAATTGCACCAAGCACTTCAATGGGAGAGATACATTAGCTTGATCCCTCCTCAAAGTATTGGTATGTAGGTAGCATGCCCACACATGGGGTGTGAAGTGCATCTATTGTATCATTTACACACTAACCTTTCTCTATCCTTTCCAAGTTTCCATTCAAGTTCAAGCACAAATATCTCCAAGGGATTTTGAAGATTTAAAATAGATGCATAGCGAGCTCTGTAGGCTTCCAAACATTGATATTTCATTGATAGGATAACATAGGCCTATTGAACAGAACCTAAAAGTCTTATACCACCTAAATAATAGCACCAAAAAAGGACTTAAATGCTAGATAGTAGGGTGTCCCACTTTTAGTGCTCTTGTCCAATCCAAAAATGAACCTTAGGATCCCATTTTTGATAGTTTCCCAGTCCTTCTCCTCTAGTATCAAACTCTGTCTTAGTTCAAATCATTCAGAATAAGCTAAGTTAGATTTCTCTCATGTATTACTATATTTTAAAAAAGAAACAATACAAATCTATTTACATAAATCAGTAGCTTAATTCTTATATATTATTTATTGATTTACTTTTCTCAGACCTATTTATTTAACTAGGAATAAAACCCCATTATTTCAAAAATAATAAAATAAGAAGCTATAATATAAAAAATATACAATAATTTATTCCAAAAGTATGCATATGGATAATAAGAGTTCAAGTGTGGTTCTAAGGAAAATTATTATAAATAATTTGATCAAACAACATTTTCTATGTTGTCTTACAAAATCAAAACACTATTGAGCATATCATAGAATGCATTGGCATCATAATGTTTTTTTTTGTCTTTTATGAATAAAAAATAAAATATAATTGATAGTGGTGATCCTAAAATAGAGACAACAATCGAGCAACCCACATTGGAACACATGCAATTAAAATAAGTGTAAAATAAGAATTAGTACAAAAATGGATACCAAAGAAAAATTAAGAAAAAAAATAGGTTAAAAAGATACGCTACATAAAATAAGAGTAAAAAAATATAAAAATGAAAATAAAAATTATAAAATGCACAATATGAAAAGGAACAATCACATAAATAAAATCAAGGTAATCAAAAAATTATCTTAAATAAAATATTTAAAACAAAAGAGATTCAAAAGAAAGAGATGAGTACGAATGATAATGTTTCAAATATGGTCTAAAATTTGGCAATCACAAGTCCCTCCTCATATAAAGAGCCTTTCACTGTCACTTCTCATATATATGGCAAGCCATTTACATATTTCAAAGTTATGGACTATCAAGAAATCAATTTTTGTTATATGTCATTTCTTCTATCTCTTCGAAATAGGCATCAAAAATTGGATCAAACTAGTGTATTTACAACATGTATGGGATAAATTAAGCTAAAAGTTTCATTTTCATTAAAAGAGTGTTGTCTTGATATTAATGTTATTTAAATCCATGTGCCTATAGTGTTATTCTTGGAGGATCATGGTTAAAATCATTAGGAATGATTATCGATTAAAAAAAAAGGTTTGTATCATTTGATCATGAAGGTAAGGTCATATCCTTTTCCAAAGAAGGAACATATTTAAATAAAAAGCATTAAAAATAAATAATATATTTCACTAGTATACCAACATATATAGTTAATGGTATATAAATAGAGGAATGTGACATTGTACATAATACCAAAGAGAAATAATAAAATCCAATATTATAGTATTGGATAATTGGTTTTACATATCTAGATATAAAAAGATATAATAGCGGAATTCCATATGCTAAAAATCTAGATGATGATGATTATCTCACTATAGATTGGTATGGTCCCAATGACACTCATTATGTAGATTATGAATATTGAAATAATAAAAACCCTACACAATGACATGATACTCTTAATTCTAGTGATCATCATTAATTTTTTAGATACAATATATATTTATGGTAATAGTCTAAAGGAAGTCATAGGATAGTATTCTTCTCTCTCTTTTATCGTTTAAAATTACATATATATATGAAAAAAAAAACTCTATAAAATATCAAAATTAGGACCTATTCATACATATATTTATTTTATCATACATCAATTCATTTGTACAAAATTATCTAGTACTTATTTTTAGCCATTTTATGCCATATATACTTCGCAAGTTTAAATGAGTGATTGATAAAAATAGATTATACAATTTATAGACCTAGTTGAAGATGATATCATTGTCACACATTTAAAAAACTACATTTAGAAAATAGTGCCCTAGTAGACAATAAAACCCTTTTTTTCCTAGTTCCCCCTATATTGTCCCAATGAAATCAAAATATCATTACTTAGTTCAAGACAAAATAGAGTCTTTCTACAACATGTATATACACCACTAGCTCACTAAGAGTATCTTATACATAGGTTTTTATCCTTATTTGGATATATTGTCTTACTCATAAATTATTTATTTAAATAATATTACACTTATAGATATTTATTACTCATTATGATGTAGGATTCTATGCCTAAAACCTTTTTACCTCATTACCTTGGATCTAATTTCTCATTTGACTACCTTCAATGACTCTTATCTCTGGCTCCTTGTTTATGTACTTGCATTCTCTTAAACTCTCTTTCTTAATCCATATCTTCACTAGGATCAATAAAATTATTATTAGCTATCAATTATTTTTTTTCTTGAAGACATATCATCCATCTTTCATCCTTTTCTACATTATCTCTCTCATCACCATCATTATCTCGTTCACATCTTTCATCACTACAATCTCATTTCTTTCTTTAAGATTGTTCCTTCTAAAGTAGTTTTTGTTTTAAATTTTATTTTCACCCCTTGAGGAGATGTCTCATCTCTCCTCATCCAAGTGGCACAATTGAAACATCTCAAAATTTGTGGGTAACCAATATGTGAGATGAATCTCTATACGGGCTAATTCCCTTGATGCACTCATTGAACACTTCATTAATTATCAACTTTGCATGAAAAGAGTTAAGAAAACAAACTAAAAAATCTAAAAGGTGATTTAGCAATAATTAGTTTCCTCGTATTGACTAAACTTATACTACTTAGATTAAATCAAAGATTATTTCACACATAACTCATAACTCGAGACATATTGTTACATCAATGCTCTATATGCTAGGCTCAAGAGGTATATTAATTCTTAGGAGGGATAATGATGATATTTTGGAGAATAAAATCAAAAAAAAACTTATAAAAATCTTATACACTAAGAAATAATACTAAAAAAGACTTGTAATAATTACTCTTTTGTACACTTGGTGGACAATCAAGAATAACATGCTAGAAAAGACTATATTCTACTAGACAAGATCAAAAAGATTGAAACAAGAAAAAATTATGCAAAATTTAGGTAGGAAAATTAGATTTATTATTTATTCATGAGAAATTCAAATACAAAAATGTCTAGGGTTTCACCATAACCAATACAAGCTACTCAAAATATCTAAAAAAATCACTACTTATAGAATTTGAGAGAGATAACAGAAAAAAGAAGTCCAAGGGTCACAAGAACATGTGTCAAGTTGATAAAATAATGTACATGTTCATGATAAAATAATTTTAAACTGATAATTCAAATTTAGGAAGTATAAATGTCAATCCAAGGCATGAAACTCTTGAAATGTGGCATGAAATTCCTTTTGTTGGCTAGAAAAACTACCTTCATCATTTGGGCCTCTTAGGCATCCCATAACTAAATAAAAACATAAATAATGATTTAAATTATAATGAGGGTTATTAAAAAACACTTTGATTCATTGGTTGTAGTATTAATCATCAGGATTACTCCCAAAATAAGTTATCACCATATGTAGTCAAAATAACTTCTCTTTCACACACCTTGCACACTTGGTTCCCAAAATGTCTTAAGTTTATAATTAAAATCCATAAAATTTGGTTAATGACATGTTTAAATTCCATCCATTTCCTTCTATTCATTAGGAACACCTTAAAATTAACTTACTTAAATTTTTCACCTTTCTCATTATCATGTTCACTATACTAGTTTTGATTGGCTGAGATGAGAGCTCTTGTTAAGCCACTTATGAGTTTTTATAACTCATTAAATTTTTATATTTATTTATTTAAATTCACTAACTTCCTCCCAAAGTTTATTTAATCTTTTTAAATTCCTATGTGGTGAATTGAGATTTCACCATGTGGCATCATATTGCTCACTCAAACATCTTACATACTAGTAGTTTTAAATAAACCACCTCATTGCTAAATAGTAGTGAGATTTCACCATGTGTTTTCACTCATTCACCCACTTTCCCAGGGATTACTGACATCACCACCTATATATAGATACATCTATAGGATAATGAATCACTAAGATGATTATATGTGGCTTCATTCCACTAACCCACTTTCCTTGAGGCTCTTTCTTTATATGGATGGTTCATAATGCACAAAATAGTCAAAATAACAATTTTATACCCTATCCATATAGATAGGTCAACACAAAATTTAATGGGGAGGAGAAATAAAGAGTCCTATACAACCTCCAACCTTTTTCATAATCATTATGATCCATTTAGATGACTCTCTATCTTCATTTCCTTCATCAAGTCTGTAACCAAGGTTTGTGAGGGTTTTAGACAATTTTTCTCTATCAATTTGTTCATAGGGATAAGACATTAGAAATGTAAACCAATTGCACAAGATCAATGTTTATTTTCCTTTTCAACATCCCTAAACTTCTTGTATATACATGCACAACCTTATAGAAGATGTGAGCATTTTAAGGTATCCTATCGAGCTTGTTTTCTCATTTGCAAAGGCTTGATGTTATCCTTGAACCAAAAGTGACCTTATTTATGACTTATCCACATTAAAAAAGCTTGATAAAAACTAAAATGACAATATAAACATGTAATAATCCATTGGAATTCTCTTCTATATTTATAATTAAAGTTGACCTTTCATTTGGATTTTAGGCCTAACCATGCCTAATAAGTCTATCTATAACTTTGAGGTTTTGAGATACCGTATTGAGATTTTTAACCCTACTCATGATCATACCTATTTATTTATATGTAATTAAAATTTACACACCTATTTTTAATTTTTCATCCTTTTATATCCCTTTCTCAAAACTATAGGGTTTGTGCTCCTAGGGAGGTACCCTCTATCTAAGACAACATAGAGGGTACTTCCTATATTTTATCATACCAAATGATCATTGGAGGAGATTATCCAAGTTTTTATGACCTTATACACAAAAATTTATCATTTTTTCATATCATTTGACCATACAACGTTTCCAAAACCCAAGATAGACTGTTAGGAATGGAGATTATGCATAGTGGTTCTATCATGTGGACTATGTGATGCATCCCTAGGGTCCTCTTTTAAATGAATATTTAAAATTATTATATCTTGAAGTGGTTTCCATAATTTTATATGTCTTTCAAACATATTTATAATCTCAATCCCTTCTAAAACTTCTCATTTCATACCCCTCCATTTCATTATCTTAGACTGTAGATTGTATTCCTATTTGGGAAGGGCCCCTATAGGTGACCCTACATAGTTGTAAATTTCACATGGTGTGCCAAGACCTAATTTAAACATTAAGAGACTATTTGGAAATTATATAGATCAAATTTCCTCTTATTCATTCTATTTCCACACTGAGAGCACTACTTACTTGTTCATTGTCTACAATAATCAACTATAGTTGAATTTTTTTAGGCAAAAGACCTATAGACAAACATTATCCTTTGAAAGTTATGATATTATTTAGGAGTCTTATAATATATTTGGGAGTCACTTTCTATCACAAAATTTTGTATATTCATGTTTAATCCCTTTTCATGGATGATTTAGGAGTTTGTACCTAATTGTACATGAATATATTGAAGAAGTACATGTAGGTGTATATGGAATCAAAAATCTACTATCAACCTATTTGAATGACATCTAGATCATAAATTTTCTTTTATACCATATATAACCATTCAAACATGAAATCATGGTCCAATACTTCAAACTTTTATGAAAAAGTCTATTTGGAGTTTCATTCCTATATATGCCACTATATTAATTGAGTGCATAAAAGTGCAACTTTGGGTCTTTCAACAACCACTTTAAACTAATCATCTACCCTCCATATTTTGCATATATATTATAATATATTGGGGATATAATTAAAAGTTATTATAATTCATCAAAACTATTTTTAAACTTGTTAAATTACTTTAACAAAATGTCTCAGACCTCTATTTTCATCTTTTAGGGATTAGATCCCTAAACATAGTCATCTCATGTTATAAGGTGATCTCCTATTTCATATACTGATACAACATTGAAAATGGGTTAATATGATATATATAACACACTAAGATTCTAAGGAGAGTTTCAACACTCCTATATGACACTTTTTCTCTCTGTTAACACCACCTATAGGTGGACATCATCACATGTATAAGAAGTGAATGGTAATGTAGGTAGTGTGCAAGATATATGCTTGTGATTCACTTCATACCTTCAACAAGTCCATAAATATACTCTTCCCACTAAAAAATATTTTAAACACATATCAAATCTCTCATTTCATCATGACATCATTTTGAGATACTTGTAGGTGCATTGTGAGCTACATATAGGTAGTGGGCATGAAATAATCAATATGTTCAAAAGATATGACTTGATAACCAATTTATATTCCCTCATGGTGTTTAAATTAACATAAAAATGTTTTAAATCTTTATATAAACTTCCAAATCTCATTTTAATGTATTCACTTCCTGCATGCATATCTAGATGTATCTTTATGGTTATGACTATGTAGTGCTTATTACTATAGTACCATGTAAATTTGCCTTAGAGAATGAGATTTAAATTTTATGTGGTCAATATAAACTTGGAAACATGAAAATTGACCTATTATCATCCCATAGAATCATCAACAAAGCATGAAGATTTTGTAGATGGTGGAAACCTACTTGTCATCTTCAAATGTGACCAATCTACAAACCTAAGATGATTTTCCTATCAAAAAACCTTGAAACACTAAAACAAGAATGGAGAAAATAAAATTAGATATTAAAAATAATCTATATTCAAAATTAGTAGCTGGATTGTATGAAATAGTTTAAATAATAATAAAACCCATAGTGTAGGGATATAGTGAGTAGACAAACATAGTCAAATTTTTAGAGTTGATTCATAAATCATAGTTGACCAATACTTTAACACTTTTTATGTAAAAAGGGATATATCAGTTTAATTCACCTCCGAAAGGAGTTTCACCTGGAAGTTCTTCAACTAGTTGTACTAAGCACAAACTTGTTTATTGGTTTTATGTACATGGAAGGGTGAAGAAGGAACAAAATGGTTTTAGACATTTTTATCACTTTCAAATCATGTCAAGCACTGAGATGAGTATGAGGAAGATGAATAGTCATTATATGACCTTCTCCCATGTGTCACATTCCCTTATGGGCTGCATAAGTGCTAAACTCCTCCTTTTTTAGCTGGTTTCTTAAGTTTTAGTTAGACAATCTACAAGGTTTAGATAAGACTAACATTATTGATAGGTAATCTATCCTCTTTGATGTTTTAATGAAAAATAAGACACTTGTACACCTTGAAAACCATGCCACTTGCATATATGATCCCTAATGGCTACTAAGTGACTTAAAATGACATATAGACTAAATAGACCATGACCAAAGCTAAAATGGTATTAAATTACATAAAATAGACTATAACCTACCCTATGAAAAAAATAATAGACACAAAGCATCAAACTTTATGTGTTTTATAGGCTTAGCCCTACCTTCATCCCACTTTAGAACAATGTCTCCTTTCTGGAAGATTTTTGGCATGTCTTTCTTATCAAAATATCTCTTTGTTTTATCTTAGTGATCTCTCATTGTGTGTATAACTTGATCCCTTATTTCTTCAATCTCTATCAACTCACATAATCTTACCTCCATAATTTAATTTTCCATAAACTCTAACTGGTAAGTGAGATCTAAAGCTAGAATAGGCAATCTAGCTTCTCTTCCATAAACAAGTGTATATGGTGAGTTTCTAATGGCTCTCTTGGGGGTGATTCTTTCAGCACAAAGAGCTGTCTTTAATTTTGATTTCCAAATTCTTTGGTTCTCCTCCATTGTTCTCTTGATAATCCTAATTAGATTCTTATTAGTAGAATCAAATAGTCCATTCCCTTATGGATAATAGTTGGAGGACTTACTAATATAAATACCATGTTTTAAAGCCCACTCACTTGTTTTGGTTTCAAGGAATGACAATGCATTATCTGAAATGATTATAGAAGGATATAAAAATATTATCACTATGCTTACATAGATGTCTAAAATTGAACTTTCATTTTATTCCTTGAGATCTACAGCCTCCACCCATCTTGTAAAGTAATCTATAACTATTAACACCCATTTGTGACCACCACTATAAGGTGGGTTGATTAAACCTATGAAATCTAGACCCCATTGCATAAAAGGTTGGTCTAATTATACTAAATGAAGAGTTAAGGATTCAATATTTTGAATTACATAAAATAGATTGCATTTTTAACATTTCCTTACCCAAGCATGATTATATTTAAACAAACTAGGCAAAAAATAACTATCTCTCATAACCTTGGCAGTTGTGGTCCTTGGAGCAAAGTGACCACCTGTTGGTCCATCATGAAAATCAAACAATATGTTATAAAAAGTATCTAATTCAACACATATAAATATTACACCCAATAATTTCTTCCTAAAAATACTCCATCAACAAGTACAAATGAATAAATTGTAATCTGAAGTACCTTCTTTTGTCTTTATCTAGGCCTTGTGAGCATTCACCAGTGTGAAGAAAATTGATTATTTCTTGTGTCCAAATCCTCATTATTTAGGATTCAGATATCATAGGATCATATTGAAGGTTTAAAACATCTTATTTTCATTCTTTTAAATTTGAAATAAGGTGTTCACATAATCCCTTCCCTTTTACTAGCTTGGTTGTCTTCATTTCTATGTCATACTCTCTTAATTTTGTAATCCAACCAGATCTTTTTTCATTCAAATATCTACTAAAAAATAATTATTTGAAATTAATATTATTAACCAATATATTAATATTTTTATTATATAACATATGCCTAAACATTTTTAAGCTTCTAACAACTAAAAGTACTCACTTCTCTACATAAGTGTACTTTACCTCATAGCCTTCCAATCCTTGACTAAAAAGGCAATAGGCTACTCCAAGTTTTCTTAATTTGATTGAGTGAGCATGGTATATATTACTTATTCATTTCCAAAATTATTCGAGTTTAAATCCTTTGTGAAATCAAGACTTGCAAGAGTTGGAGCTTAATCAATAGCTTACTTGATATCTTCAAAACTCTCTTTCCTTCTCCTTTTCCAAGCAAAAACTTCATCTTTCCTTAGCATAGACGTTATAGGATTGAATAAATTATAAAAATTAGGAACAAAATTCCTTATGAAATTGAGTTTTCCAAAGAATCTTTGTAAACCTTTCTTGTGTTTTGGTAGAGTCAATGCCAAGATTGCACTCACTCTTTCAGGATCTATGGGTAGACTTTTCTTTAAAATAATGTGTCCCAAAATTTTTCCTTTATGAATATAAAAAACACACTTATTTGGATTAATATATATTCCAAAATCTCTATATCTCTCTAAAATATTCCTAAAATGATTCAAATGATCCTTTGCATCCTTGGAAAATACTATGATATCATCAAAATACATTAGCATTATATCATTTATTAGGCCTTGAAATGCTATATACATTGTATGTTGGAAGGTTTCCCAAGCATTAGATAAACTAAAAGGAATTTTCCTATAATTAGATGTGCCCTATTTTTGGTAAAGTATATCTTGTATCTATATCCTTCCTTTACCAAAATTTGATTATACCCTGAATATCCATCAATAAGTGAGAACTTTTCACTACCTACCACAACTTTTTAAAATTAATCCATGGAAGGAAGAGGATAATTTTCCTTGAGGGAAACTCTATTTAAATTTCTAAAGTCAACACATAACCTGATATCCCCATTATTCTTCTTTATGGGGACTAGGTTTTCCACCCAAGATGAATGCTTAATAGGAAAAATGATCTTAGACTCAATCAAATTTGTAAGTTCCTTCCTCATAAGAGGTTCAATCTTAGGATTGATTGGTATTTTATTTTTCTTGATAGGCTTAGCATTATCATATGACTATATGGTATGTTGAGATATATTTGGATCAAAACATTTTAAATCACTATATTCCCATACAAAGATATTAGAAAATTCGTTGCACAATTCAATGAAAGCATATCTTTCTTCTCTAGTACACACCTTCCCAAGAGCAATCAAGTTATATTTTAAGATTTGTACTCTCTGATAGTTTTATTTTTTAGTAGACATGCTTAAATTATCCTTATTTAACTAATCATCATCATTAAAAATACTTTCAAGTGTGACTAAGTCCTTAGGGAGCTTGTTTGCCTTCAATTGTATAATCTACCCTCCATATTATTATTGTAGTTTAGACTGGTTTCATAAGGAAAACACAACCTCCTCTTATAGAAAATGAGATATTTACTAGTCACTATAAAATACTTGCTAATTAGTGACATTATCAAGTATGAAGGGCCTTACAATCACTTTGATATGAGTCTAGTTCTTGTCATCTCTTATCCCCATTGGAAATCAAAATAAGATCCAATGGATGCCAACCTATTAACATGTTTGTTATCTTCTCTTGGTATAGATTGAATGTTGAAATCTTAGAGATATTATACAATATCTCACACTCTATGCTTATAAGATTTAATCAAATATTTCTTATCCATATTTTGACCTCTCACTTGATTCACAATCAACTCACTATCACCATAAACTTGTAACTCCTTCACACCTCTTTTTCTAGCCCACTCAAGGCCATGAATGAGGGCCTTATATTATACTACATTACAAATACAACTAAAGTGAAATTTGAATGTAGAGTAATGCCTTTCCTTGGATGGAGATACTACAATTGCTCCATCACTTGATCTAACATTGATTCTTAATCCATCAAAAAATAGTTATCATAGACCATCCATAGTCTCATTTGGCTTCATCAAATTTTTAATGAAAGAGTCTTATTCATGAAGGCAATAATCTAGGACCATATTCTTCTATGAATCTATAAGGATGATGTTCATAGTGTTCAAATCCTCATTCATCTAGATATATATTAGAAACTCCTTCAAGAGAAGAAGTTAGAGATTGATCCATGTGAATTTCTTCCTCATCAATACTAGTATAATTGGCATTTACAACCTTAGGCATGTATATCTCTAAATGATTGTGATGAATAGGTTATGATTCAATCTTTACCTTAGTACCTATTGACCAATTTGATCTTTGCGAAAATTTTAGTCAACCCCTACATTTTTAAACTTTGTATAATTTTATCCATGTCTTATAGTGGTTTTATTTTGATCTAGATGTTCACTTATCCCTAGCCTAGCCTTTGTCCAAAGTTTAGCCCTTTGTACTAGTCAAGTCAATGAAATTCAACCCTAGTTAAATAGGGTCAAACCTATTCAAAGGCATAAAATATGTTTTTCTAGTCATAATATGGTTTTTAATGTGATTTAGGATCTTTTTAAGTCATCTAATTGTATTTACCATATTCAATATGTAAAAAGTGCCTTATGGGCCCAATTTTGAGCTAAGAAAGAGGACTTGTATGAATGGATAAAGTGATCAAATTGTCACCAAGTGTGGTTAATATGGGAGATGTTAGATAATTTTATATTCAAGTGTGTCATATTCCAATATTCAGTTATAGTTAGAAAATGGGAGTTTCTCCTTGTTTCTAGGCCTTTTTGGGCACTTATATAGTCCCCATGGTCTAATCTCTAGCTAAAAACATGGGCAGGGTGTCTCTTCACCTTAGCACACCCATTTACACATTTTTATTTCAAGGAGAATGAAAAAATATAAATCTAAAAATCATTTTTCTTCCATTCCCTCTTAGCATGCAAAGGAAGGTTAACTTCAAAAACTTGGTGCTAGTCTTGGCATAGTTAAAATTAAAAGAAGAATCTACATTTAGTACCTAGTTACTCCATTGAATAATTCAAGTCTTTGGTTGATGATCTTACCTTTTTTCCATGCCAAAGGTAACCACTAAGTTTGTTGCTAAAGGTGTACCTTTTGATTTTGTGTAACTACCTCCATATTCCACCAAAAGGTTTATGTTTGTAATTACTCATCCCTATAAACGAGATTTGGTGTTTAAACCTTCTAAGTTTATGTTGCATTCAATTCTTAACATATATAGTGACCATTCCAATATGGATAGAAGGCAACCATTTGTGCCTTTCATCAGATCATCTCCTTTAAACCTTGCCTAATATGACCAAATTCCATGAGCAACCCTTAAGAGTGTTCCATTATTTAGTGGGTATGGTCTTATTATTGCCATTGAACATATTAGAAACATATAAAACTTTTATATTATCCAAAACATTACCCAAGAGAATGTGGCTATTAGATTTTTGTCTTTTTCATTCAAAGACAAAGATTTGGATTGGTAAGGTTCTCTACCTCAAAACTCCATTGGCTCATGGGATGAATTAGGAGATTTATTAACTAAGAGGTTCAGGGAGAAGAGTGAACATTTATCTCTAGATAAAAATTTGACTATTATTAAGAGGGAACCACATTATTTTATACAAGATTTTAACACTAGGTTTCAAAAAACATGAGATAGGATCCCAGATCTTGTGAGGCCTACTCCAAACTATGCATTCTTGTACTACCTAAAAGCATTAAATATTGATGTATCTATGATCATCTAGTCTATGGGTGGAAATACAATCCATAATACCTATGAGATAACCATAAATTTTTAGAATTATCTTTTCCAAGTAGCAAAAATTGCTACTAAGCCTCCCATGCCATTGTTCCCTAATTTATAGCCATCTAATCAAGTTGCATCACCTACCTTGGCTCCTTTGCCTAATAGTGAGAAATATACCATTATCCCTTCTAATGAGATACATGAAGTAAAAGTATTGTTAAAAAATGTTACTAATGATTTTTTTACCCTCAAAATACAACAAGCCCAAGGATAGAGACCATACCAATCTTATAACCAGTTTAAACAAAATAATAGACCACCTTTTCAAGGCAATATGCAAGCACAAGGTCAAATTAAACATATTAGGCCTACTCAAATCTATAATTCAAATGATCCTTCATCATAAAAATCCCTTTTTCCCATCCAAAAAAATCTTTTTCAATAACAACCATGCTATCCTTCTTTTGAGCAAAGTTAAGAATAAGTTGCTTATACAAATAAGATGCATAGCCAAACCATGACAATGTAAGGAAATTAAGTACCACAAGTTCCAAGTTTTGAGATGTCAATGCAACATGAGATATATTTTTTTTCATGTTAAATCTGATTCTACTCTCATCAATAACTTAGATGGAGAGTTTTGTGCCATCAATCACTTGGAAAAATAAAACAACATCAACGTTAGAGTGGCTTCCAACACTAGATTAAAAAAGGAGGGCTATTGATGAATCTCAAGGAACCAATAAAGGAATTTTTTGACCCATAAATCATATCCTATGGTAATTGGGTCTGATAAAAATTTTAAAGTGCAATAAAATTAGAGGATTCCAAAATTTAGGTCAACTCCTACAACTCTACCTCCACAAGCTACATCACAAAGTGCCAATGCTCATAAAGAGATCCCCAAGGTGAGTAATATTTCCATAAATGTGGATGAAAAAATGAATAATATTCAAATTAATATATCATTATGAGACTCATTGATAATTATAGGGCACAAATATATACTTCAAAAATAACTACATGAACTAGGTAAGCAAGTTGGCCCATCTAGACATGATAATTTAGTCTTAGTGAATGGGACCCAATCAATTGATGGCCAAGTAAAGAAGAATAATCCTCATTTTTATCTATCTATAATCATTGGTGATTTAATATTTCATAATTTAATCATAGATAGTGGGGATATTACTTTAGTTATGCCCAAATGTATAGCGGATAAACTAGGCCTAAAGTATGAGCTAATGACTAAGGGAGTCTTACAATTGGATGGATCACCAGCCAAGACTTTGTGGATAGTAAAAAATTTTAATTTTATAATTCATTATTTTTCTAATTTTTATATTCCTCATGATTTTCTGGTGGAAAATTTACCTCCATAAATTTTTCTTTGCTTGTAAAGAGATTTTATAGCTAAAATTAGGTGGGTACTTGGTAGCTAATTGATCCTAGATGGTGCTTAGGATAAAGTGTGGCACTAAGGTGAATATTAAGACTTAAATTATTAATAAATATCACTTGGAACCATACTCATATAAATTTTAAAATTTTAACTATGCCATCATTGATGAAAAGGAGCTTCACATTAACCAATCTCCATCATCATCTGTTGAGGGAGTTTCTGATTTGTTCCTAGATGAATGGGTAAATTAACACTATGATCATGATCCTTACAATTTTATTGAATAATATAGTCTTTGGGTGTACTATATTCATGATAAGTATTCCTTAACACCCAATCTATTGAAGCAAAGTGAAGAGGTGAATGGTATATGGTAGCTCTTCTTTGATGTGTCTAAAAGCAAAATTGGGGCAGGTGGTGGAGTAATTTGGTTTCACCCTCTAAAGAAAGGTATTATTCAACTTTAGGTTAAATTTATAATGAAAATTTAATTTATTATAATATTAATACCTTTTTAATTGACTTGAATGGACTAGTAAAAGAGGAATCAAAGAACTTTAAGTATATGAAGATAGTGAGCTTGTTAATCAAGTTAGAGGACAAAATTTGACAAAGAATTCTTTGTTCAAGTAATACAAGAATATATTATTGGATATTATAGAATATTTCAAATAATTTAACATCTCATCCATCCCAAGATAATATAATAATCATTATAATAGGTTGTCATCTATTGGAGTTGAGTTTGATGTTCCAATAGGCATAAAGGAAGACAAAAACCAACCCCATCTAAAGGTGATTGTTATACCATACATACTAGATAATGTTACAAATTGGTAGGTATTTTAAAGTGACCAAAAAATATCTCTTTTAATACAAGATGAGGCTTATTTTTCTACAAAAAATCAGTCCAAGCTTCAATAATAATATGGAGGGAAGCTTGTCCAACTGAAGTCTAATAAGCTTCCTAAAGGCCTAGTCACTCTTGAAATCATATTGAATGAGGATGACCAATTAAATAAGAAGAAGGTAAGCATGTATACTAATAAATATAAATATGAAAAGGTATAAATCTTTAAGGACAAGATACTTGCACTTATAAAGGTATGTACTAATCAAGAGAAGCATGATTTCATTGATCTATGTAAGGAGTATAGTGATATCATTGTATGGGAGTATAGTGACTTGAAGGGTTTTGATCCAAGATTATCTCAACACACCATAGATATAGATTAAAAAAAAAAACCCATAAATAATATACAAAATCCAATAAATACAAATATTGAAGCACTCATGAAGAAAGAGCTCACTAAGTTGATTGAGTCTAGAATCATTTTTCCTATCAAGCATTCTTATTAGTTGGCTAATTTATTCCCTATTATAAATAATAATGGGGAGATCATGTTGTGTTTGGAATTTAGAGACTTTAATATGGTATATTTAATATATCATTATCCCCTCCATTCTATAGAGAAAATTCTACAAGTTGTGCCATGTAGTGAGAGGTTTTTTCTCCTAGATGGTCATTCTGGGTACAATCAGATTTTGGTGAAGGAAAGTGATCAATACAAGAAAACCTTCACCAAAAAATGGGTAACATATTCCAGTAAGAATATTAAATTAGGATTGTAAAATTTTGGAGATAATTTTAAATGTGAAATATATATGGCTTTCCAAGGACTAATCAATGACATTGTATTGGTTTATCTTGATAATGTGGAAGTTTTTTCTAAGGATGAAAATGATAATTTGAAGCACCTAAAGATAATATTTGAGAGGTGTAGAGAGTATGGGATATATTTAAACATAAATAAGTGTGTGTTATATATCCATGAATGCAAAATAATATGACATATTATTTCCAAGAAAGGCTTGTCGATTGATCATGAGAGAGTGAATACCATCTTGGCATTGTCTTGGCCTAAGCATAAGAAAGGTTTCAAAAGTTTCTTTGGTAATATTATTTTCATAAGGAGATTCATTCCTAAATTTTATAATTTGGTCAAGAATCTAACATACATGTTAAGGAAATATGAAATGTTCACTTGGACAAGAAGGAGAAAAGAAAGTTTTAAAGAGATCATACAAGCCATTGCCCAAGTTCCAACACTTGCAAGTCCAAAATTTTCCAAGGATTTCACCTATATGATTTTTTGGAATGAGGAAGTGATATATTCCATGATTACTCAATAAAATGATGAGAATTTAGAACAACATATTGCCTTCTTTAGCCAAGGTTTGGAAGGTTATGAGGTAAGATATACTTATGTTGAGAAATAGGTGCTTTCAGTTATTAGGAGATTAAATAAATTTAGACACGTGCTATCAAATAACAAGATTAATATACTTGTGCCTCATTATAGTATAAAGGATTTTATATTGAGAATATATTTTAATGATAAAATGGCAAGTTGGATCACCAAGGTGATGGAACATGATGTGGAAATCAAAACAACCAAAATACCAAAGGGAAAAGGACTATGTGAATACCTTTCTTCAAACTTGAAAGACCACAAGGAGGTTTTTTAGTACTCCATGATGACCCTATATTATTTGTACCTTCATCCATGAGAATTTAGACATAAGACACGATTATTTTCCTTCAAACTGATTAGTGTCCACAAGGTATTGATAGAGCTAGAAGAAAGTACTTTAGGCTACAATTTATTATTTATGTACTTGTTGATGGAGTATTATTTAGGAAGGACTTTTCAAGTGTGATTCTAAGGTGTCTTGATTTGGATTAGATTGACAAAATACCATTTAAATTTCATGATGGACCAGCTGGTGGTCATTTTTCTCCAAGAAATATAACTTCTAAGATTATGAGGGCTGGTTACTTTTGGCCTAGCTTATTCAAGGACACCCATGCTTGGGTAAGAAAATGTCAAAAGTGTGTTCTTTTTTATGGAAAACACAAAATATCTTCCTTACCTCTTCATCCAATCCAAGTTAAACAACCCTTTATGCAATGGGGTTTAGATTTCATAGGCCTAATCATTCCACCTTCTAGTGTTGATCACAAGTGTGTATTGATTGCTACTGATTACTTTATAAAGTGGATGGATGTTGTATCTCTAAAGGAGGAAAATGAAAACTTAGTCCTAGAATTCTATGAAGGTATAGTAACCAATTTGGATCTCCTTCAACAATCATTTAAGATAATGCATTAACATTTATATGATAAAATACAAGTGAATGGACCTCAAAGCATGGCATCTATCTTATTACCTCCTCTAATTATTACCCCTAAGGTAATAGACTAGTTGAGTCCACAAAAAACAATCTAATCAAGATTATAAACACAATGGAAGAGAATCAAAGGACTTGGAACTCCAAGTTAAATAAAGCCCTTTGGGCTGATAGGATCACCCCAAATAGAGAAATTGGGAACTCACCATACACACTTATTTATGTAAGGGAGGTTAGATTACCTATCTCACTTGAGTTACTAGATTTGGACCTCACCTATCAGCTGTAATTGATGGAGATTGAGAGCATGGAAGTCAGGTTATGTGAGTTAATGAAGCTTGAGGAGATAAGATATCAAGTTATGTAAACTATGACCACTCACCAAGATAAAATAAATAAGTATTTTACCAAGAAAACCATGACAAGATGTTTGAAGGAAGGAAATATTGTCCTAAAATGGGATAAAGATAGGGCCAAACCCAGAAGACACACAAAGTTTGATATGTGATCACTTAATGGAAGTCACATAATTATTTCCAAATCTCAAATTTGGATGGAGAGGAGCTTTGTATCCTAGTCAATGGGATACACATCAAACATTACTACTAAGGTTCCCCTCTTCCCTTGTACATAGTGTTCCCTAAGTGCTTATGCACAAGTGTGAGTTTGTCCTTGTCTTGTTTATGTTGTCTTTGTTTGGTCTTGTTGTTTTTGGTGTGGGGTGTTATATTTATGTATTATTTTGGCATGTTCGTGTTAGTCATCTTCAAAAATCCATTGAATCCATTGGCCCTTGGTTGGGTAAGGCTACTAGTTTCTAACATAGACAAGTATACTACCCCTAGAGTTGGCAAAAGTGTTAAGCAAATCTGACCTCTAGTAAAATTTGAGTCAAACCATAAATTTTTAAACTTTGTGTAAGTTTTAACATGTCCTATAGGGGTTTAATTTTGATCTAGATGTTCACTTATCCCTTGCATAGCCTTGGTCCAAAGTCTAGCCCTTTGTACTAGTCAAGTCAATGAAAGTCAACCTTAGTCAAATTGGGTCAAACTTGGTCAAAGGCATAAAATATGTTTTTATAGTCCTAATATGTTTTTTCAATGTGATTTAGGATCTTTCTAAGTCATCTAATTGTATTTACCATATTCAATATGCAAAAAATGCCTTGTGGACCTACTTTTGAGCTAAAAAAGAGGACTTGTATAGATGACTAAAGTTATAAACTTATTACCAATCTATGGTTAAAATGGGAGAGGTTATATAATGTCATATTTAGGTGTGTGATAGTCTAAGATTCAATTATAGTCATAAAATGGGAGTTTCTCCTTCTTTCTAGGCCTTTTTGGGCACTTGTACGATCCCCATAATATGATCTCCATATAAAAATGTGGGTGGGGTGTCTATTAACCTTCCCACACAAATTTTCAAGTTTTAATTTAAATGATAATGCAAAATTATGCATCTATAACTCAATTTTCTTCCATTTCCTATTAGCATGCAAAGGAAGGTCAATGTTAAGCACTTGGTATGGAAGGTACAAGTGGAGTTGGGAGGAGTGATTATATAGGTGGATTTCAATTTTATTTCACTTAATTTTAATAATAAAAACTTTTTTTTGTTACCTCCTCATTTATGAACAATGGTTAACAATCTAGGCGGCCTTTTATAGAATTGCATTCAATAGGGGTATATTTATGCATATATTTCTAGTTTTTAGACGTCTATGGAGATATTTGATCTTGATGGGGTGTTTTTAGGATAGAATAAATATATCTCCATGATATTTCAAACATATAACACTTCACTTCTCATTATCTTATAAGGAGATTTCAAATGGTGCTTGTTTCTTGAAGTTATAAAGATGGGTATAGGTCTTATGTTTTTTCAATGTATAGGTAGCTTCACGGTGGTGATAATATGATTGAATTTCACATTTTAAAATATATTTCATTTCACCTTGTGATAAGTCCAATTAGTACTCTTCTAAGGCCAAATTTCTCATCTTTCTCTTGTTTTCTACCTTGTCACCTTCAGTCAGTTTGTGCTTAGTTCAAGAGGTTGTATAGAGGTGAAAGATCTTGGAGTACATGGTGGAATCCATTTTTATCCCTAAAATTCCATAGGATCCATTAGTTTCATGACATGAAGACCTAGTATGATATACAAGTAAGTTTTCACTTTAAGAAAGGTCATCTCTATTTTGGGTTCTCAGTCCCCAAATGTGGAAAACATAGGTTTTATAGTTTTTATGGATTAATATTTTCCATGGTAGAAGAATTTTTCATCACTTTTGTTTTTTTTAATTATATCCATATTCATCTAGAGAAACTATTCCAATTTTTGGATCCAAAGGGTAAGTGGAAGGTGGACTTTGAACTCCTCCAAGTTGTAAAGAAACCTATTAAAAGTTAATAGTGATACCTACAGGGTTTTCAAGGAGTGTTCACCCCATAATGCATTTAGTAAATCCTAGACCAAGTATAACAAGGGGAAATAAATAATAATGTTCTAAAAGGAAAATCTAAGTAAATTTTCCATGAGAGAGGGCATAACTGCTTGTAATGACCTATTAAGCCTATACTCTATCCGTACATAGGCTTGGGAATTGGCACTCACAGCCAAACAAGTAAGATAATGAGTTTTCTTGTTATCTTGATTTTTTGAGTGGTGTTTATCAATTTAAATTTAAGTAAAAATATTGGGAATTTTTTTACGGTTTCATAAACTCCAAAACAACCTTTGAGCATCATCATCAAAGTTTATTTGAAGCCATGATAACCTACAACCAAAATGGAGATTCAATATTGGAAAAAGATATCTTTTGTGTAAATGGTTTGGAGTGTGTTCATAATGACAAAAGGATGACTAATTAATATTTAAATATTTAAAATATATTCATGATGTATAAATTATGGCCTTATATTTACAAACACCTCATTTATTCCTAAATCACCACCTACAGGTCTTTATGGACTGAGACAGGCAGTGAGGTGAAGTTAGTATTATTAATTATGATAATGCCACATAGGGTTAATTTATGAGTGTAAAATATTGTGGAAATAAGGGGGAGGTATAAATAAATTCTTAAAACATTGTTTCAATTCCTAATTCATGAGAAATAAACACCTACAACCATGAGATAGAGGAGGTTTTTGTCTCAGTCCATAGGAAGACAGTGAGCAATTAGGAATTTTGAAGATGTTAGTATTGCTTAGGGATCAAGTGATGAGCTCAAATTATCATAATAGGAGGGTAAAATAATATATAAAAGACTCTTTAAAACTTTATATCACCAAAAAAGAGATGCATCTATAGAAAATACCATGTTCACTTTTACCTACAGGCAGGGTCCTAGTTAGAGAAGAGCAGGGTATGAGTTTGATTTCCTAGGAAGGAAAGGAAGATTAAAAAAAATTAAAATGAATAAAAATAATACAAATTAATGAATTTTAATTTCCTAGACATCCTCTAGGCACCCAAGTCTCTCTTTCCGTTAACAAAATGGACTCAGTTTGTACATGCAGGTTAGGGAAACCCTTGATTCAAAGTAGAGTATGGAGTTTTCACTAGGAAGAAAGGTTTTGGGTGGATACCTAAGTTAAAAAAAGAATTAAATAGGGGTGAGTAAAATAAATTAACAACTTGGATACATAAAATAAGTGTGGAAGGAGTATACATGAGGAGGTTTAAATAAAACATGCAAAAATATGGTTTTAATCCCTTTTTTGAGGAAATGGAGATGGTTAAACCCCATAAACATGGAATTTGAAAAAAAACCTAAGTAAAGTTCATAATTATTACCATGTGAATATTATTAAATAATAAATTTTCATAAAAAATAGGCCTGATACTCTTTGTTTTGTCTCAAAGCAGGGGCCGTCCCTTCATGCACAAGAATGGCAGTTTTTGGGAAAAGTGTTATATAATCAACCAAATGTCAATATAATTATATGGTAAGTTTTTTATAGTTAGGGTACACATTTTATAACATAATAAACCAGAATATAATGTTGTAATTTCAATGATATTGTCTCAACAAGAAGGTCTGCAAGTAGACCTAGTAGGAAAGCATGCAAACCCAACCCTAAATGAGATGTCATTCTAAGTTATAAAATACTATAAGAACTATAGTGTTTTTTATTATTCATATTGGGGTATATTTTATGTATTAATTATGTATTAATTCATCTAAATTTCAAATTATCATCTTTTGGTTCACAAAGTGCAAACAAGCATGTTGGCAATGCATAGATCTTGTCCTAAAATAGGGGTCACCTCTATTTTGGGCTCGTGGTGACCTATCCCAAGGATTAGAACATGTTTATAGGTCATTTAAAAAGTTTACGAATATTTTGGGTTTCAATAAAACTCCAAAAGTAGCCATCTCTAACCCTAGACATACTGAAACCCTCACAAGAAGCATGAAAGTAATTCAAAGGTCAACTTCCATCACTCATATATTTCATGAATGTTTGCATGGGACCCTGAGCCATTTTGATACATTATATAATGTAATTTATTATCCCTAAGTGTAAATTATAATTATTTTTAATTTTATACTTTTATGAACAAATGTTAAGAGTCCAAACCACTCAAAACCCTTGTAAAACCCTTATAATGACCTAATTGGAGAGATGAAGAATTTTGAGCATATATAAGGTATGGAATGGACATGAAACCAATTTTATGATGTAGAGGAATATTTAGGGATTCCAAAAATGTGAGTAATATGTATGGAATTTTAGGAAAAGTATGCAAAATATGGTTTTCTTCACCATTTTTTGTAGTTTGCAGGATATATGAGGTTCTAAAGGATGAAATCAAGTTTGGTGGAAATTTATAGAATTATAATATCTAAATATTGTAATTTTACCCTATAAATAAACTTGTAAGTGTTTGAAAAAAGGCCTCACTTTCAGCCAGTCAAGGCTAGTATCATGCATATAAGGGTGAAAAGTACAAAAACCTCCATTAGATGTATTTTTAAGGTGGAATTGAAGCATATAGAGTAATGGATAATCTTTCCAGGTGTCATTAATCCATTCCCATGGATTTTTATGGGTAAATAAATATTTTTCAAGGACAAGTGTTAAAGATGATTGAAAATAGTGAGTTTCAAGACTACTGACTGTGTTTCTTCTTCTCTAAGAGTTTCTAAATGATTAGGGTTAGAATGAATGCATGGGATTGAATGTCTACAGGACTTCCCTCTCATCCCAATCACCATACCTATACCTAGTTATAATTAGGGAATTTAAATAGAGGTAAATTATGGAGGTAGTTTTGTATGCCCATCTTAGAGATTTTGTGCCACTTTTCACCATTCTTATGACTTGTTTTGAATAAGTAGACCTCCTAACATGGCATGTCTCACCTCACCCCTCTATCACATGACAATTTAATTTATTTTCTCAAGGTGACACATTCCCAAGTGACCCTTGGAATTCCTTTGCTGGTTCCTCCTCTCAAATGCATAAATATGCATCCTCTTAGCTCTTTTGAGTAGCCTCTATTGGTTAATGGGGAAACTCTAGCCCAGTTTGTATTTGAGAAACTCTTGAAGAAATATACAAGTTATTTTTTCCACTCACATACTATACTATTGAGTATATACTTGAACTTTTTTGATATTATCTAGTAGAAGAGTTACTTTTCTAGCATGTCAATCTTGGTTGGTTACCAATTTGAAAGAAGGATGTTGTTGTAGGTCTTTATTAGTATTTTTTCTTTAAGTGTATAGGTTTATTATAATTGATTAATTTTTTTTAACTTTATGTAATCATACATAATTATCCTAAGTTCTAAGTACCTTCTTGAATCTAACTTATGAAATATTGATGTGAAAACACATGTCATGTTGTGAGTTTGTGTGAGATAGTCTGGTTAGCTTTTAAGTAGTGTGATTCAGTCAATAGTAAAATAGGAGGAAAATATATTTTTTTCATCACCATATTTGGTTTTATTATTTGTTTCCTAATCCCTTTTAATCTATAATTTGATAGTTTAAGAAGAGCTTCAAAGAGTGCACTAAGGGAACTAGCCCTTCAAGAGATTCATCTCTTCATATTTTCACCCATATCAAGAGAGATGTCTCCATGGTGCCACTTGGATGAGGAAAATTATGAATATCCTTAGGGGTGAAAATAACAGTGTCAAAATACCATACCTAGATTTGAAAACTATGTATGACCAATTTACTACCAAGTATCCACTTACCTTGGTTGTAAACTCTCTTGACAAATAAAGAGCAAAGTATGGTGGTAAATACAAAATAACCACATCATAAGATATGGATAAATTAATAAAATCATGTAAAGTCAAAATCATATTCTTTAATACTCCCAAGGTATTTTTTGGTGACCCATCCAATTGTAGAACTCCTTTAGCCATTGATTCATACTTGAGACCTAGCTTATCTACTATTGACTTAGGAATGACTGAGGTACTAGCCCCACTATCTATGATATAATTATGACTTTAAAAATGACCAATTATAAATCATAGATAAAAATTAGGATTCTTATTAGTTTTCTTTACTTATCCATCAATTGCCTGAGTTCCATTCACCAAGACAACATTTTTCATCCTTGCTGATCCAACTAGTTTACTTAGTCAAAGTAATTCTTTTTGGAGAATATCCTTTTTTATTTTTATTTTCAATGAGTCCCATAATAAAATATTAATGTGTGAATTATTTATTTTATCCATAACATTTATATAAGGATTATTCATCTTGAAATGCTCATTGGAAGCACTAGTACCTTGTGGTGTTGCATGTGAAGATGGATGTGTAGGAGCTAATATTGAATTTTGAAATTTTTTATTTTACTAAAACTTAGGATCTTAGTTAGAACCACCTAAATTTTTGTATCATTTAGGATTAAAGATAATTCCTTTATTAACCCTTCTACCTCTTTAACAACCCTTTTCTTAGATCTGATGTTAGAGGATACACTAACATTCACATTATTTGAACTTCCCAGCTGATTCATGGAATAAAATTCTCCCTCTAACTGATTCATAAGAGTATAATCAGGATATTTTTTTCAATTCCATTTTATATTTTCACCTCAAAAGTGGGAACTTGAGGTACTTGACTACCTTGCCTTATCATGGCTTGACTAGGCATCTCATTGGCATATGAAACTTGGCCTTGATTTTGATCATAGGAAGGTTACCATGGTTGTTTTTTAACAAGATTATTTTGAATAGGAAAAAAATCTATAGAATACAATGGGGAATTAGGATTGAAACTTTGGTAAGGTCTAGCTTGAGTTATTTAACCTTGTCCTTGAGCATTACCTTTAAAAGGAGGCCTACATGCTTATCTAAACTGATTATAAATATGATGAGGCCTATAATTTTGGGCTTGTTATATTTTGAGAGAAAAAAATCATTAATAAAAATTTGAATCAAACTCTTGACTTCATGAATCTCATTTGTAGGGGCAAGGGCAAACTTATCTTGGCTATTAGGCAAAGGAGCCAAGGTAGGTAATGAAATCTAACTAGGAGGATGTAAATCAAGAAATAATGGCATTAGTGGTCTAGGAGTAATATTTACCACTTGAACAAGGTAATTATTAGTATTAATATATATCTCATAAGAACCAAGTATTTTATTCTAACCCATAGATTGGATCATCAAGGCTACATCACTATTAAATTCCTTTAAGTAATTCAAAAAGGCATAATTTAGAGTAGGTTAGTTGGGATCCTATCCCATATCTTTTGAAATATAGAATTCAAATCTTGTATTAACACTTGATGGGGCCTTTTGATAGTATTAAATTAATCAGCTAGTGAAAAATAATCACTCATCTCTTTAAACCTCTTAGACAATTGATTTCCTAGTTCATCCCATGAAGTAATTAAAGCATGAGGTAGAGTTCCATACCAATATAAAGCTTTCCCTTTAAAATATAATGCCAATATCCTAATGGATACATTATCTTGAGTGATATTATGTATATTTTATAAAGTTTCCATGTTTATAATGTGTTCAATGGGAGTAATAAGAACTTCTCGACTAATACATGGAACACTTTTGTTTGCTACTCCAAGAATTTGGTCATACTAAACAAGATTCAAAGGAGATGATTTGGTGAAGGATAAAAAAGATAGATTTATATCCATATTATATTTTAGATTATGATTATTAGGGTTTGAACTAAATAATAGATTTCTACTTTATTTGTTTAAAATAATCTTTCTTGTATAAGGTTGAGTATTCACAAATCTCTTCCTCTTGATAGAATAACAAAGAAATTACACAAACCCAAAAGGTTTATTTTTAGCAGCAGACCTAATTATCACCTTTGGCATGGAAAATTAGGACTGATCATCAAATAAAGAGCTAAAAACTTAGTGGAGTCACTAGGTAATGAATATAGATGTTCTTGCAACTACAAATATGCCAAGATCAACACCAATCTTAGACAATATTCTAGGACATAAAGTCCCACTAGGGCATGCCAAAAATTGTTATCACCTGGATTTGTAGCACTTGAGGAGATTTATTAGATATACTCACTTGAGGGTCATAATGGAAACATCTCACAAGATTTGGGTAGCCAATAGGTGAGATGAATCTCTAGAAGGGCTAGTTCCCTTGACACACTCTTTGAACACTTCCTTACTTATCAACTTTGTATGAAAAGAGTTAAGGAAAAAAGTAAAAAATATAAAAGCTGATGTAATAATAATGATTTTATTAATATTTATTAAACTTATACTACTTATATTAAATCAAACCATCTTTCACACAAAACTCACAACTCACGATAGATTGTTATGTCAATGCTTCATATGTTAGTTTCAAGAGGTATATTGATGTTTAGAAGGGATAATTATGATATTTGAGAGAATAAAATCATAAACCACTTATAAAAATATTATAAACTAATAAATAACACTAAAAAATACCTATAATGATTACTCTTTTGCACACTTGGTAGACAATCAAGGATAATATGCTAGAAAAGACTATCTTCTACTCGACAAGATCAACAATATTGCAACAAGACTCAATTATGAAACATATAAGTAGGAAAATTTAATTTTTTATTTATTCAAGAGATATTCAAATACAAAATTTATATGGTTTCACCATAACCAACAAATACTACTCAAAAGAGCTAAAAATTTCACTACTTAAAGAATTTGATAGAGAGAAGAGAAACAAGAAGTCCAAGAGTCACTAGAACAAGTACCAAGATAATAAAAGGAGTTAAATGTGTATGATAAGATAATTATAAATTTATCATTCAAAGTTAGAAAGTACAAGTGTCAATTCAAGGCATGAAACTCTTGAAATGTGGCCTAAAATTCCTTTTATTGGCTCAGAAAACTACCTTCATCATTTGGGCCTCTTAAGCACCCCATTATTGAATAGGAATAAAAATAATGATTTAAATAATAAGGGGGTTATTTAAATACATTTACATGTATTTTTTTATAGTTTTAATCATTATAATTACTCCTAAAAGAAGTTACCACCATCTGTAGTCAAAATAACTCATCTTTCACACACTTTGCACACTTGGCTTCCAAAATGGATTTATTTTCTCATGAAAATACATAAAATGGGGTGAATTAAATGTGTCAATTAAATTTTTATCCTTATAGTCATGAATCAGACATAAAAATTAACTTACTTTAAGTTTTCACCCTTCTCAATATCATGTTCACTATGCCAGTTTTTATTGGTTGTGATGGGATCACTTGTTGAAGAACCTAAGAATTTTTGTAAATCATTAAATGTTAATAATTAGTTATTAAAATTCCTTAAATTCCTCCCAAATTTGATTTCATCTTTTGAAATTCCTTAGAACCTACACAATGCACAAAATAGTCAAAATAACTAATTATATACCATGCCCATATAGATAGATCAACATTAAAGTTGATGGGGAGGATCCCTGAAGAGTCCTCTAAAAATTTCATCCAATTTAATGATAATTATGGTCCACTTGGATGACTCTCTATCTTCATTTCCTTCATTGGGTCTGCAACCAAGGTTTATGAGGGTTTTAGACAATATTTTCTCTTAAGCTTTATTCATAGAGATATGACATTAGAACTGCAAAAAAAATTCACAAGATCAATTCTCAAGACCCATGTCAACCCATACAAAATTATTGGATCTCCTTTCACAACTTTAGATAAAATGTGAGCATTTAATGTTATCCTATCGAGCTTGTTTTATCATTTACACAAGCCTAATGTTGTCCTTGAACCAAAAGTGACCTTATTTTTTACTTCTCTACATTAAAAAATATTGGTGACATATTAAATGACCATATAAACATGTCCTAATCCATTTTAATTATCTCTTATAGTTATAAGTTAATTTGACCTTTCATTTAGATTCTAAGCCTAACCATGCCTAATAAGCTTGTCTACAACTTTGAGGGTGTGGGACACCCTATTGAGATTTTGATCCTTGTGCATGATCATACCTATTGTTTTATATGTAATTAAAATTTAAAAAACTCTTTTCAATTCCTTTTTAACCCTTATATCATCTTTTATCTCCCTTTCTCAAAACTGTAGGGTTTATGCTCCTAGGGAGGTACCCTCTATCTGAGATAAAATAAAGGGTACTTCCCCTATTTTATTAGACTAAATGATAATTAGAGGATATTATAAAAGTGATGAGGACCTTATACACAAAAATTTATCATTTTTTCGTATCATTTGACCTTCCAAATTCTACAAAACCCAAGACAAACTATTAGGAAGGGAGAATGGGCACATTATTTCTATCATGTGGACTATACAATGGATCCCTAGGGTTATATTTTTTATTTACATCTATCATGATAATATATTTAAGTGTTTTCCATATTTTTTTATGAATTTAAAACATATTTAAAATCCTAATCCTTGCTAACACTTCTCATTGCATACCCCTCCATTTCACTATCTTGGAATGTAGATTGTATTCTTATTTGGGAAGGTCCCCTTGTAGGTGGTCTTACATAGTTAGACCTTAAACATGGTGTTATAATACCTCATTGAAACCTTGTAATAATATTTGTAAATTATTTTCATCAATTTTCCTCTTATTCATGCTATTTTATCACTGAGATCACTACTTTCTTATTAACTATCTATAACAATCATTTGTAGTTGACATTTTTTTAGGCAAAATACCTATAGACAAACATTATCCTTTGAAATTTATGCTACATATTATTTGTTAGTCTTCTGATATCATTGGGATTGAATGTATATCAACAAATTTAATATCTTCATGTTTAAGCCCTTGTCATGGATGATGCATGAATTTGTATCTAGCTGTAGGTGAATATTTTCAAGAAGCAAGTACATGTAGGTATATATGGAATCAAAACTGTACATATCAACCTATTTGATTGACCTCTATATCATAAATTTTATTTTCAACCATCTAGAACCATTTAAACATGAAGGCATGGTCTAATACTACCAACTTGGGTGAAAAAGTCTATTTGGAGTTCCATTCCTACAAATTACACTATCTAAAATGAGTTCATAAAAGTGCAACTTTGGGTCTTTCAACAACCACTTTCCACTAATAATCTACCCTTTATATTTTAAATATCTATTTTCTTATGTGGTGGCTAAATTAAAAGTCATTAAAATGCATCCAAACTATTTTTAACCTTACTATATTTCCTTGACAAAATGGATCAGACCTCTATTTTCATATTTTAGGGATTATATCCACGAACATAGTCATCTCATGTTATAAGGTAATCTCCTATTTCATCTACCAATATAGAATTCCAAATGGGTCTTATATGATCTGTATAACACACTAGGATCCCAAGGAGAGTTTCACCATAGGCTTTAACACTCTTATATGACACTTCATCTCTATGTTAACACCACCTGTAGGTGGACATTGTCATGTGTACAAGCAGTGAATGATAATGCAGGTAGTGTACAAGATATATTCTTTTGATTAAATATATAAATTAACCAATTCCCTAAATGAATTCTTACCACTCCAAAATAATTGAAACATCTATCAGATCTCCCATTTCATCATGATGTCATTTTGAGATACCTATAGGTGCACTATGAGTGCATACATGCAATGAGTATGTAATAGTCAATATGTTCAAAATATATGCCTTGATAGCCAATTTATATTCCCTCATGGTATTAAAATGAAATTCAATAAGTTTAAAATCTTGAAACAAGATCCCACACCTCCTTTTAATGTATGCTCTCCCTATAAGCATTTGTAGATGCATCTCTATGGTTATGACTATGTAAATGACTCTATAGTGCTTATTAATACAGTACCATGGAAAGTTGACTTAGAGAATGAGATTTAAATTTGAAGGGTAAATATAACATTGTAAATGTGAAAATGAACCTATTATCATCCCATGGAATCATTACCAAAGCATGAGTATTCTAGAGATGGTGGAAACCTACTTGTCATCTTGAAATGAGACCAATCTATAAACCTAAGATGATTTACCTATAAAAATAAATTTAAACATTAAACCAAGTATGGGTAATATAAAATGAGATAGTTAACATCATTTGGATGTAAAATCAATAGCTAGATTATATGGAATAGTTTAGACAAGAATAAAACCCATAAGGTACGTGAAATAGTGAGAAAAAAACATAGTCAAATTGTTAAAGATGATTCATAAATCATATTTAAACAATAATATAACACTTTTTATGTATACTAATATATATAATTTTAATTTCACCTCCCAAAGGTATTTGACCTAGAAGTTCTTCAACTGAACGTGCTAAGCACAAACCTGTTGACTGGTTCTATGTGCATATAATGGTGAAGAAGAAACATAATGGTTTTGCAATTTTTTATAACTTTCAAAGTATTTAAATATATGAGATGAGTTTGAGGAATATTAATATTCATTACATGACCTTTTCCCATGTGTCATATTCCCTTATGGGCCATACAAGTGCCAAACTCCTTTTTTAGTCAATTTCTTGATTTTCAGTTAGATAACCTACAAGTTTTAGATGTAATTAACATTATTGATATTTAATCTGACCTCTTTTATTTTTTAATTAAAATTAAGAAACTTGGACACCTTGAAAACCATTCCACTTGCATTTATGACCCCTAAATGGCTATTAAGTGACTCAAAATGACATAGACTAATTAGACCATGAACAAGGCTAAAGTGGTAGTAAATTAAATTAAATAGATTATAACTCACTGTATGAAAAAATATTAGACCCATAAAAACATCTAAAGATCAAGTTTTTACCATAGGTGTCCTAATTTGACCTACAGGGTCAAATTTGGTCAATAATTTCGTAGGCCTAAAGGCCTCATTCATAGTTTCAATTTTATTGACTCCATACTAGGGCTATTATGTCAATTACCATTCATATTTCAAATTTTTAACTCATCTAAATAAATAACACAAACTCAAAGTTATCACCCTCAACAAATCTCCACTTTCTCTCTTTTGGGTCAACTCTCTAGTAGCCATGTTTAGGTACAAACTCATATGGTTAAAAAATATATATATAATTCATGCAATTAAATAACCTTTTATTATAAAATTTATCCTCATTCAACTTCACATAAATTTTCATGGTCCAATTCTCAGTGTAGGCCACCTAACTCAACACCTACTTCTCCTAATTAGGTCTCTTTTAGGCCTAAAGCACTCCAGAGTATTGGTTTACATAACAAGACATATTGTACCAACCCAAAAAACCATAATGATATTAATAATGATAAATAATGTGTGATTAAAAATTTTCAATAAATTATAACGGTTGAAACAAAAGTTTTGGGAGATACAAGTTCAAAACCATAGGTCTATGTTTAATAGGCCTATAGGTGGCTAAAAGGCTACAAAATATGATAATTTATTTTTTTTGAAATTTAAAAATCTCCTAATAAATATAATAATTCTAAAAAATATTTCCTTACCTTCTCCAACTATCATTTGTCCTTGAATAATCATAATAAGACTTCAACACATATGTTTGGATAATTCTGGGAATACACTATAGAAATGTCTAATGTGAATAGAGACATGAACTAAATATTATCATCTAAAAATGATTTAAATTTTTTCTATAATGTAATATATTTTATTTACCATTTTACTTAACTTAAAACCTTCATAAACACTCCACTATGGCTCAATAATAGTTGCAACTTTTAAATCTGACTATGCAATAGGGATATTTCAAACTTGGAATAGACACATTATAATGAAAGGTTTTAGATGGATATTTATTTTCAAATTGATTAATGAGAGATCAATTAAATTATCCTCATAAATAAATTACATCACACAAAACATATATATATCACACTCCCAAACACCTTTATTCTTTCATACTTGACTATATTCCAAAATATAATTCTTAAAACTTGAGTAAAACAACTTGTGGCATACATATCAATACCAAGATGTTACTCTCATAAAATGTAATAAAAATTATATATTTAAAAAAATACCACATGACCCTATAAATCCACAAAATAACCTCTTAAATCATTCAATTTATTCATGTATATCATTTACATACACATTCATGCATATAATTTCTCAAGAAGGCATATTTATTTAAAAATTTGAACTTTTATTGTATAATATTCTATTCCACCTCTATCATATTTGAGGTTCACCCCTAATAATATCAACCTACTTATCTCTCTAACCCTGAACATAAAATTCTACACCTCTTATTCTTGTAACATGCAAACTTACTTGCTTTATCATTCCATCTCCCATGTAGGAGTGGTAGTTAGAAATGCCTTTACTTTACATAAATTCTTTTTTTGAATGATTTGGGAGTTTAAATGAATCTAAACACATTATTATTAACATTTAAAAACATTGTAATAACTCAAAACACCTCCCATGCTAGTTAATAAATTAAATTGTTTAAATTCTTGATTTTGGCAAGAAAATCAAGAAGGCCTAGAAACACACAAGTTCAAAGACTCTTAATGACTCTAATTTAACCTATGGGACCCTATAAGATCCCTAAAACCCAAAAAATACTAAAACATGGTCATAATGAAATCTAAGACACATTTACATGTTTTTTTCCTTAGTAATTCTCTTTATCACATTAACACCTTCATATTTTATTGGTTAGATCTATTACTGAATCTACTAGTGTTAAAGCTTACCTATTATTCATAAATAAAATATGAATAATTTACATGTTTTTTTCCTTAGTAATTTTCATGTTTTATTTATTATTTATTTTATTTTATGTACTCTCTATTTTTCATGAGGACATTTTAATATCTATTTTATGTGTGTATCTAAGCCTTTATTGTATGTTTATATTCATGTGATGACATTTGAACATGTCTTTATATCTGTCGATCTAAGCCTTTATTATTTATTTTTTTACATGTGAGGACATTTTGACACATCCTTATGTGTGATTATATGCTTTAGTGAATTTTAATATGTCTTTTGTGTGTGGATATAAACATTCATTCTCTACTTTTATGCATGCAAGGAAATATTAGCATGTCATGATGTGTGCTTCTATGTGTGAGCGTATCATTTTAATATGTCCCTTGTATGTGGTACCTTGGCCTTCTATTATGTGTTTTGGGCATTTCCATGTACTCTATGTTTGTTTTTTTCATAACCATGACACTTTATTTATTGATTGCTTATTTTTTTTTATTTTTTAATTCCATAATGGATATCATGCATCGTCATAGTGTTTTATACCATTATGTATGTGGGACATCTATACCTAAGTAGTTATATTTAACTTCCAATACTCATTTTTGTTCACTTATTAGTTTTACATAATTGTTAACATATATCTTGACATTCATACTATATGTGTTTGTTTCTACATGCATTTCACATTACTATTATTATTAGTTATTTATTTGATAATGTCATGATCCTCCATGTTATCACTATTAATTATATTTTAATATTTTTACATGACATTTATCAAATAAGTTTTTATATTAAGTTATCTTATTTAAAAAGCTCAAAAAATAACCAAAAAAAGAGGGGGAATACATAATGGTTTGTCGTAGATACTAATCCCATTTAAAACAATGCAAAATTAGACACATTCATAAATTTTAAGACCTCATATGGTGGATCACAAAGCATGCACAAATAACCAGTTTGGACATGAGTAATCCAAATGGACATTACCCCACTCTATTATTATTATTATTATTATTATTATTATTATTATTTAAATATGGAACTATTATGATATAAATAAAAAAGAGTTAATTCCAAAATCTATCATAATCTCAGGTAGTTTAGATCAATTTACAATAGGTTCACCATCTTAGTTTTCATAATTTAATCATATTTTATCTCGTATTTGTTCATTTTGGGGGAATCATACACAATATATGTTCTATATTAATACATAGGTTTTTTTTAATCATAATAAAAAATGTTATTATTCAATCTCATAATCTATATACACCAGATATCAGATCATGGTCATGTGTGAAGCACATGGCTTCCTCATTTCTCTATTTTTCACTAATTTCATAGATGGAATGGAAAAACTTGTCATTATACACATTATATACAATATAGCTAGATTATACAAACTATTTAAACCAAATTTTCATGAAATTTACATCATTTTTCACCATAAATGAGCCTTGCTATGTATATAGTGGCTAGTTCACATTTTTAGACTAGTTTTTTTTACTAATTTTTGCACCATAACATTCTATTAGGATTCATACATGGATTCCAAGATATCTCACTACCTTGAGTATGAAATTATGGATTAAAGCATGCATTTAGGTCTTAATAACACTAACCTATTAATTAATATTAGGGAATGCACCATCCAATCCAATATATTATACACAAATAAAAATGTCAAGGGTACTACCTGTTGAGGTCAACATACCCCCCCCCCCCTCTTTTTTGAAAATTGGGACCCTTGAGATATTTTGAAGCTTAACCTTAAAATCATGGACTATTTTAAACATCATTAGAATTTAAATATCATCCACTTTGATAAGATTGGCTTGATCAGTTATGTTTTGCTTTGACCTTGCCTAACATTTCTAATAATTAGTATTCATGTCTTAAAGATGTAGGTTTCGTGGAGTCCTTGCTTGTAGATTCACTTTATAAAACCTTGGCATAAACCCTTGGTTCAAATTTGAATTTTGTGGGAACAAATTGGTAGGAACATTTTTATTTTGGACTTAATCCCATTTTTTATGTTAAGGCTTGGTCATGGTTTTTAACATGACCAAACCTTATCCTGAGAATTATGCATTGGTCCCTTTTTATTTCTTATATTTATAATGTGGTCTAATTTTATGATAATAATGTCCTTTTATTTCTATAATGCAGCCCCTTTATTACCTACTTAGTCTAAATATTTAATGCTAAGGCCCCATTCATGTTTATCAACATGAATGAGACCTTAGTATAAATGCCTTAACCCAAGTTTATTTTATCATGGGTCTTAACTTAAATATCATGCATCTTGTAAGATCCAATGATCTATGATTCCTCACACCTATTGATCCAATAGAGTCAGCATGAACCTAACAAATTAAATTCTTAATCCTTTGAACCAATCTTATTCAAGCATTTAGATCATGATCAATGGCACGTGCTTCATTGTAGACCAAAGATCGAATGGAGTGAAGACAACATTAAAAATTCAAAGGCCTAAGGGGCTATATGAAGTCACCACATGGCACTCTAACATTTGAGACTTAAAAGTAAAGGGTCTTAATTATTAAATAGAACTAATGGTGTGTGACTACTTAGACCATGATCAAATGGATCTTGCTTTGTCACAGTTTTTAATCAAATGGAGCAAATTAATTTTGAGATCTTGAAAAACCCCATAGAATCACCATGTTTCACTCTTGTATTTGGGTATAGAAACTTCACAAGAATAAATTTAACATTCATGATATCATCATTTGATGTCTACAAGGATGTTTATGACATTATTGAGGCCATTAACTTTAATCCCATTAAAACTAAGAACTTTATGAGATTAAATTTGATGTTTGTGTGACCGTCAACTTTAATACCATCAAAACTAAGAACTTCATGAGCTTAAATTTGATGTTCGCATGACCATTATTTGATGTTTTTAAGGACATATTTGACATCCACGAGGCCATAAAATTTAAGCTAATGGATTATTTTGCTCAAGACTAGGATATACACCAAAATTCTATAAAAAACTCATGAATTGCATTACAAAATAATGAAATAGTCTAATATTCTAAATATATAAAGAAATGGATTTAGTCTAAGTCTATATCTTAAGGTCCCCATTGCATATGTTTGAATTACATCAACCTTAGGCTAGAGACTTATACTAAATATTATTTTAAAAGGGTCTTTTTGACATAAAAATTAGCCCAAATACTTTTAACCAAAGATTTTATCATGTTTATTAATACAATAAAACCCTATGTCAAAATCTAGCATTTTGGTCCTTATATCACTTTGACCCCTTTGGGTATGTTATAAGATCTTAACATAAGTATTTTTTCCCAAATTATGTTTTATGTTTATTAAATACAACATAAACAATGGCTTAAAATATTTAGCTTGGCCCCCTTTTTGTATAAATCCTAAAAAACTTAGGCATAAATAATTTAGCCTAAAGCTTATTTCATTTTTAATAAACACAAAATGAACCTTAGCCTAAGGTATTTAAACCTAATTCCCCATGTAAATAACAATGCTAATTAAATCTTGTGCACCTTACAAGATCCAATATTCCACACTTAGTCATAGTAGATGATCTAATAGTGCAAAATCATCAATGACATTTTAACAGAGCTCCAAGAACCCATAGGCTCAACACATGGCAAATTCACATCTAATATGTGACTGACAAATGTATTAAAGCTTGAAAGTCCCATAGAGGAGACAAGTGGCATAACCATGAGGCTTGGTATTAAATTGAACCAATGACAAGTTAGGGCCCAAATCATAATCAATGTCTTATGTTTGATATGAGGATATTGATCCAATGATGCAAAGTAGAAGACATTTTAAAATTCCAACAGCTAGTTCTTCCTAGCCATTTATGAAAAATGTCATGGAAAGTGCTAAATAGATGTCAAATAAGTGCCATGTAAGAAAAAAATGAAAAAATAGAATATCTTATGTGCTTAAAATGCAAATGTATAAAGGTAAAGGATAAAATCAAATCTGAGGTAGGTATAAGCCTAGGTTCAAATAAGCTACCACCATTAAAGATCTAAATCCCTAAGACTTGCATAAAAATACCTAAGTGAACTTAAATTGATTATAGAAAATATATAAGTTTAATTATGATTTTTACACAAAAGAACTAGCCCAAAGACCATTTGTAATATAATTGAGAGCTATTTGCAAGTGTAGAAGCTATGGAAGCTCACAATAAATAATTGAGGGATGAGATAGAACTATATCTCTGTAGAGACCATGAGGGGAGGGTTTTCAAGGATACTGAACTAGAAACTACAGCCTTGAACACTCGAAATAGGAATTAGTTCAAGCTCTTTTAGACCATTAAGGAGATGCAAGCCATCACCAAAGAAGAATAAAGTATTTTCATAGATAGCAAGAGGTCCTATGACCTAGTTACAGTTCAAATGGCTAGTGTCCATCATGCTACTACTAAAATAGAGGTACTCCATTTCATTGATATCTTTGCTCCCATTTTTGTAGATTGTATAATTGAAAATGACTAGATCATTCATAAGGGTAGCTTTAGGAGAGTTGAGTATATTTACACACTAGCCTTTGAGAGGTATTATAAACTTCTAAACCCCCATGTAAACCTACCCACCATTAAGGAATGGACTGATAATAATGATCTTGACACCATCCTTAGGCCATGGTTTCTCCATGGGAACATTGTGATCTAAGACCCTGCTGGCAACATCCCAGTTTCCCAATTTAGAGAGGAAATTAGGGTAATTGTGACCATATTAAATATAATATCTAGAGGCCCTTCAACCACATTTATCACTAAGAGCTAGGTATCCTATGTTTAATTCATGGTATAAAAAGAGCTCACTCCCCCAATTGGGGATATGATCATCATTCACCTAGGGAGGTTATTTATAACCCTCAAGAAGAATACTAACAACTAATTATTTATGATGTCACACTTTTTAGATGCTCTGATATCCTCCACCCAAATCCCTCACATTAAAAACTGGTCACCTGAGGGTAGATTCACAATCTCCCACCATTATTCAAAACTACATATCTTCAAATATATACATCACATGTAGTTCATTTATGATTGTGCCTATCCTACTTTAGTAGAATTCATGATAGGGATCCCAATGCCTAGGGTAATCACTATAATAAATAAGTATGTGGAACTAATGGGAGACATTTGGTTATATATACATTATACTATGATCATAATTGAAGGGATTTTGAGCCAACCTTACAAGTTTCTTATATATGTTCCCACCAAACTAGTAGAAAAAGATATTTCTTACCAACTCCTTCATGGTGTTGATTGAGTGTGCAAGGATAAAAGGAAAGGCCTTCTCCAATCCTTTCCTTTAATAATTGATAAACTAGTTTTGCATTATTGGGAACATGTGGATTCCATTTCCAGGCATAGAGATTATTTTGGATTTTAGTTGGATGATTTGAGGCACTAGGATCCTTGTGATAGGGTAGGAAAATATTTAGAGAGTAAAAAACTACCCAATCCAATTTATGTACATCAACTTAGCCCTTATGATTCTCTACACAGTAGGGCTAGTAATTTTAAAGAAGTATTAGCTAGGCTCAAGAAGTACAATGCTAGACTTAAGCATATATTGACTATTAATGAAAAGCCACCAGGGGATACATGGAAAATGATACCTCTTTAATATCATTCCCTACCTAGATCTTCTAGGCTACCCTAGGAATGACCACAAATATAAAATCAACCTCAAGCACAAAATACACAAGGTCCTAGTAAGAAGAATTTATAACAAAGGCCTAGTGAAGGACCTTCATCCTTAGCCCTATGTCAAAGACCATTATCTCTCATGAAATTCTTAGATATGATTGCCTTGGATCCTAATGAAATAGTAGAGGATGTAATTATATCACTTGTTGAAGCATATGGTTCTAAATAAGAGGAAGAGCAAGCTCAAGAATCTCAAGCTTAAGCAGAGGAGGCCAATAAAGACAATGGATTTATTTTTAGTAGCACACTCACATATAAGAAAGGAAGAATTAGCCTTGGTCTTGGTTGGATCAGAGAGTCCAAAGTTGAATTTCATGCATCCTATAAGTGAGATCAACTTATTCAGTGAGGAATACCCTATTCATGGAGTAGTTTTCCCTGATTAGTTCATTTATGGAAAAATGCAAAAGATTCCCACCTTGTCTCACTCCTGGGCCTTGACACAAACTATTAACATTGATGTGCATAATAACATCAAGCCTTGGATAGAGTATTTGATGAAAGAGGAATAATAGAGAAGAATTATGACCACTATAGGGTTAGACAACAAGTAGATGGATTCTCTAGTAAAATCAAGCATCACAAGGATAGAGGTCCCAAAACCTCTGAAATATACTAAACCAACTACAATAGTACAAGTCAATCTAGAGATGGTTGGATTAGAGAGAGTAACAACTAGAAAATCTATGGTGGGGGTTGAAGAATTCGCATTCCAAAAGGTTGAGCCATTTACAAGATTAACTCCAGTTAGAGGCTAGTATATTTGTGAACTATCCACCCATGAAGAGGATATTGAAAGCCTAACTAAAGCTCATTCAGCTCAAGTTAGAGCAAGCATCATAAGAATGAAATAAAGGATTCATAACTTATAGAAGGAAAAGGATAATTTAAAGACCTAGGCTATCTTATCAGTTCTTGAGGCCATAATAAATATGTTTGAATCATCATTTTTTGGATATGTTTGAATTCTTAAATCAATTAAGCTAAGACATGATGAATTAAGCCAACAGAGTGAAGTGGCCAAAGGATTAATGATAGAGTGGCAAGATGTAGAGCCTAAAATAAGGGATCTTATCAATATACTAATTAGTAATAAGAATACTAAATTCAAAACCATTAACCTAGCCCACTTAAATGTTGTATTAGGATAGTGGTGGATAAGATCCAAAATTTAAGTGCTTGGTCAATCAGCTTAGAAAAACTCCTAAGGGATGATGAAGAGTTGATTGCTCAAATTAAGAAACTCTTTGGCACCATGTTAGCTAATCCTAAAAATTATACAACCCTATTCATCATTTATGATGAGGAATATAAGCATAAATTCACTTTGGTGATGTAGGAAGTGAAAATTAAAAGCTAGGGTCAATTAGGTAGTGATAATAGAAAAATTTTGGGCATGATCTTCACTACTGAAGAAAATATTATAGAAGCCAAGAGTATTAAGGAAGCTATGGTAAGGGATGATACATAATTTGAATATTTATCTAACCAAAAAGATGATTGTCTCCTAAAGCTATATATGGATTTGGAGCTTGTCAAGGAACAACATCAAAGATATATGGAGCTTCTACAAGAGCAATAGGGGAGTCCTTTGTTAATGGGCCCACTAATTAGTTAATATTCATTTTTTGTAAAAATATTGTAATATTTGAAATAGGAATATTATTTTGTAAAGGCATATGCTAATCTATTAGAATATTTTCCTCCAAGTCAGTCTATTTTGTAAAAACAAGTGTATTTTAGAACTTTCTAAAAAAGGATAGTTGTCCTTATCTTTTGTAGATTTGTATCTTGTAAATGACCGATATACTACCTTGTATTTCTATAAAAGGTAGTACTACCATCTTGTAAAGGGGGATAATTTTGAGAAAAATTTGAATATTTTAAGAAGTTAATAAAATCAAGGAATTCTAAAAGGATTATCCAAATTTGTTTGTGTTAATGGTTACATGCTTTTCTCTCAATTATTAGTCTTAATTCTTAACTTTAAATAATTTCTATGAATTTTGAGTTACATATTTCATTATAGGGTTGATAATTTGTGTTTATCCTAGATTAGTTGAAGGATCTTGAATTCGATTTATTTCATTTATTCTGTATTCAGATGTGCTAATGCTATTTGAGTGTGGTAGTAAATCTTTAAAGTAAATCTAGTTCTTACATGTAATTCTTTATATCATATTTCGAGGTTTGCCTAGTGTGTAGTGAGATTTGACCTTATGATATTTTGAACTACATGATCATTAAATGTATACTAAGTTTAAATTGGAACTTTGTCATAATTCTTGAGGCTAAGATCTGTAATCACTTATTTTCTTTTTACCTTACCCTTCCCTTTTGCTTCTTTTTTTAACTAGATCAATTTAGTTTAGACTTCATTGTAAATATCCATTTAGATTAGTTTTTAGTTTAATATTTGATCATAATTCACTTTTATTAGCATAAGATACTTACACTTTAAAAATATTTGTTCCAATGTCACTCCCAACCACAAATTAATATAAATTTTGTGTAACAAGTGAAATATTGCTCTTCCTCTATTTCATCATAGGTAATGTAAGTTTCCAAAACTTGATACTCATGCTATGAATTCCTAGAATTATAAAATGAGAAGTGTTATTTAAACACTAAGGACACCTATGATAAATTCAAAGGCATCAACACTACCCTCTACAATCACCAGTTTTTTTAAACTAGATTTTACACCAAGAAAACACAATGGTTTGCACACCCAATCAAGTGTATTCATTCATTTTTAGTCACTATTTTTTTATTTTATTTGTATATTTGGTTTAATTAAGGATTGGTTTCCTAGATATTTCATTAAAGGTTTGTGTAGAACACTATTTGGCATTGTGGACTACAATCAAGACTACACTTCACATGTAAGTTTAGATATGCAATATTAATTTTACTATGGTACTTTCACTTAGTTTCATTACTATAATTAAATGGGGGGGGGGGTAATTTAGACATTTAAAATAAAATTTAAGCTAATAGTACACTTGTGACCATCCTTTTTAAACACTTAGCTCATGACCATTTCTAGGTTCTTTTGAACATTTTATTTAACTTTCCATGTGGATGACTCACTCTTATAAGATAGAAAATAATCCATGAATGTAATTATTTATTCTAAAATCATTAAAATACAATAATCATACTATCCCTACCCTAAACACACATGTTTTTACTCATTATACAATATTACCTTAATAGATAAGAGCATGCCACTCTATTATCAAACCCACCACTATTTTCCTCCTGCCAAATAAAAACTATTTTGTGAAATCAAAAGTTATGCCAAGGTTGGCCCAATATTTTCATAATCCCCATCTGAAGGAATTACAAAAATACTTCTATAAAATAACATTCCAAACCAATTTTTGTAATAAAGGCTTACACAAAAAATCAACATAATCCAAATTACACATTGAGATCAAACTCCCTATTTCTCATTATTTTGATTACATACAACCCTAGTATCCAAAAGATAAATTTTGAATAAATATCCAAGGTCATAAGTCATGGTTGAAGAACTTAATCACACTAGTATTACACCAAAATATAGTATTCTACACTAGTTTCACACACACCATTGTAGCATTAGATTAAAAAAATGAATTTTAATCCCTACTTGTAGCATTGGTATGTAGGCAATGCTCAACACAAGGGGTATTGAGGTCATTCTTGAATTCAACCACATATCCATTTTATTACATGATTTTATTTTTATTCATATTTCATTAAGCTAGGGTTTTGAACTGAAAATAATCTATATATTTATATTTTCATCATATAAAAATCTCCCACACATGTTATAAAACTTATAATCAAAGGGAAACAAAACCAAAAAATATTAGCCCTCAGTTATCTATAAGACAAGGCCATCCAAAACCCAAATAATAAAGTCCCACAATTATTGTCCAATTAAGGAATTATTGTCCTAAATCCTTATAGTATCCTAGTCCATGTTCACACCAATAAAATATAATATCATTGTTATTTATAGTTACAAAAATATCTTGTATCTCTATTTCCTTGCTAGGTTCATATTTATTCTTGCACATTTCTTATTCTACATCTTTCCAAATTTATTAAGTTTAGAGTTAGTTAATGTTTAATTTATTGAAATGTTGCACTTTCTAATTTTTCATAATTCTTTTCATTATAGGGTAATATTTTTCCTTAGGTTTACCAAATTTGATAAAATATTAAGAACCAACATCATTTTCATAGAAACCTTTGAGAATATTGAATGCTTATTTCACACCATGCTTTTTGTGAAGGCTCAACTTCTTCATGTTATCATTGAAAATTTATCCATAATAACATCAATGCACAAACCACAACCCAATGATTAGGATTTCAAAATAATTCAAATTACAAACCATATGCCTCATAGTGGCTTAAATAGGTGAAGGATATACATCTCTAATGATAATGTACCTTATAATATAAATTCAGCCTTATAGTGGACACCATCACTAGTGACATCACATATCAAGATGTATACAAAATCACATTGGGGAGGATATACTTATATGTAAAAAATGCCACATATCAAGGTAAATTTAAATTATGGAGTATAAAAAAAATATATATCTTATTCAATCTCTACATGTTAGGTCTATTGAAAAAATTCACCTTAGTATCTAATAATAAATTTGAGAAAGTTGACTCACAAACACATGATATGATGATTTTAATTGCCTATTTTGACTCATTTATGAAAGAAAGAAAGAAATAAAAAATTGATAAATCTCTTATAAATTCAACATGAAAATAATAAAAGATAAATATGTTACCAAACTAGAAAAATAGAGTCTTTGCATGGCCCGAACAACTTCTGACACACTACACATTAAAGTTCAACATCAATTTGATTTCATTGATCCCCTTTTCCAGGTACTCCTTTTTATCACAAATCTATTTAGGATAATGATAAATTATGGTACAAAATAAAATATTTCATTTATCAAGAAAAATAAATCTCTGCATAAACTATTATGCATTATACAAAATCTTAGGGAAGAATTGGTACCCACTTATACACATTGAAAATGTTGTATATCATATCTAAAGTTAAAATTACTTCATCAATATCAAAAAAAATTCAATTAACCATCAAGTTATCATATAACATAAAGACATATATGAAATAGACATCAAAAAATGGGAAAGATTGTATGAATGGTTGGGTATGCCTTTTCATCTTTACCAATTGACTATAGCTACTAAAATGTGCTAATATACACGTGAAAATGTAAATTATGAGCTACATTCACCATAAATTGTATGTCAACACATATATGCCTCATATTTATCATTATATTTGTAGACACTATTTTATGGATTATATAGAACCTCAATCTTATACACTTGTAAAACTCAGACCTTGGTTATTCTTCTTAGTTTTGAACCTTTCCCACTTACCAATGTCTTACATCAACTATATTTTATGCCCCTAGGACTATATATTAGTCAATTCAATATTATATTTATGACCTATACCTAATATCTTTCCCAAAATACATAAAACCTAATTTATCTTTCACCTTTGCAAGTTTTTAGTTTTTACCTAATTTCATGTTCCTTAGACACTAGCATTTGAGACACACACCTATATTGATTATAGTGTCATACTCCAATGCAATTTTAAACTACTATAAAGTCATATAATTTACAAATTAAATGTATCCTAATGGTTGGCATGAGTTATTTAATTTGAGTTACTTATCCAAATGGATTTGATATATATACAATATCAACCCTCATTCATTCCTCACCTAGAAACTTCTTACCTACTCATTAAGAAACTTAAAAAAGGCATTCAATCAAGCACTAAAATGAGTAAAGATTCCATATTTTATCATATTTTCATATAACTATTAGGGAAAAAACATACATAAGTCTTAAATACTAAAAGAGTATCTAAAGAGATATTTTCTAAGTTATAAGCTAGGTCACTATTGTACTTGCTTTGCACAAATTATATAATTCAGGTCACTATTGTACTTGCTTTTCACAAATTATATGATTCACACATAAGATAATATGTAGGGGAGAACTACATAAATTTGAATCCATATTATGAGTATTTTATATGTAGGTAAAAATCATTAAATTAGGGATATTTTGGGTCAACTTGACACCATGTGCCCACTAACCCATTTTCCCCCAAGATCACTATGAATATGAAGAACTAGGGTTTTACAAATTCATGATGAGTGACAGTCCATGACCAGATATAAATGAATGAGAAATAAGGAAAAATAAAATATAGAATCATTTGTTTGGTTGATTTATTTTCTATTATGTATTATATACATGACGCTTGTGTCATGTTTAGATAGTAGTGTTGATACAACCACCCCATGCTGACACTAGTGTTCGCATCTCTAAAAGCACTCAATCTAGAACCTAATAAATATTATAGAATGTTCATATAGTTTAATTTATAATTTTTTGAGATACATAAATAAATTAGCATCAAAATTACTTAAGTAAATTACTTCTTTGTCATTTCCATATCTACCATAGTTATACTTACCTTATATTAGTTTAAGAATTTTAGTATATGTTTATATATGAGTTTAGCACCCAATTGGTATATTATAGATTTATTCATAACCTTAGAATATTTTAATTTATATATTATTAACCCTACCTATCCAAGTAGGAATCCTAATTCAAATTAGGTTTAAACATTTGGTTAACCCAAAGTTTGAGCTCCAAATTGTAAGTCAACTCAGGTTTTTTTTATTTTTTTTACTGATCCCTAATTTTTATAATTTTATAATAATATTTTCCATGAATATATATGTTAATTTTTTCATGTTAAAATAATTTATATTGTTTATTAATTATTATATATCATGCCTAATTAAATCAGTCTGATTTATAAGGGATTCCAAAGCTACATTCTTGCATACTCTTATTTGTTCTAAAGTTTATAATGATATTTTACCTATCACTACAAAGTGCCAAAGGGGGTGCATAAAAAATCATCCTCCCCAGGTCATGTTACTACCCATTCTAAGGATACTTCTACCAAAAAATTACTGTTAGACTTTCCACACCATTCATCCCATTACAAATATGTCCATTTCGCTGCATTATGTATGACCATACTCCCTTGTAATGTAAAACAACCATATGTGGCCTTTATATTAAATTAAATAAAAATTAATGAGCATAATATATCCTTTGAAAAGTAGGAACTACCACCTCAACATATTATAAATGTTTATTTTCACTCTAAATCCTAGTGTGCATTTTTAATAAAATGGTAAAATGAGTTTTTGTGGACAATGGTTCAAGACTCAACATTTGAAACATATCCTTTATCTCCTTAACTAGAATTTGAAACTCATATTAAGAACCATATAATATGATCATTAAAGGATTAGAAAATATTTCAAAATGAGTATTGGGATAAATAACATTGAATATTACCATGGGTCCTCGTACATCACCCATTTTGTGCCAAGTTATGCCAAATGATTTGAGTTATAACATTATTTTGGGATGGCTTAGATACATGAAATATATGAAATTCCTTATACATTACATGAATGATTAAAATTTAGTCATTAATAATATATTTAAACATGTCCAACGGATACTAATCCATTCAAACATTATGCAATGGTCTAATAGCCCAATAATATTACACTATAATCCTTTAATCTTAATTTTGGCTCTTGATGTTTACTCAAATATGGGTAAAATGGATAAGGGTTGGGTAAAAATTAGCAAGGCATAGCTCTGCCCATTTCACCTACAAATAATAAAAACCTTCAAGGTTTAGGTTTTATAAAAAAATATAGAAAACACAAGCATATATCTTGTAGTATAATTTTCCTTAAAAAGGAAAAAATAGAATGTATGTACACCTATAGAAATAATATCCAATTTCTCAACCATCATCTAATTAATTAGGGTGATTCCCCAAGTGGTTTGATAATGGATGAGTTATCAAGTATGAATCATTATTAGACTAATTTGGGGTCATATGAGGATTTTTCTTTCTTCTATAATAAGATCATATTTTCTAATGTCACTTATGTTCATGATTACTTTGGCGAGAGTGATGATCCCAATGTCCAACATAAAAAATCAAACACTATTTCTACCAAATAATTTATCATAGGGCAATCTACTTTTTTAAACAAAGATACAATCACATATAACATTAGAATGGATAAGTGCCTTGATGAGTTTTACTTATGGTAATGATGCAGAATGATGAAGGAAAAACCTATCGACATGTCCTCTATGATTTTATCAAATTATTTTCTTGGGCTTATTTATATTTTCCTATGATTGACCCATCTATCATAGTGATTAACATATTATTGTACCCATATTTAAAACCAATAAAATAAATTCAAAAAATGAATCCTCAAGTGGCATTATTGGTAAATTATGAAATGCAAAATACATTATATGTTGGTTCTATAAGAGCCATTGCACTTTCAATTGGGTGTCAAACATTATCCCTATTAAAAAATATAATGGTGAAATTCATGGTTTCACTAATTACCATGATTTAAATAAGGATTATCCTAAAGATGATTTTGCATTACCTAATATTGACATGATTTTAGATTCTACACCTAGATATGAGATTTTTTCATTTATAGATGGATTCATGAGATATAAAACAATCAAAATCAATATTGTATATCAACAAAATACTACATTTACCACTCCTTAAGGTATATATTGTTATACAATCATGCCTTATGGATTAAAAATCATAGGATCCCCATATGAAAGGGCCATGACACATATATTTCATGATTTAATACATAAAACTATTGAGTATTATTTTGATTATTTAATCATAAAATCCAAACATCAGTAGGATCATGTTACTAATTTGCACAAATATTTGATCACTTATGAAAGTTCATTGTTCTATTAAAACCAAAAAAATGTGTCTTCAGGGTATCATAGGGAAATATCCTATGATGCATTATTTCTTAGTGAGGCATTGAGTTTGATCCATAAAGGTAAAATCTATCATATATATATCACTACAAACCAATCTATAATAATTGCAATGTTTACAGGGTTTAATTTAGCCTATTCAACATTTCATTACTTTATTGGTGGATAAAATAATCCTTTCTACACATTATATAAAAACAAACACAAAATTCATATGGGATGATGTATGTCAATAAATTTTTGATAAAATCAAAGCATATTTACCAAACCCACCATTGTGTATGCCTCTTATTCTAAATAGACCACTTATTCTTTACATATCAACCACTCCTGAAGCCCTTGGGGCCCTCTTAGAATAATTTGATGATAATCACAAAGAGTATTTAATGTATTATATTAGTCACCAGCTAGTCTATTATGAATTGAAATATATAGACATGGAAAAACTATGTTTAGCCTTAGTTTTTTATACTAAAAAAGATGGCATTATTTGATAATAATGAGGTTCGTATTATAAATGAACAAGACACATTAAGGTTCCTTATGAATAAAATGCACCTAATCGGCCACATCATAAAATGTGTGATTTATCTTATATATTTTGATATTAAATTTGTATCCCAAAAGTTAATAAAAGGTCAAGTCATAGCTGGCCAATTAGATTTAACTCCCTTTCTAAATTATTTTTTTCTCACCAAAGAGTTTTATGATGAGTTTGAGGCATATAATATATCTTCCAATCCATGGAAAATGTTTTTCAAGGGATAAAAATGTAGATTAAGGGTGGGTGATGCTATTGTATTTTGTATACCTAAGGGTGAATATATGCCTTTTTCTTACATATTATCCTTTTCTTGCACCAAAAATTTAGTCAAATATGAGGCCTTGATTATCAAATTTTTCATAACACACAAGCTTTATATAAGAGAAATCCAAATTTTTGTAGATTAGAAATTGGTTGTTAATCAATTTACCAATCATTAGTAAACCAAATAAGAGCATCTTTGGCCATATAAATAAATGGTAGATAAAATCACAAAGACATTTGACACATTTTCTATTAATATAATCCCACGTAAATATAACAACCATATAGATGTTAGGAAAGTGAAACATCCTTGATGATTTTTGATATTAACGAGGATCATATAGTTTTTAAAAATTCAACAATTATGATATCCTTCTAATGATTATAATAAAATTAATATGTTGGTCTTTTTTACTATTACTCATAATATTGTAAGCGTAAAATGGTACAATGATATTTATAATTTTCTATACCAAACCTATACACCAAACCATTTTTCACAAAATGATAAAAAAAATTATGACATGAATCACTTCATTATGGTATAATTGGAAATGATTTATTCGATAAAGTTTTGATATATAATTACCTTTATGATTAAACAAAGATGAAGTCTACACTACACTCTTATAAATACATGATAGTGAGTGTGGTAGGCATGTTAGTGAATATACCATTTATTAAAAACTATTACACCAATAATATTATTTTCCCACCATGGAAAAAGAATGTATCAACCACGTAAAACTATGTTTACAATGCCAAAAATATATAAATTTGAATCATGGATCATCACATGAGTTACACCAAATTATTTCACCATGGCATTTTTCCTTATGAGAGTTTAACTTAATTGGAAAGGTAAATCAAATATCCATTGGTGGACACAAATTTATCATCATATCTACAAAACATTTTACAAAATGCATGGAAGCAAGTCCAATTGAGTTTACCATACGGTATGACATATGTAGGTTTCTGATGACCAATATTATGTCTCATTTTAGC